>JANBXA010000069.1:47450000-47880000 GCA_030556225.1 Cricetiscus sungorus | reverse complement strand
TTCCTAGCCTCTGGCAGCTGGCAGGTCTCATGACCTTGACGAGCGTTTTCTTGGGGGGGCCCTGTGAATCCTAAATGGAACATTTGGCAAAGCTGGGCATGGCCCACAGCACCTCAGAATCTCAGGGGAGCCTCAGTCACCCTTCTTCTTTGTTTCCAGAATATCCTAGGCCAGACAGAGGAGGGGTCCAGTCGCCAGGAGAATGCCCAGAAGGCCCTGGGTGCTGTGAGCAAGGTGGGCAGGATGGAAGCTGAGAAGAAAAGAGGTGCCAAGGGTAAAGGGGAAATGGAAGGGGACAGGCGGCTACTGGGATGGGTGACTCGATTCCCCTCACCAGATCATTGAGCGCTGCAGCGCTGAGGTGGGACGCATGAAGCAGACGGAAGAGCTGATCCGACTCACCCAAAGGTTGCGCTTCCACAAGGTCAAGGTTAGTCCTGCCCGGACTCTCCACTGTGCCTTTCCTCATCATGGTGCGAGGCTAAACCCTTCTGTTTTTCCTCCCAGGCCCTACCCCTGGTCTCCTGGTCACGGCGCCTAGAATTGCAGGGAGAACTGACAGAGTTGGGATGTCGGAGGGGGGGTGTGCTCTTCAACTCCCGTCCCCGCTTCACTCCCCTCTGTCTGCTGCTCTTCAGTGATCTGCTGCTTATCACCCAGCCCAAGAGGTGGGTCTTGCGTGGGAGGGGAGGAACCCAAGCTGGAGTGGGGAAGAGATATCTAGCAGGACTTGCCTGCTCTCCTCTGAACGCCCTCTTCCCCGGGTAGTGGGCAGCGGTTGCAGGTTCTGGACTATGCCCATCGCTCCCTGGTGCAGGCCCAGCAGGTTCCTGACCCATCTGGACCCCCTACATTCCGTCTTTCTCTTCTAAGCAACCACCAGGGCCGCCCCACCCACAGGCTACTCCAAGCAGCCTCACTGTGAGTCATGTTTCTAGAAAATACTGTTGGGGCTGGGGATGTGACTCAGTTTGCCTAGTGTGCATGAGACTGGGGATTCAACCCCCAGCTCTGCAGAAGAACAAACCAGCATGGTGGCATACGTTTATAATCTTGTCACTGGGGAGACTGAGGTAGGTAGAGGGACCATGAATTTGAGGCCAGCCTGGGCTGCCGTGTCAAAACATGCAAACAGGCAAGCCACCCTTAGGACTGTCACCAGACCTCTCAGACTCTATGTTCTATTGTTCTTTTTCCTCTATGGCCCCTATTGCAATCCCCAGGAATGTCTCTTGGGCCAGCTGTGAACCCCTTCCTATGTTCACCACTAGGTCAGACATGCAGCGCTGGCTAGGAGCCTTTCCCACCCCAGGTCCTCTTCCCTGTTCCCCAGACACCATCTACGAGGACTGTGGTAAGTATCTCCCAAAGGGAGGAGGGAAAGAAATTCAAGTCTTGGGGATATGGGATGGCAACTAAAAAGAAAGAGGTTACCATTGTGATGTTACCCATACTCCACCAGAGTGTTCCCAGGAGCTGTGTTCAGAGCCATCAACACCTTCCAAGACTGAGGGGCAAAGTCTGGATTCCAAGGTCCCCCGCAAGCATCCACACAAGAATCCTGAAGGTGAGAGAGCCTTTCACGTACTCATTCAGCAAATATTCATTGAACAATATGTGCCAGACACATAATGACCCATGACCTAGTTCTGGGATGAGTCTAGGGTCGAGCATGATAGGGTAGTGCTATACTAATGAGCCACACCCCCAGCCCTGGAGTACACTTTCCAACAGAGGAAGCCGACAGTGGAGGCTCAGTGAGCCAGGTGTGGTGACACTGATGTTGGTCTCTGTTCTGTCATTTGAGAGGCACGGGTAATCAGATCTCTGAGAGTTCAAGGCCAGCCTGGTCTACACAGTGAGTTTCAGGATTACATAATGAGACCCTTCCTCTCTCTCTCTCTCTCTCTCTCTCTCTCTCTCTCTCTCTCTCTCTCTCTCATCCTCTCTCTCTCGTTTGTTTGTTTGTTTTTAAAAGCAGGGTTTCTCTGTGTAGCTCTGGCTGTCCTGCGAGTCTTAAGGGGGATATAGGATGGCAACTAAAAAGAATGAGGTTACCATTGTAATGTTACCCATATTCCACCAGAGTGTTCCCAGGAACTGTGTTCAGAGCCATTGACACCTTCCAAGGCAGCCTGTCCTGGTACTCGCTCTGTAGACCAGGTTGGCCTTGAACTCACAGAGATCTGCCTGCCTCTGCCTCCTGAGTGCTAGAATTAAAGGTGTGTGCCACCACGGATTGGCTGAGACTCTTTCTCAAAACAAAAACAAAACAAAACCAAAACACGGAATTTCCAGTGTTGGAAATTGTTATTCTTTCCTTCTCTCTTTCTTTCTTTCTTTCTTTCTTTCTTTCTTTCTTTCTTTCTTTCTTTTTCTTTCTACAGCCTGTATGTGTAGTCCCAATACTAGGGCGGTCAAAGCAGGAGGATTGCTGTTTGATTGGGTTACATAGTGAATTCTTAACCAGCCACAACTCATTTCTCTCGAACAAAATGAGTCTAAATGGGATAAGTATGTATAAATTTCATGTAGTAGGAGGGGGTGAATGCAATGGAAAAAAGGATAGAGTAAAGGAAGGAGGGAGTTGTAGGGTTTGGTGAGATCTCCAATAGTTAGGTGAGATAGACCTCACTAGGAGGAAATGTGTGAGCCTGACAGAGGTGCTCAATCTAGGTTTTTGGTGTCTGTGGGAAGAGCAGACCAGCTGGAAGGCACAAGCAGGGCAAAGGCCTAGGACCTGTTGTGCAATGAAGGAACTGTAAGGAGGCCAGTGTACCTAGACTGATCCAGAAAAGGGGCTGGGAGCAAATAAGGTTACAGTGGCTATAGATCAGATCTTGCAGCTTCTTGCAAGAATTCTTTTTTTAGATTTGTTTTTCTAGATTTATCTGGTTTTATGTGTATGAGTACACATGTGCATGTATATCTGTGCACATGTGTATGCCTGGCACCTGCCAAGGTCAGAAAAAGGCACCGGATCCCTTGAGAGCAGAATTACAGATGGTTGTGGGTTACCATGTGGGTGCTGGGAATCAAACCTGGGTCCTCTGGAGGAGCACCTATTTCTCTTAACTGCTGAGCCAGCTCTGGTTGAGTAACAGAAACAGTCATTGCGGGTCTCAACATAGAACAGCCACAGACTCTCTCAGATGCTGGTGTCACTTCCAGGAGTGGTAGTAACGGAAGTTGAATGCTCTGCTCTCTGCCAGCATTCATCTCTAATCCCCAACCCACCATGACCTGAGACCCCAGAGGTCCTCCTTCCCCAGTCACCTGACCTCTGCCCCTGCTCCCCATAAGCCTGTTTTTCTTTCCCCAGGCTGGCTTAAGGGGCTTCCTGGAGCCTTTCCTGCCCAGTTGGTGTGCGAAGTCACTGGAGAACATGAAAGGAGAAAGCATCTTCGGCAGCATCAGAAGCTTCTTGAGGCTGTGGAACCCTCTTCAGGAACCTCTGACACCCCTCAACCCTAATGCAGGTTAGGGAGGGGACACAGATTGGGACACTGGCAGCAGCATGGAGAAGACAAAGTCTGCCCATCAATCCATATCCACCCATCATGTATTTGCTGTCAGTGGAAACACTACCTCTAGTGGCAACCAGTAGACCATTGAGCTTCAGGACAGAGCAGTTAAAGAAACAGGCCATCCGAGTCTACAACAGGAAAGAATGAGGATGGCTTGAATGTGTTGTCAGTGGAGACAGAGAGTGGCCAAGGCCAAGACCCTAGCTATCGAGTATCACCAAGGAAGATGAAGCTGGGCAATGCATTGAGAAATGGCATCATTGGAGTAGTCCAGTAGACAACAGAGATGGGCAAGAACCCACTCAGCCAAAGAAGATGGTGATCTGGGCTCAAGAGACCAGCGGTCACACTGCTCGGTTCCACAGAAGCTACTTTGAGTATATGAAGTATAAATTAATCTAATACTTCTATTTCTGGGCTACTTCCTATGCCCTTTCAAACCACTTCCTTTCTTGTAGAAGAACCTAAAGTGTGTCTCAGAGAACATGTGTGCATGTGTGTCCATGCATATATGTATCTAGTGGCTGACGTGTATGTAGGGAAGAAAGAGAGAGAGCCACTCTTGTCAGTGACTGAAAGCTTCATTTTTTTCCTGTTATTTTTCTCCAAAGAAGATGTTTGGCCTGAGTTCTAAAGAGATATAGCCTAGCCAGAGGCTAGGACTGTGGATGAGAGTCATGGACTCTGGGTCTCTTGGGTCCCTCTGGATTCCATGACAGTTAAAGGGTGATGCTATGAAATAGCCAAATGTCCTGCAAGACACCGAGGGATGTCACTAAGTAACCGGGATGCAAGACCCTCTGCAGTCTGTGGATATTTTCCCATCCCAAACATTGACCTGCATACTCTATGTCTGCTGTGTATATCTCCTGATGTGAGCTGTCATCATGCTAGCCTCAGGCTGCAGAAAGAGTCCCAGGCCAGCCGGTGACCATTCTGGGATTCACTTCATCTAAATCGATCCTTTCAGAATCAGAGGGCCAAACTCAGTGGAGGGAGGAAAAAGTTGGTGCTGTTGTCCAGCCTCAACTACAGTTTCTGCTGATGAGAACCTGCCTTGCATGATGCTGGAGAGGTGAGGGCAAAGACAGTGGAACAGACCATTGCTGGGGCTGGAGCTCAAGCCTGCGCAAAGGCTCTCTTCACAACCGTGCAATGCTTTTCCTTCGTAAATGACAGCCTGCCCAGACAGAAACTACCACGATGATTATGGGAGATGGAATGACTCTGGGGACTTGAAGGTGGAAGGGCACTTGGCATGTCCATAACTTTTACCCAGCAAAGTGCCACCCACATGGGAGACCCTCAATAAAGGTTGGTGGCATTGTCCTGAGGCTCGTAAGGCTTGAACGAGCAGTGGTCTATAAATACGGTTTTGTATGGGATTAGAGCTGCCAAAGACAGGTGCCAAGAGACTGGGAGCAAGGCCTGCCTGGAGTGTGTTGGCCCCTGCACAGCTTCCTAGAGATCTGTACTTGCAGTGGACCACAGGGCAGGGTCAGAGTGGCTGGAGCTATGTAGAGGGTACAGTAAAAGGTCAAAGGGCAGAGAGTCAACCACAAAGGCATTTCATTGACCAGCCAAGTGTCTCTGTATTTGATTCCACTCTTTGCCTGCTTATTGACTGTCTCTTAAATGCCATTCACAGTTCTGCGGGATAAAAAAAAGACAATGTAAGCTGGGTGTTGGTGGCACACGCCTTTAATTCCAGCACTACAGAGCGAGTTCCAGAACAGGCTCCAAAACAATACAGAGAAGCCCTGTCTCAAAAAACAAACAAACAAACAAAAAAGACAATGTAAGAAGTATCCTTCACCTTAGGAGGCCTATGGGTTTGACTTGTCAATTCCAAAATCAGCAAATTAATGAGGTCACACAAAGGCTGTGACACAGAATGGTGTTGGGGTGAGGGAGAGTAGCTTCAGGGAAGATCCTGGAGGAAATGACATCTGAGCTGAGACCCTGATGACAAGAGAAGCAGCTGTGGAATGATCCAGGGAGTGTGACAAAGGGACTATAGACCAGGAGTTGTGGGTAGAATGGTGGCGAGAGTCCTGATGTATCTACACCTATTTCTTTTCTTTTTGGGGGATGAAGGGGGTTGAAACAGGGTTTCTCTATGTAGATCTGGTTGTCTTGGGACTCTCTTTGTAGACCAGGCTGGCCTCAAACTCACAGAGATCCACCTGCCTCTGCCTCCTGAGTGCTGGGATTTATGGCATGAGCCACCACTGCCTGACACATGTTCTTTTAACCCTTTCAATAATCCTGTAAGTCAAATACAAATATTGTCATCGTTATTGTTATGTGGATGAAGACACTGAGGTGCTGAGCTGAAAGGCCAAGTCACCACAGCTAGCAGAATGGAGAATGGGTACTGGACACAGGCCAGCCAGCTCCAGGATGCAGATGGGCTAACTCTGCCTGGAGGTTGGGTCTTTAACCTTAACTACTTCTGTTCCCAATTTCTGCTGTATGGCTGTATTTCCAGGGAACCCTGATCACAGAGTCATCCCTGTAACAAGGACTTGCTACTCACAAAATGGTTCAGAATATCCTTGAACCCTCAACGGAAGTAGATGGCAATTTAATAGTCTAACATGTGAGTTTGGTTCAGGGACCTGGATGAAGAATAGTCAGGATCAAGGAATTTCATTTGTTTTGTTTGAGGACTCAGTTTCACGGTGCATAGGCTGATCACAAAAGAGCCACAAGGAAAGAAGGACAGCTTGGAGACTGTACAAACTGGAATTCATTGGGAGGAGGGTAAGATTTGCTGACAGAATGGGGTCCTGAGAAGTAGCAGGAACAAGCAGACCCCTAGGAGGACAAAGTGATTTCTGCCCATCAAATGCATTCGTTTGCATTAAACCAACGTGAAGAGTTAAGCACATTCCTGGTGCCAGAGTCTGGTCATAAACTGTTCTTACCTGCTTATGGTTCACCAGGAAAGCAGACAGGGTTATCTGGAGCAATCCTGTTGTTACAACTTGCCTTGCTTGACTTTGCAAGGTGTGACCAAAGCACCCAACAAACCAACTTGTACGGAAAACTTCACGTTAACTTAGGGTTTCCAGTTTTCTAGCTTTGCTTGCTTGCCCTGGTGCTCCAGGGCTGCGGCCCAGCTGAGGGTGCATGGCAGAGGGGGTCTGCTCTCCTCATGGTGAAGAGGAAACAAGAGAGGAAGTGATGGAGGTTCCAGTGTCCCCTGCAGAGGCATGCTCTCAGGGGCCCTGATTCTATTAGGCCCCACATTCTAAAGGTTCTTCCCACCAACTAACCTTGGTTAAGCCTTCAATGTGTGCCCTCCAGGGGACATTTAAGATCTATACCAGTGGGATATGGTGGCACTGGTAAGAACTCCCTGTATTTATAAGGCCAAAGCAGGAGGGTCTTTGATTCAGTGCCACCCTGAGCTCTGAGCGAGATTCAAATAAACAGAATATAAGATCTGATCATAATACAGCTCAAAATACCCATAGTCAAGTCAAGAGAGTTAAGCAGATAGCCTAGGATCTGAGTTCTCATGTGAAGACTCAACAAGGGAAGAATCTACTTCCAAATCCACTCACTTGTTGGTGGCATTTGGTTTCCCCACTAACCTAGCAACGGCCACGCTGCCCATCACTTTAGCCATTCATTAGAACCTAATTGCTAAGTAAGGTGTGGTGCACATCTGAACCTCAGCATCTGTGAAGTGAAGGCAAAAAGATCCAGAGTTCAAGGCCAACTTCACAGAAAGTGAAGGCTGCTCATGTACACACACACACACACACACACACACACACACACACACACACACACAATTACTAAATGCCTACTCAAAAGGCAATACTGCTATATAAAGACATGAATAGCAAGAGCAGGGAATCACTAAATCTACTTACTGTAGTCAGTTAAAGAGAAAATAAAAGTTTCCTCAACTCATCTTCCTTTAATTGTATCTCAATAAATAATTTCATTTTGTTTGTTTGTTTTTTCTTTTTTTTTTTTTTTTAGGCAGGGTCTCACTATGTACCTGGCTGGCCTGGCATTCTCTACACAGACCATGGTAGCTTCAAACTCACAGAGATCCTCCTGTCTCTGCCTCCTAGGCACTGGGATTAAAGGCACACACAACCATGCCTACCTTTGGGAGGTTTGTTTTTGTTAGTTTATTTGGTTGGGTTTTTATTTGTTTTTGAGACAAGGTCTCCCTCTGTGTCTGACCTCAAACTCACAGCCATCCTCCTGCCTCAGGCCCCCAAGTCCTGAGATTACAGACATGAACCTGGCCTGAATTGTATAAATCTTGCAGAAATATATGCCCATGCGAATCAACTTTTAGGGTCCTCTGGGGTGGCCTAAAAAAGCCAGTGAAGTTAGGAGACCTGAAGCTTAAGACATAACAATCCAATATTTATTGACTTACTTAAAAGGTATTTAAAAGGCCACTCCAAGGTACAAGCTGGGGGACGTAATCTAATTTACCTGACATAGAAGTTCATCTTGCTCAGTGGTTTTAAAGAAATTGAGTTGTTCCAGTGTGTCTGAGTGAGGACACATGTCGGCACTTCTTCTAAATTGCAGATGGAATATAATTTAGAATTAAGCTTTAAAATAAATAAATTGCATTCCTGAGACCATATAGAGCCATGCCTCTCATGTATTAGCTACTACAGTATTTCAAGAAGTGGCCTGTCATTATTTGGGTTTCTTCAAAGGTAGACCATTAGACAAAGATCAGAGTGCAGTTAGTTACTGGGGAGGTGAACACATGACACACTTAAGAAAGACATAAGGAAGTAGGACAGGAAAGGGTCAAAGATCAACAAGGGCTTCAAAGTGGAAAAACCATGACAGCTGAAGCCTAATTCCATGAGGAGCTGTAGTTGACACACAAGAATTGGGGAGGACAAAATATAGTCGCAGGCTATAAAACAAAGCTTTACATATTGGAATTGCTGTCTGTGATGACTTCCAGACTATAATAGCCAAGTTGGGTAGTTGTAGAGACTTACTCAAAATGCTAAGGAATACTTGTGTCTGTGTACCTGAGTGTGTGTCTGGGCATCATCTGCATATAGTAGTCTATGGATGTCAAAAGAAGCATCCCATTCCCTAGAATTGGAATTACAACTGCGAGTTATCATGCAAGTGCTGGGAACTGAACCTGGATCCTCTACAAGAGCAGGAAGTACTGTTCTCTGCTGAGCCATTTCCCCAGCCCTTAAAAGCCCCTATGTATTTATTATCTGGACTTTTACAGAAAACATTTCCAGCTCTTGTTATAGGATGGATGTCACTTATTCCAGCCTGAATCTGCCACCCTTCCCTTCACTCTCAGACTTTTTCTTGGGTCATATGGAGGTTGCTGTGTTTACTTGTGCCCATCTTTATTGCATTTTCCAAGCTTTGTCTGTCTGCTGATGCTAAGAATGGAAATCCATCGAACAGTGTTTACCTTATGTATTGTTACTACATAAACATTCTGCTGCTGAGCTGGAAGCCACTGAGATTAAATTTCCTTTCTTGAACTGTCCTCTTTCTTTTTTTTTTTTTTTTTTTTTTTTTTTTTTTAGGCAGGGTCATGCCATGTAACCCTGGCTGGCCTGAAACTTGCTATGTAGACCAGGCTGGACTCCAGTTCCTAGAGATCCATCTACCTCTTCCTCCTGAGTGCTGGAATTAAAAATGTGTGGAAACCCACCTGGATTCTTCTTAGTTTCTGAGACAGGATCCTATAGGCTCAGAAAGTCATTACATAGTCAGGGATCATCCTGGATTCCCAAAGCCTCACCTTCCTCTCCCTTGCATTGGGATGATAGTTGTGTTCTTGGCTTAAGCTGTTTTCAGTTATCTTTGGAAAAGTAATTCTTAAAAGTTTTAAATTATGGCTGGGCAGTGGTAGCACATGCCTTTAATCCCAGCAGAGGCAGAGGCAGGTAGATCTCTGTGAGTTCCAGGCCAGCCTGGTCTACAAAGTGAGTTCCAGGACAGGCTTCAAAGCTACAGAGAAACCCTGTCTTGAAAAACAAACAAAAAAGAACCCAAAAAATAACCCCTTCCCCCCAAAAAAACAAACTAAAACAAAAAAGTTAAATTACATTTATTTATTATTTATTTTTATGTTATGTGCATTGGTGTTTTGCCTACATATATGTTTGAGTGGAGGTGTCAGACCTTGGCGTTATAGACAGTCATGAGTTACCATGTGGATGTGGGAATTGAACCCAGGTTCTCTGGAAGAACAGCCAGTGCTCTTAACCACTGAGCCATCTTTCCAGCCTCCACATGTATTTATTTTTAAGTTACATTTTTATCTCTCCCTGTCTCACTCTGTGTGTGTGAATGTTCATGAATGCAGTCAGGAAAACAACTTAATGTGAGTTGGTTCTCTCCTTCTACTATGTGGGCCATAGGGATGAAAATGAGGTCTCTAGGCTTGGCAGCAGGTGTCTTTATACACTGAGCCATCTTGCTGGTCCACTGAGCAACAATTGTCTTTTTTAAAGTTTTTATTTTTTATTATGGGCTAGAGAAATGGCTCAGCAGTTAACAATGGCTGCACTTCAGGAAGATCTGGGTTCAATTCTCAGCACACACATGGTGGTTCACAACCATCTGTAAGCCCAGTCCCAGGGGATCTGATGTCCTTTTCTGGCCTCTGAGAACACCAGCCGTGCACATGTGCATGGTCATGCATGCAGGCAAAACATCCATACACAGAAAATAAAAATAAATAAATCTCAAAGAGTAGCGTATGTGTATGAGTGCCTGCCATTTCATCCAGGAACCGGTCTATTAGCAATAGCATGTGTATGCTGGTGTGGTCCCCTCCAGCCCACTGTTCTGCCTCTTCTGAGAAGTCACCACCACAGGTTCTCTTGCTTGTTTTCCACTGCTTTTGAAAAAAAGGACTATGCATGGTGTGTGTGTGTGTGTGTGTGTGTGTGTGTAAGTCATGCTTTCTCTAGTGGTGTTTGTTTGTAAACTCTATAAAAAGTGATATTGTATTTACAGCATAATCTTCCAGGAGTTATGGTCTTCAGAAACACATTTCCAAGAGCCTTCCAAGAGCCTGCTCGTTTTTATGAGAAAGGCTTGGAAACCCCAAAAAGGATCTGAGAAAGGGAACATGACATTGACATCTCTGGCAGCCACTGCACTTGAGGGCTTGAGGGCTGTCCCACCTGGCAGCTTTAGGGTTCAGCCTCCTATTGGCTGGCTGTTCTGAGGTTAGCACTTATTCCCACAGGGCTACAGAGAACTCTCCACTGTAAGGGCAGTGGGTGGTAGCGGCACAGCTTGGGTGCCAGACCACATTTCTCCCATTTCTCTCCCTGTGCACAAGAGCCCTGGTCTTCAGAGAGGCATAGGGCTACTTGGGAGGTCACATTGGGGGGATTGGAGTCCCCATTTGGAACTGTTCTTGGTATCTGATTGCTCATTTAAAATTGAGGTTCAGAATTAACACTTCTTTTGCTTAAACTCATTTGAACTTTGTTGCGGTAACTAATATGCAAGGATGTCAGCCAGGGATTATCCTCTATGTGTTTGCCTTTTCCCTGTTTGCTGGTGAGACTTCAAAACAACTATAAATAGAATTCAACAGAAACAATACCATATACTGGAGCCAACAAGGACTCGGTTCTCACTCAGTAGACAGAGTCCTTGAGACAAGTCTTACTGTCTGCCTTCCAGATGAATAGACTGGAACCCAGGCTCAAGCAAGCAAACGAACATACACACAAACAGGGCCAAGAAATGGCTCTGTTGAGCCTATCAACCTGAATTTATCACCAAAACAATGTTAAAAAAAAAAAAAAGCTAAAAAAGCATCAGTTTGTGTGACACCCTAGGTCTATCTTCATTCTGTGTCCTCAGTCTTCTGATATTAAGAAGATGAGAAGAAGCCTTGGATGGGGCTGGAGAGATGGCTCCATCATCAGTTAGAAGCAATGGCTGCTCTTCCGGAGGATCAAGGTTTGATTCCCAGCACCCACATGACAGCTCACAACTGTCTGTAACTCCAGTTCCACGGGATCTGGAACCCTTACATGGGCATACATGCAGCCAAACACCAATGCTTATAAAAATAAATAAATCCTAAAAAGAAGGCAGGGATGGTACCTTACACCATCCTATGCTGTAAAATCCTAGCACTTGGGAGGCAGAGGCAAAAGGGTTGCTATGAGGTCACTGTTAGGTCTCAAACCTGAAACAAATAGATGGCTGTGGTGCCTATTTAATATCAAATCAGACAGGTCTCCCAACAGCATCCCTCAGTCCCTGTATCCAGCCCACAGCCCTGAACTTCTCCAGCCCCTGGGCTGCTCTTCCTCCCAGCACCCTTCCCTACATAGCCAACCATGTTGATTACCCCTTGTCTTTTGGGCTTCCTGGCTGCTGCACCTGATTCTCCTCTCTCCCTTTTCCTGTCTCTTCACATGGCTCAAGGAATATGTCCACTGAGGACTCTCCCAGATGTCCCTGTTTCTGCCTATACCCTCCCTTTCATCTACAAGAAACTTTCTCCTCCACCATGCCTAGGAGCAGTCATCCTTCCCCTTTCATTTCTTTTTCTTTATTTTGTCAGCTGCACTCTATAGTGAGTTCCAAGCCAGCTGAGTTACAGAGAAAGTACCTGTCAAGAGAAAGGGGGACTGAAGGGGGAGGGGGCTGACCATTGTTGACTGGAACTGAGTGGAGAGGTGAGGCAGGCAAAGGGAAGAAGCTGTGGAAGTGGGAAGGTTAATGCATGTTTGGAATACGTGTCCTAAGATAAAGGAAGGTATTCAGGTCTTTTCCTGGAGGCCTGGCTTTCTCCATCTCCTTCCTGTCAGTGAGCATTTGAGATTAGAGAAGAGAAACAGGCGGTCTCAGAGATCATCCTCTTGGGATGACAGCAGCTAGGAGAGAAGCGACTGATCCACAGTCGGGGGCTGGAGCCAGAGAAATAGAATTTTGAGAAAGGGTTGGAGCTGAATCCACAGCCCATCCCCCACCTCACTGCTCCCCAGCAATATTCCATGGCAGTTAGGGCCTGCTCAGCAGAATGGGGTGAGGCCTTCTCGGATCTGGAGCTCAAGTGCCTGAAAAGAAGGTTCCCCCATTCTTCCTCAGACACTAGTGATGGAAACCGATCTGAATGAGGAAGAAATTGAAAAGATAGGAACCAGGTGAGTGTGGAGAGGGAAGCAGGTGAGGGTGGAAGACAAACACACAAGATGGGAGAGAGTGGGCATCAGAGGCCTGGAAGAAAAAGGAGGTCTTGATGGAAGAGGGGTAGCCTGGGCAGAGCAGAGAGACTCTTTCCCTTTTCCTGGCAGGAACAGGCGGTCACTCACGGAGCATCGCCGCAACTCCCAATTGCCCTTTCAGTGGAGAATTACACACAGCTCCCGCTGGATGGTCCAGGTGGTGGCCTCAGAAGTCAGCCTGGTGGGCTTCCTCCTCCTTCTGGTCATGGTCTTCTCCGAGAAATGGCTGTACCCCTCTAAGAGTCGTTTCCATCAGCGCTACCCCAAAAATATCACCAATAGAGTCTACACCTCGATACATAAAATGTCCACAGGACTGCTGTACACCTGCATATCTAGAAGCTGCTCCAGCTCAGAGAAAGGTGAGTCCCTGCACCCCATGCCAGGTCTCTAGCCTTCCTCAACCTCCGGGGTGGCCCCCTCAGTCCTATTCTCTCCAGTCAGCCATCTTCATTTGGCTTGAAAGAGGGCTCTGCTGGCATGGCAACCTCTGAGGATCATTTTCTTCCTTTGCTTTGACCAACTGAATTTACCTGACCCAGTAGATGTCACTCACCTATTTCTGTAAAGCCTGAAGGATTTTGCTTTAAGAATGTCAAGATGAGCCAGGTGGTGATGGTGCACAGCTTTAATCCCAGCAGCTGGGAGACAGAGGCAGGTGGATATCTGTGAGTTTGAGGCCACCCTGGTCTACAGACCGAGTTCCAGGACAGCTAGGGTTATATATGGATCATTCCCGCATAACATCCCCTTCTCCTAGGTTTGCAAACCCAGAGCCCTGAAATGACCCCGGAATGTTCTCTTGCACTCGTTCCCCAGCTCCTGCCCTTTTCCTTTCCTGTGTCATGCATCTGTGGGCCAGCTCTGCACTTGCCCTGTATTGTTTGGCTTTCCTAAGTTGTCACGGCCGCTTAATTTCTGACTCATTTCATTTCATGCTGTCCCTCACCACTTCAGAAATGTCTGGTTCTGGATATCTGTTTCCAATTGCTCGTTCTCCTTCACAGGAGCAAAAGGTATACAGCAATTCTATCTTTTAAAGGGCAAATATGGGGGGAAATATCATTAATGGCATTTGGCTGTTTGTCCAGCCAAATTGTCCACCCGTCACAAGAGGTGGGGATGATTGAGCTTATTTTGTAGATGGGAAGATTAGAGCTTAGGGTTAGTGACATTGCTCAGTGTCATACCACATGAAATGGCAATATTTGAGTGATTCCCACCTACAAATGAAGGCATAAACTTCATAAAGGCAGATGTAGAATTGTGTTTACCTTGCTCTGTGATCCATTTTCTTTCTGTGGTGCTATGAGTGAAACCCAGTTCCCCACACATGCTAAGTGCGAACATCCCCAGGGCCTTATTCTGTAGCCCAGGCTATTGTAGGAGTCATTATGTAGCCCAGGCTGACTTTGACCTGGCAGCCATCTTCAGCTTCCTGACAGCTGGTATTACAGGCGTCAGCCACCACATTTGACTTATGCACTCATTCTTTGTTGGTTTGGTTTTTCGTTTTTAGAGACAGGATTTCTCTGTGTAGCCCTGGCTGTACTGGAACTTGCTCTGTACACCAGGCTGACCTTCAACTTAGAGATCCACCTGCCTCTGTCTCCCCAGTCCTGGGATTAAGGGTAGGGGCCACCACCATGCCTGGCACTTTCTGTCTTCTAATAAATGAAGAATATGCTTTGTACAGTGTATGCCACATACTCCTGCCACTATGATGGCCCGATTATTTGCTGCCAAGTGACCATGAACCCTGAAGCCAAGGGCCAAGATAAATCTTTCTCACTTTAAATTGTTTTTGTCAGGTGTTTAGTCACAGACTTGAACAGGCAACTAATACAGAAAATTGGTAACAGAAGAGAGGGGGTCCTTCCTGGTCCTGTGGAAGGAAGCCTTTGGAAATGGTTTGTGGGAAGAATCTGGCTCCTTTTACCCAGATTGTAGTGAGACTTGGGAGTGGCACAGGCCTTTAATCCCAGCACTCAGGAGGCAGAGGCAGGTGGATCTCTGAGTTTGAGGCCAGCCTGGTCTACAGAGCCAGTTTCAGGACAGCCTCCAAAGCAACACAGAGAACCCTGTCTTAGAAAAAAACCAAACAAAAACAGAGTAAAGGGTTTGAAACCCATGCAGTCATGCCAGGAAAGGAGCAACATGAAAGGTGTGGCCCATGTTGTCATTGTCATTAATGAAATTAGACTCATTCAAAAAGGAGCCATCCACTTTGCATTGAAACAATAGGGAAGATGTTTTGAAGTCAACCTCAGGAACTGGCTAGTCACCACTCATTGCAGGCTTCAGGGTCTAAAATTGTAAGTGCCTTTGCAAAGTTTCTTTTGAAAAGGTAGAGCCATTAAAGCTATTGTAAATCCTTTGACAATTGCATATTTTTTCTTTTGAGAATTGCTGTTTGTGTTGTGATTTTCTTTTCCTTCTTTCTATTTTTCTCTTATTGATTTCTTTTTGTTGATGCTTTGTTGCGATAGTGTTTCTCTGTAGCTCTGGCTGTCCTGGAACTCACTATGTAGACCAGGCTGACCTCACAGAGACTGGACCACCTCTGCCTTTCTAATGCTGGGATTAAAGGTGTGATCTACCACACCCAGCTATTTTAATTTTTTAAAAACATTACACTGTAGTCCAGCCTGGTCAATAACCCACCATGTAACTCAAGCTAGCTTCAAAGCTAAGTGTACCTTCCTAGCTCAGCCTTCCCATTGCCGTTGCTGAGCTCATAGGGGTGAGCCACCTGCCTCTGCCTCCCAAGGGCTGGGATTAAGGCATGGACCACCACTGCCCAGCATGTTTTATGGTTTTTAACTGTGCATTTCTTGGGTTCTGAACGACCTGAGTGTTTCCCTCATATTTGTTCATTTGGTCATATTTATGTCTGTGAATCCTGAGTTCTTATTTTGTCATTTTCCCCAGACAATTTTAAGCTGTGGACAAGCCATCCAGTTCTGGGGGTGGCTAATGTAAGTCTCGCCCTGGCCTTGGGGCTGGGCTTTGTCCTCACCGCGTGGCTGCACCTGCCGTACCTGCCCCGCCTGCAGAGAATGCCTCTCTTTGGCTTGATTGGGATCATCCTGAGCTTCTGTGAAGGTGCCCCCCAGCTCTGAAAAAGGTCCTTAATTCCCTAACCCACATCTTCCTGGGCATGTCTCCCTCTTCTCTGGGGGTGGAGCGAGCGTCTGGGGAGCTGGGAGGGGAGAAGTGAGAGCAGGGATACACTATTTCTGGAATCCTGTAGACAGGAGGGTTGACATTCTCGAGCCTCCGGGCCGAGGACTCAGAGTGAGCGGTTGGCGGCTGTAGCTCGGGTGATGAGGCAGAACTCATGTGCGATTCTTAGGTGAGAATAAGATCTCTCCACTCCTGCCTCCCAGTCACCTTCATTTTCCTCACCCTCCTGTTGTTCCCTGCTAACCTCTGGATCTACGAGCTGAAGAAGAACATATCGGTCCCCATCGGGTGGAGCTATTTCATTGGTTGGCTGGTGCTCGTCCTTTATTTCACCTGTGGTGAGTGGTTAGGAGGGCCCTGAGGAAGGAAGAAGGGACTTGGGATCAGGGAAGGGGATGTGTGGAGGGAAGGGGCAGGCAACTCCCTCCCACACCCACCCCAAGAGTCCATAGGGACTTAACCTTTGGCTTGCCTCACCTGTCACCTTCCATGCCGCCCTCTGCTTCCCCCTTTTCTTGTGTGTGTGCCCCCCAGGAGTCCTTTGCTACCTCAACCATAAAAACTTCTGGAGACTGATGTTGGACAGTTCCACTTCCATCAACAATTCTTGCGACAGGGCAGCGCAAAGGCAAGGCTCTCTGATGCAAGAGGCTCTGATGAGCACTGCACAGTCCCCTACCAACCCGGGAGACATGCCCCACCCTGATAAGCAGGAGGATGACCAAAAGCCATTAAGTTTAACCAAATGCTTCTTAGGATCCTACCCAGCCTCCATTGGCCAGGCCTGTCCTGGTGACGAAGGGTGACCACAGGAGGATTTGGGGGCCCAGCTTTGGTTTCCTCTGCCTGAACTCAGGCCTGTCTGTGTCTCAGGTGATGTGAAATAAATTGTCCATCTCTTCTTCATCATGTCTGGTAGTCACTGAGAAGAACTGCAAGAGGAGGGAGAGGGAGGGAGAGAAACAAAGTTTGTTGTTGTGCTCTTCCCAGTTCTTTGGTCCCTAAACCTCTGTGCCCAGCCTCTTACTGTAGCATACCTGCATATAGGTGGGGGGAGCTCTGTGCTAGAACGCTGACCCTGGCACTCCTATGAATTTGGCTTTGATGCAACAGCACCGAAAAGAGAAAAGCAAAAGTAAACAGCCAGGCTTGGTATAGGCATAAGTATACTCACGCCTATAATCCCAGGATGATGAGGCAGGAGGATGACCAGCCTGAGCACCACAGTGAGACTGTAGCCTCAAAAACAAAAATAAAATATAACAAGCAGAACTACACATGTATCTGGCTGGAAAAAGCAACTGCAGCTTTTACAGGGATCATAAACAAGCATCTACAGGGACAGCCAGACTACATTGTACAAAGGACACCATTGTTTTTTTCTTTTAATTTTTAAAAATTTCATTTCATGTGTGTTGTTCTTTTGCTGCAGCTATTGCCTAAGAAACTCAAACACAAGACTCAGCACCCATGCGGAGTTTATTGAGAGAGGGGAGAGGAAAAGGGGGGTAGCTGGTGGCCAACCGAAAGCGGGGGGGGGGGTAGAGAGAGAGAGAGAAAGACCGAAGGGGCCCCATAGAGAGAGAGAGCAAGAGAGAAAGAGCAGGAGCAAGAGAGAGGTGCGCTTGGCAGGCTTGCTTTAAAAGGGAGGCTTGCGCATACGTAACCGGTTCCCCTGCGCTGCCAGGTAAAACCTTGAACAGCTAGGTAAAGCCTGACGTAGTGATTACGTGGCCATAGGCATCCCACCCATCGTCAAAGACGGAGTCAGGAGACTGCAGGCTCCTAATGTTCCCACCTCTTATTGCTATTAAAAAGGTGGGGGTTGGGCGTGGCCCAACAGTGTCTGGAGACTGCAGGTTTCTAACAACGTGCACTGGTGTGAGGGTGTCAGATCTCTGGAACTGGAGTCACAATTGTGAGCTGGCATGTGGGTGCTGGGGATTGAACCTGGATCCCCTGGAAGAACAGCCAGTATTCCTAACTGCTGAGCCATCTCTCTAGCCCTGCCTTGTAATAATAAGCATTATTTTACATAAAGTCTGAGGGACAGCACTTCAATTAAAAATTGGATGTTATTTTTCTTTTTTCTTTCTTTCTTTCTTTTGTTTGTTTGTTTGTTTGTTTTTTTCTAGACAAGGTTTCTCTGTATTGCTTTGGAGCCTGTCCTGGAACTAGCTCTGTAGACAGGGCTGGCCTGAAACTCACAGAGATCTGCCTGCCTCTGCCTCCTGAGTGCTGGGATTAAAGGCATGCACCACCGATGCCCAGCTGGATGTTATTTTTCAATTGACAAATCAAACTTATATATACATGTATCATATAATATCATATATCATGATGTTTTGAAGCATGTATATAATGTGGAATGGTTCAGTAAGCTCATTAACATGTACATTACCTCAAATACTTAATTTTTTATATAGGAAGATCACTTAAAATCTACATTTCAGATTTCTTTCAAAATATGATACATTGAGCCGGATGTGGGTTATACCACCTGCAGTCCGACAACTCCATAGGCCAAGGCAAGAGGAGTCCCAAGTTCAAGACCAGCACACACACACACACACACACACACACACACACACACACACACACACACACACTCACAGAGCCAATAGTAGTGCTATCACTGTGCTGATAGCCTGAATTAATTCCTTCTTTGGGCCCATTGAAATGGTTTTTCCTTCTTTGGGCCCATTGAAATTGTTTAGTGGGTAAAAGCTTGCCAACAAGCCTGATGACCTAAGTTCAATTCCTGGGTTTGGTGTTGTTTTGAACTTCCTCCTTCTCCTCTCTTTTTTTTCTTTTTTCTGAAACTGGGTCTCTATCTGTGTAGCCTTGGCTGTCCTTGAGTTCTCTATGTTGGCCAGGCTGGCCTTGAACTTACAGAGATCTACTTGCCTTTGCTGCTCCCAAGTGCTGTGATTAAAAGCATTCCTTCTTTTTAAAGGCTAAATAAGGGGCTGGAGAGATGGCTTAGTAGTTAAGAACACTAGCTGCTCTTCCAGAGGTCCTGAGTTTGAGTTCCAATATCCATATTGTGGCTCATAGTTATGTAACTGTTCCAGGGGATCCAATGCCATCTCCTGGCCTTTAAAGCTACCAGACACACATGGTATACAGACATACATACAGGCCAAACACCCATACATATAAAATAAACATTAAAAATTTTAAATAGGCAGGGCAGTAGTGGCACATGCCTTTAATCCCAACACTTGGGAGGCAGAGGCTGCGAGTTGGAGGCCACTGTGCATTCCAGGCTGGCTTGGCCTACACAAAACAAGTTTCAGGACAGCTAGGGCTACACAGAGAAACCCTGTCTTGAAAAACAAAAAACAATGAAAACAACAAAACCGTAGAGGCCAATATTCCATTGTATACATATACCATGTTTTCTTTTTTCTTTTTTTTCTTTTTAGACAGGATTTCTCTGTGTAACACTCCTGGCTGGCCTGCAATTCGATTTGTAGACCAGGCTACTCTCAAACTCACAGAGATCCGCCTGCCTGTGCCCCCCAAGTGCTGGGATCAAAGGCGTGTGCCACCGAGACCCCACCACAAGAGGGATTTTTATGTAGAAGTGGATCAGAGACTGGGTTAGCTAGTCTCAGTGGGAATCTCTGTAGAGGAACAGACCCTGAGTGGCCCAGGGAGAAGGCTATGGTGGATGCTTTTACAGACACTATCAACATCTGTATACAGATGAGAGGAAGGCTTCGCCTGTCTCTGAGACTCACCTCTCCCCCGTGGGGGGGGGAGGGGCTGTTTGCTCAATTTCCAATGGATCTGAGGCTTTGACATAGGCCTTTGATAAGGCTTCCTACTCCACACCTTATATTTTTATTTACTTATTTGTTTGTCTTGTTTATTTATTGGTTTTATTTTAATGTCCAAGCTGACCTCAAACTCACAGAGATCCACCTGCCTCTGCCTTTAGTGCTGGGACTAAAGGTGTGTGCCACTACTGACTGCCTGGTGCTTTTTTTTTTTTTTTTTTTTTTTTAAATGTTAAGATAGACTGCATTCCTGAGATAAACCTCACATGGTCATGGTGAGTTAACTTTATTAATTGTGAGATTTGATGCACTAACATGTTAAGGAAAAGTCCATGTATTTTCACAAGGAATATTAGTCTATACTTAGAATATTCTTTTTCAAGATTTCAGTCTTTGTGGCATCAGTGTTATACTGGTCTCATAAGTTAGAAGATGTTGAGCATTTTGGAAAAAAAAAAAACTACATTAATCTTTGCCACATGTACTTTGAGAACCAAGGCTATTCTCAGCAATCAGGCTGTTGATGTTCCAGAAAATGTGGGATCACTCTGAAGGGTCCCAGAAGAACCCTCTAGGGGGTTTTCAATCACATCAATTAGAGCTGAGCCTCCTCGGAAAGAAAATGTTGTCAAGAGTGTTACCCTGGTCTTCCATAACAAGGAAGACCTGTGTCTGTGTGTGCACATGTCCCCATAACTCAGAAAAAAAGGGTCTTTGGTTGAAAACCCAAAATTTCTTGGGTGAAAAAAAATGAATTCTCAGGGTCTGGATGAGGATGGGTGTTTCTTAGTCTGTCTCTTAAGCCCAGTAGGATGGATTAATCCTTGATGGAAATAAATGATAACTGAAATGGTTTCAAACTAAGGGACGTTGATTCTGAAAGCCACAGAAGATAAAAACAAGGATATCAGGAAGGTTTGGGATGGCATCTAAGTGTCAGAAAAGAAAGTAATGCAACAGGCTGATGAGCGAGACCACAGTCTCTCCGCGTCAGAAACAAGGCCCTGAATTACAAGTGTTGTCTCTGGGGGCAACAAAAGACTTGTACTGAAAACAAACAAAAAACCTAACTAATGGGTGATGGTGACACATGACTTTAATCCCAGCGCGCACACACAGGCAAATCTCCATGAGTGCCATGTCAAAGCAAGTTTCGGGGCAGCCATGGCTAGTTACACAGAGAACTCCTGTTTAAAAACTAAACTGAAAATAAAGGAAGAAAAGAAAAACAAAATCCCTATATTAGTTGGGAGTGGTAGCATACATCTTTTTCCTAGTCTAGTACTCAGAAGGCAGAGGCAGGCAGATCTCTTGAGTTCAAGGCCAGCCTGGCCTATAAAGTGAGTTCCATGATAGTCAAGGCTACACAGAAAAACCCTGCCTCAAAAATAAATAAATAAATAAATAAATAAATAAATAAATAAATAAATAAATAAAAAAAAAAACCTTTATTTTGTGTGTGTGCACGATCATGTACCATAGTATCTGTGTGGAAGTCAGGGCAGCTGGTGAAGTTGCCTCTCTCCTACCACACGGATGGTGAGGCATCACCAGTGTCATAGTGTCATAACCAGCTAAGTCATCTTGCTGCCAGCTGAGCCATCTGCTACTTTTTTTTTTTTTTTTGGCAGTTTTGAGATAGGGTCGCATGAAGCTCAGGCTTACTAAGTAGCCAAGAATGTGAACAATGGATGACCTTGAATTCTACTCCCCTTACCTTCACCTCCCAGTTGCTGGGATTATAGGCATGTAATCCCTTTGCCTGATTTTATGCAGTACTGGGAATCCAACAGAAGCTAGGCAAGCACTACCAACTAAGCTAACACACCCAAACACCCAAACACACTCCTCCCCACATCTTTTATTTTGTATAGCATTAAGGTTGCTTTTCCCGTATGTATTTGGTAATATTGGGAAAGGTCATCCACATTTGTGTTGTGTCAGATTAGTGACACTGGAACTATTTTCCTAAAGTCTCTTTCTTGCTGTTTTGAACCACAGAGTTTTCTAATGACATTTGAAAGTGAGCATGGACATCAGCCATTTCCCCTTTTTACTAGAAAGGCTGTGCTGAGTGTCAAGGAAGCATCAGCTCACTCCCACCGCTGCTCAGTTGCTGCTTTATCTGGTCAGGTCGGGGCAGCTCCTCCCGCACTTTTTCAGATCCAGATGCTCCCTCACTTTCTCCAGTTCTTGGACCAAGCTTATGTTCAAATCTCTGATGAAAGACAGAAGCTTCAGCCTGGCATGGTGGCACACATCTTTAATCCCAGCACTCAGGAGGCAGAAGCAAGAGCATCTGGGAGTCCAAGGCTAGCCTGGTCTACAGAGGGAGATCTAGGACAGCCAAGACTACACATAGATAACCCTGTCTTGAAAAACAAAACAAGAACAAGTGGTTGTTACCACTGAGTCCTCTCTCCAGGTCTCACAGTTGGTTTTTGAGACATGTTCTTACTATGTAGCCCAGGCTATCCTCTCAAGTGTACTTTAGGGCTTCATTGGTAAAGGCACTTGTCCCCAAGCCTGATGACCACAGTTTAATCCCCAAGACCCATATGGTGGACGGAAAACAGAAGAAACCAACTTCTCCATGTGTGTACATGGCACCCATACACACGTTACACACATGCACACACATATACAGCACACGTGTCCGCACATTCACACACCCCATAGAGCTTTTTTCTTTTTAGACTGTATTGTCTGGTATACTCTGAGATGTTCACACAACACAATAGAGCATTTCTAAGGCTGTCACCTAGTCAAAGTGATGTATGACCATACTTAGCCAGGCTATTGGGGCTAAGGCTACTATTCCATCTTGGTCTTGGTAAGAAATTCTTCTGATTTTCTTTTATTTTTGCTAGATTTTTCTCTTATTTTTATTATATTTTTGATACAAGGTCTCACAGTATAGTTCAAATTCTCTATGTAGTCCAAGCTGGCCTTGAACTCACAAACCCCTTCCCTCAATTTTTTGGGTGCTAGACTACTTCTGTTCTTAGGTTCTGGAGATAGAACTCATGTTGCCAGGCTTATCAGCAAGGCCCCTTGCTGGTCACTAAGCCTTCCCAGCAGCCCTACTTAAGTTTTTCTTCTTCTCTCTCTCTCTCTCTCTCTCTCTCTCTCTCTCTCTCTCTCTCTCTCTCTCTTCTATATCTTCTATATCTTTTCCCTTTCTTGGTGTTTTTTGAGACAGAGTCTCTTTCTGTAGCCCTGGCTGTCCTGGAACTGGCTCTCTAGATCAGGCTGACCTCAAACTCACAGAGATCTGCCTGCCTCTGCCTGCTTCTGCCTCCCAAGTGTTGGGATTAAAGGTGTGAGCCACCATTGCTTGGCCTATTTTGCATTTTCCCCTAAAGTATTAACCTATAAATTCTTCCTAAGCATAGTTTTCTCTGTACCCCAAAACCATGATATGTAGTGTCTTAGGGTTTCAATTGCTGTGAAGAGACACTATAACCATGGCAACTCTTATAAAGGAGAAACATTTAATTGGGTGGCTTACATTTTTAGAGGTTTAATCCAGTATCATTACGATAAAGTATAGTGTGTGCAGGCCAACGTGGTAATGGAGTTGACAGACTTTACATCTTGCTCCAAAAGCAACAGGATGTGAAGTGAAACACTAGGCATGGCTTGAGCATGTGGAGCCTTCCTCCACAGTGATGCACTTCCACCCACAAGGCCACACTTCCCAATAGTTCCTCTCCCTTTGAGGGCCATTTTCTTTCAATCCTCCACGGGTGCTGTTTACGTTATCATTTGGCTCACAATTTTTCTAGTTTTCCCTTGGCTGATTTTGTTTTGACCCACAGGTTACGTAGACATGGAATATATGATTTTTTTAAGTACTGGGGAATTTTTTATACATCTTGTTGCTACTGATTTCTAACTTAATACTGTAGTAAAAACTACACATGGGGTTTGGTTGTGCTAACAACCAAATTGGAGAGAAATATTCACAGAGCCTCATGCATTTTATAGGGAGCACATTGGCAGGTGCAGGAAGAAATAAGGCAAGCAAGCTGTTTAACAGAAGCCAAAAAAACCAAAAAAAAAAAAAAAAAAAAAAAAAACCAAAAAAACAACAACAAAAAAACAAAACAAAACAAAACAAAAAACACCCAAAAAACCGGGTAGCTGGGGCATTTCAACCCCACGTTTCTAGAACAGGTCTGGGTGCTTTTCCATGGGACCTTTCATGGTGCCGAGGAAAAAGGAGCGGGTGTCAGCTTTAGTTTAAACCAAAGATGGCTCCATTTGAAGGAAAATGGAGCAGGCTTTGCCCCATCACAATGGGATGCTATTAACCTTTTATTGAGAATTGCTTTATGGCCCAGCATATGGTTTCTACTATACTTAGAATGTATATTCTGAAGATATCAGATAGCACACTGTGGACATGTCAGTCAGGCTAAGATGGTTGACAGTGCCGTTTAAGTCTGTTACCTTTATGGTTCTGCTTTGGACTTTTTTGTTGAGAAGGGCATTGTAGCATGATGGTTTACTCTTTTGGCTGTCTGGACTCTTTTGGCTTTTGGGGGTGCCTACCACCTAGCTCCCAAATAAATCACATGCAGAGGTTTGGAGGCTTATTCTTAGTTATATGCCTGGCCTTAGCTTGACCTGTTTCTTGCCTGCTTTTCTTAACATAAATTATTCCATTTATCTTTGGCCTCAGGGTTTTTCTTTCTCTATTCATGCATACCTTTTCTCTCCTTATTAGTTCATTCTGGCTGTGTAGCTGGTGGCTGACCCTGAAGTCCTCTTCCTTCCTCTCTCATTCCCCAATCCTCAGATCCTTTCCACCAAGATTTCTCCTCATATTCTCCTCTCTGCCTGCCAGCCCTGCCTATTCCTCTTTCCTGCCTCACTACTGGCCATTTAGCTCTTTATTAGACCGGCAGGTGTTTTAGACAGGCATAGTTAACACAGCTTCACAGAGCTACACAAATACAACATAAACGAAAGTAACACACCTTAAAATAATATTCCCCAACAGGGATTATCTTAGTTAGGGTTACTATTGCTGTGGTTAAAAAGAAAAAGTGACCAAAGCAAGTAGGGAAGAAAGGATTTGTTTGGCTTATACTTCCACCCACAGTTCATCACAGAAGGAAGGAAGTCAGGACAGGAACTCTAGCAAATCAGGAACCTGGAGGCAGGAGCTGATACAGAGGCATGGAGCAGTGGTGCTTACTGGCTTGCTTCCCTAGCTTGCTCAGCTTGCTTTTTATAGAACCCAGGACCACTAGTTCAGGTATGGGACTGCTCGTAATGGGCTGGGCCCGCCTCCATTCATACATGTGTATGTAACATATAATACATACATGTGTAATATATAATAATACATGTAAGTTTAGGCTGGAGCTGTTGAGCTTCTGACTTCTCAGGGCTCTGACCCACTTCTTTCCTTGGAGCTTACTTGCTCCCCCCTCCTGTTTCCCTCCCCCCCTTTCCCTCCCTTTCTTTCCTTCTCTCTCTCTATTTTTTTTTTTCCCCCTTTTTGTTTTTTGAGACAGCTGGCCTGCAATTCCTATGTAGATCAGGCTGGCCTGGAATTCCCTATGTAGACCAGGCTGGCCTGGAACTCAAAGAGATCTTCTTGCCTCTACCTCTGGGGTGCTGGGGTCAAAGGTGCCCACCACCTCATCTGGCATGTACTCTTTTTTTAAAAAACTATCTCTGCTTCTTCCATTAGAGTTGTCTTGAGTAACAGTGTTATCTATTCTCCTTTAGTAGACAGTCAATACTGTTCAAAGATGGCAGCTTTCGTCTTCCTTGTGTTGGTGTGGAGCCAACGAACAAACTGGAGAATTTAACTGCCAGTGTGAGGTTCCTCCACTCCAGTAACTGGTAAAATTCAAGACAGCGGCCCATCTGTTGCTCTGAGTGTTTGATTGAAGAGAGATGGGTCAGAGCCCGTGGCTGATGGACAAACAGATACCCCATCAAAGAATATCTGTATCCAAACAGGCAAACAGGCACATGAGAGGATTCTGGACATCACCTACCCCTAGGAAACTGCGTTAAAACAACAGTGAGGTGGAGTGAAATGGCTCAGCAGGTCCGGGCTCCTACTGCCCAGAACTCACAACCTGAGTTCAATCCTTGAACCCTGGGGTGGGAGGAGTGCACGACTCCTGCAAGAAGTCCTCTGAACTCTGCATGCACGCCCCTCCCACACTAATTAAAACGTACAAACCACAACAATGAGATAATTGCACTCCTGTTAGAACAGTGAAAATCTAAACTGACCCCAGCAAATGCTGGCAAGACTATAACAGGAATTCTCACTCATGTAGTAAGAATGCCAAACAGTACAGCCGCGTGGAAGACAACCTGATAATTTCTTCAAAACTGAGCATACTCTTGTTAAACTCAGCTTAAGAGCCACCTCTTGGGGGACACAGGCTCCCCAGCTCACACAGGGGCTTGCTTTTGCAGAAAAGCCCTCTGTCTTGGATGAGATCCTACTGGTTCTTTCTTCTTTACTCCTTAGGAAGTGCATTTCACGTTCTGTTTGTGTGTGTTATATAAGTATGTGTGTTTGCAGCTGTGTGGGACTATGTGTGTCCGTACAGGGGCCAGAGAAGGGCATTGGATAGCTATCGACCATTCTCCCCATTATTCCTTTGAGGCAGGTCAAACCTGGAGCTCATTTTTTTTTTTGATAATTTTTTAAATTTAAATTTGAAACAAGCTTGTTTTATATGCCAATCCCTGTTCCCGAACCCTCCCCTCCTCCCCACCTCCCCCCACCAATCCCCATTCCATCCCCTTTCTTTTCCCCAGGGAGAGTGAGGCCTTCCATGGGGGATCTTCAAAGTCTGTCCTATCATTTGGAGCAGGGCCTAGGTCCTCCCCTGTGTGTCTAGGCTGACAGAGTATCTCTCTATGTGGAATGGGCTCCCAAAGTCCATTAGAACAATAGGAATAAATACTGATCCACTACCAGAGGCCCCATAGACTTCCCAGGCCTCCTAACTAACACCCATGTTCAGGGGGTCTGGGTCCGTCCTTTGTAGGTTTCCCAGTTATCAGACTGGAGTCCATGGGAGCTCACATGTTTTAATTGATTGGCAGCCAGCAAACCCCAGTGACCTTTCTGTCTCCACCCCTCACAGAATTGTGGTTACAGGCTGTTGTAAGCCGGTACCCAGCACGTTACATGGATGCTGCGATCCATATGAGCAACCTTTAAATGTTAACATTGAATGCTGTGGCTTTATGTCATCTCTGCAGAGGAAGGAGATGACATACTCACACTTTCTTTTTCTCCTGTACCATTTGAGAGTAAATTGAAGACATGCTGTTCTACCTCCCCCCCCACAATGTTTCAACATGTATTTTCTGAAAACAAGGCCATGCTCTTATGTAACCACAGCACATGTTCTCCAGAGGTCAGGGCATTAACACTGATGCAACACTACACAATCTCCAGACAGTGTTGAGGTTTTCCCAGTGGTGCCGCTATGCTGCCTGTAACAACAGGAGACTGTGCAGCAGGTTCTGCACTGTCCTGTCATACCTTCATCCTACTTTGATTGGAATAGTTCTTTAGTCTTTGTCTTTCAGGATACTGAAGTGTTGTTTTGTAAGAAATACATACAAGCCAGGTATTTTGTAGGATGTCTGAGTTTATCTCAAGTTTCTTTATAATTAGACTCAAGTGATGTATTTTTGGTAGAAATACCACAGAAATGTTGCTCAAACCGGATGCAAGGGTGATCTTCCTAAATGTGGCATTGACTCCTGGATGACATCTCTCAGGTTCCTCCAATCAGAATCTTGTCAAATCTGTTTCCTTGGCAAAGTAGGCAGAATGCTCTACAAAGCAGGCTACAGAAATGGCTCAGTGGCAACAGCTTTGCAAAGGACCCAGTTCAGTTTCCAGCACCCACATGGTGGCTCATAGCCACCTATGACTCTAGTTCCAGAGGATCTGAGTTCTGGCCTTCGTGGGCACTGCACACATACTAAAACAATCTAAGGCAGAATGGGCCTTGGTTAACTATGTTCATTGGTTATGTGATTGCTGGGAATTGAACTCAGGACCTCTGGGAGAGCAGTCAGTGCTCTTAGCCTCCGAGCCATCTCTCCACCCCCACCCCCAACCTCCTTCCGTTGAACAGAGTTGGTGTTTATCAGTGTTGACCTAATGAAACTAACAGGTTAGAGAGGGATGGGTGTAAGAAAGTTCATCAGCTGAGATTTCTTTTTCCATCCTTCCTTTTCTTCTTTGACAGGGTATTATGTAGCCTTGCTGCCTCCAAACTAGTTATGTAGCTAAAGCTGACCTTGAACTTTGATACTCCTGCCTCTATCCTGACTGCTAGGATTATAGATTTATGCATTGCTGGAGGTTAAATTTAAGGTTTTGTGAATTCGAGGCAAGCACTCTACCAGCCGAGTCACATCTACCACCCTTGAGGATGGATTTCAGAGTCCCTTCAAGAAACAGAACTCCTGTGTTATGAAGAGGAAGAGGAGTAGCAACTTCTAGTCATCCAGAGTGGTCCCTCCTCACCGGTTTGGAAGATGTGTTGGGACTAAAGGGCGGTTGCATCATTTCAGGCGATCAGGGTTATGTGCTGATCATGATCCTTGTGGTGCTGGGGCAAGCTAACAGGTAGACTCTCACCAGTCAGGAGCCATTTGTGCAAGCCTAGAGGAAAGGCTGAGGATCCGCCAAGCGCATAGCCTTCAGCACGGCGGCAGGAAGTGCCTAACAGTGAAAAAGCAATCTTAGGCTAAAGTTGAGAAGTTGTTCTGCAGAACACCAGGTCAGCGGAAGGAATGGAGGCATTCTGAAGAAACAGAACAGTAAAGATTTGCAAAGGAGAAGGCGAATATCAGCACCAAGTTTTAGATGGAAAGGTTAAAATCCGCTTAGCTCCTCTCCCACGATCATAAACCGGTTGCGCAGAAGGATAGCACTAACGGGCAAGCAAGATCCAAAAGCAAAGTGCCTCTCAGACTCACGGAGCCGCTGTTCTCAGGAAGCTTCCATTTCCTGCCTGCTTTGTTTCCTTGGAAAACTCCAAGGACTCAGCCATCTGGAGTAATTAATTGTAGGGTGGAAAAAAAAAAAAAAAAAAAAAAAACCTGCCAGAACCTGGGTAAACAAAGATTAGCACCAGGATAAAAAACAATAAAAGGGATCAAAAAACAAGGAAAGAAAGAAAGCAAAGGAAAAAGAAGCTAAGTTCAACGGGATGAAATTTGGAACAAAAAATCTGAAGATTTCAGGCAAAATTTGCTCTGCTGTTAGTTTTTTGAGTGAGAATCCTGAGAAGGCTCTAGCTTTATATATTAATTATCTTTATTTTTACTTTCTGTGTATGGTGCTTGGAACCGGAGTCACAGGTGCTCTGAGCCACCATGTGGGTGCTGAGAACTGAACTCATATCCTCTGGAAGAGCAGCCGCTGTGCTCACTACCGAGCCAACTCTCCAGCTCCTCTCCTGTATTTGTTTTTTCTTTAGTGGTGCTGATGGAACGCAGAGCCTCTGGAATGCTAGGCAAGTGATCTACCACTGGGCTACACCCTGCTTTTGTGTTTAAAATTATCTCAGATTTCAAATCAAGTTTAATACAATTTTACAAAACCATTGGAAAGATCTATAAACCATACATTTAAAAACAAAACAAAGCAAAAAACCCTGGGCGCTGGTGGCAGTTGCCTTTAATCCCAGCACTAGGGAGGCAGAGGCAGGCAGATTTCTGAGTTTGAGTCCAGCCTGGTCTACATAGTGAGTTCCAGGGCAGCCAAGGCTACACAGAGAAACCTTGTCCTTTTTTTTCTTAATTTCATGTGCATTGGTGTTTTGCCTGCATGTATGTCTGTGTGAGGGTGTCAGATCCTCTAGAACTGGTTATCAACAGTTGTGAACTGCCATGTGGGTGGTGGGAATTGAATTCAACAGCCAGTGCTCTTAACCACTAAGCCATCTCTCCAACCTGAACTCCTGCTTGAAAAACAAAAAAACCAAACCAAACCAAAACAACAACAACAAAAAACAAAAACAAACAGAGCCAGATATGGTAGCACATGTCTTTAAAACTCCCAGCAGTCAGGAGGCATATTTTTGTGAGTTGAGTTTGAGGATAACCTGGTCTACATAGCAAGTTCTAGAACAACCAGGATTACATTGAGGTTGCCTCAAAAATAAATAAGTAAATAGATAAATAAATAAATAGGGGTAGACTAGAGCATCACCACATTTAAAGGGCTCAGTAGATATGTAGAGGTGACTGGATCACTCAGCTATTGACCCTAACCATTGGTATGATCTGCACTAACCAGTTGCTGCACTGGTGGCCAGAAACTGGGCAAAGTCATTTGGGAGCAACAGTGGGGAGTCTGGGCTTCCCGGGGCCTCCTCTGTCCTTTTCCTTTCTTCTTTTTTGGTTTTTGGAGACAGGGCTTCTCTGTATTATTTTGGAGTCTGTCCTGGAACTTGTACTGTAGACCAGGCTGTACTCAAACTCACAGAGACCCGTCTGCCACCAACACCTGGCTACCAGGGCTGCAAAGCAACCAGGAGGTAGGTCAGCCTGAGGGAGGGGTGTAAGTCTTAGTAAATTAGGCCTCCTACACCCTGCTAGATTATTTCAAAGGACAATGTCTTGGAAGGGGAATGGAATGTGAGCTGCTAGTCAGGGCCAGAACTTTGGACCCTAAAACAAGCTGGGAAATGATGTCCTTTCCTATCTAAAAATAATGCAGCTTCCTCTGATACGCAATAGGATTGGCTCATCAAAAGTAGTGGCAGAGGCTGAAGAGATTGCTCAGCAGTTAAGAGCTCATGGCGCCTCACAAACCATCTGTAACTCCAGTTCTAGAGGATTTGGGAACCTCTCTTGGCCTCCACCAGCACCAGGCATGTAGAGTGCACATACACACAGACAAAACATCCCTATACATACGTCTTTTTAAGAGTAATGGTGAAGGCCCGATGTTGGCGGTGGCCCGATGTTGGCGGTGGTGGTACACACCTTTAATCTAAACACTTGGGAGGCAGAGGCAGGCCAATCTCTGTGAGTTTGAGGCAAGTCTGATCTAGAGTGAGTTCCAGGACAAGTCAGGACTACACACAGAGAAACCCTGTCCTGAAAACCAAAACCAAAAAACTCAAATAAAACAAGAAACAGAAATCTCCAACTCTTCATAGATGGTAGGATCTGCCACTGTTGGTGGGTACAGCTCCTTTATATGTGTGCAACCTCTTTGAGGTAGGCTGTTACTGTCCCCCAAGAGGAGGGACCCAGCATGAAGGACGATCAGAGTAGCTTTTAGTGAGCTCTGGAACATGCAGGAAAGACAGATGTGGAGAATAAAAGGCTGTTAAGTCTTTCTTCCCTGTGTGCATCTCTGCAGATTCACTTATTTTTTATTTTTTGATACAGGGTTTCTCTGTGTATCCCTGGCCGTCCTGGAACTCACTCTGTAGACCAAACTGGCTTAGAACTCAGAGATCTGCCTGCCTCTGTGTACCAAATGCCAGGACACTTGGCTTGCAGAATCATTTATTCATCCAGCTCTCACAAAACCCTCCATGAGCTACCTTCTTCTAGGCCTTGAGAATATGGCACTATTCACTTTGCCTGGATCACAGTCATCCTGATTCTGAATTGTGACCCACACTAGGTTTTACCCTGTTCTTCTCTGGCAGAGCAGTGACCTGAAGCCAACTTTTGTTTTGCTCCAGAGACCTGTTGTTTCCATGACAATCAGTCACTTCCTGGAATGCACTGACCCGTGCCAAGAATACAACATGGTTTTATATTGAGGTGTACATGAGAGGCAGACTCACACCAAGGTCCAGCCAATAATGACCTACATTTAAAATGTTTAAGCAGAGCACACAATTCTTGCTGCATGTCACTGAGGACACACATAGTCTCACCTGAGTTAAGGATGTTGGGAGCTGCTGAATGCTGGTGTTGGGAACTGAACCCAGGTCCTCTGCATGCTCTCAGCTGCTGGGCCAACTCTCCAGCCTCCAATGTGGTTTTTCGTGTTTCTTAAGTTTTTGTTTTTATACTTTTTATTGTTGTTGTTGTTGTATTGTTTTTCGAGACAGGTTTCTCTATGGCTCCGAGCCTGTCCTGGAACTAGCTCTGTAGACCAGACTGGCCTTGAACTCAGAGAGATCTACCTGCCTCTGCCTCTCGAGTACTGGGATCAAAGGCATGAGCCACCACGGCTAAGTTTTTGTTTTTATACATGAGTGTTTTGCCTGCACACATGTAAGTGCACTATGTGCCCAGAGGACAGAGGATGACATCAGGATTCCTCAGAAACTGGAGTTCACAGTTGTGAGCAGTTATATGGTGCTGGGAATGAAGCTGGGTCCTCTGCAAAGGCCAGCAAGTGTTCTTTACTGTGTCAAGCCATCTTTCCAGCCCCCATGCCCAACTTTTTACATGTGTGCTGGGGACTTGAACTCAGTTCCAAATGCTTATATTGGAAACACAACTGAGCCCTAGTCCTGGGGGTTTCAGTAAGTTTTCTTTCATTTTAAGACAGGATTTCTCCAACTGTCCTGAAACTCACTAATGTAGACCAGGCTGGCCTTGAAATGACATAGATCCACCTGCCTCTGCCTCCCAAGTGCTGGGACTGAAGGTGTGCATGTACCATCACTGCCTGGCCCTCAGCACGTTTTCTTATGCAACACAATGCTCTAGTGAATTGAGGCCCAGTAAGTCAGTTTTCCCGAGTAGTCTGTGCTGGTGGGGAGGCAGGAGACCAAAGAGCTGGTCCTCAAGTCCTATTCACTCACCCATCTCCACTTTTGGGGCTTTTCTTGACTTGAAATGCCATCTCTCAGATCAGCTACTCCCCCATGCACTAAGAACTCCAGCTCACTACCACCCTCCGCTTCACTCAACAGCCTGAACCACTACATTTACAGGCTCTCAGCTTTACATTCTCTCAGCTGGCTGAGGTGTCTAACACCTTACAGGTAGAGACCAAGGATTCTCCTCACCTGCATCTCCTCTTGGCTATGTGGCACTGAGTACAGGTGTTCAAATCATGGTCAAATAGCGTAAAAGCATTTGGTAATGTGGCAGTGCACCCACGTCTATTTCCCCTCCTGACTACCCTTCACTGCTTACTACTGTTCACTGCTTACTATGGGACTAGGGTAAAGCTACTGGGGCTTGTTACAAAAATGGGAAAAAGTAGGAAGACAGCGGTGGCCCACACCTTTAATTCCAGCATTTGGGAGGCAGAGGCTGGCAGATCTCAATGAGTTTGAGGCCAGCCTGGTCTACAGAGCTAGTTCCAGTATTGTTACAGAGAAACCCTATCTCAAAAAACAAACAAAAAAATGCAGTCAGGCATGGTAGATCTCAGAGTTTGAGGTCAGCCTGGTCTGGTCTACAAAGTACCAGAACAGCCAGAGACATAGTGAAGCCTTGTCTCAAATTGGGGAATGCCAGCATTCCTCACAACCAATCTTAACACAGTATCCTGTGAAGAGCCTGGCTTATACCTGAGGTCTATGTATGACCTCACCTCCATTCTGGAGCCTGTTTATTCCAGATTGGGCCATTACCTTATGCTAACTCACCTGTCTCAGGGAACCAGGCTGCCAGCTTTATTTTTGATTTTCTAAGGCAGGGTTTTTGTCTAATAGTTTCCTATCTGCCCTGGAAATGTTTTGTAGACCAGGTTGGCCTTGAACTCAGATATGCCTTCCTGTCTCCCAAGTGCTGGGAGCATGCCTGGCCAAAGATGGCAGCTTTCAAATGGAGGTGAATTAGGGCTTGGGAATTTGCTCCTGATGAGCAGCCTGCCAACCTCTGCTGCAAGCTTTACTTTATCAGAGCCCACTGCTCCAGTCACAATTACTGATACTAGACACAAGCCCTCTAAGCACCCCTCCTGTAATACTAATAGAACTGCCCATTGCAGGGCATTCCAGACTTAAGAACCACTAATTTTGGGGGGGGAATATTTCTTTTGCCTCCAGTTTATCTGGGATTTCTGATGCACCCATTGCTGATTCCTGTTTTAACAATGTTATTTCATACTGCAACCCAAAGGTTTGCCAGGTCTTCATGCAACAGCCCTGACCCAACGCTACAGGAAAATGGTACAGTTCTCACTGTAGTTAAATCACAGGAACCACTCTGGTCAGTTTAAGCCAAACTTTCTAACCAATGAGATGTTTTTCCCCCAGGGGTGTAGAGATGGTTTAGGCATTTACAATCAAGGGGATCTAATGCCCTCTTCTGGCCACTGCAGGCTTATGTGGTTCAGATACAGGCAGACAAAATAGCCTCAAGCACAAACCTTGCTTTTTTCCAGTGAACTGTAGTTTAGGCAGAGATGGCATCCACCTCCATTGTGGGAATCCACTCAGCCAACAGCTTTGGGCTTTGTAGATCTTTTAGACGAGGTCTGAGGTGCTACATGTATATTGGTACGTGGACTCTGGTGAGGTGATAGCAACCGCCAGCTTGGCAGCTCTGTACCTTGTCATTCATGAGTGTTCCCCAAATACTTTATATTCATTTACACACCTCCAAACTTGATCACCCTTTGGACTCAAAAGATGGGAGAAATGACTGACCTCCATACACGAGCCATGTATGTCCCTACCCTGAAGTAGAATAAACACTTCATTCAGACACCAGTCCACTCACCTCAACTAGCCATTCCAGTAAACCTGCTCAATAAGCCCCCTCAGGATAGGACAAACTCCAAGATGCTGAGGCCTAATAACAAATACAAAAGCGAAGTACACTCACACAGTTAAGTGTTTGAAACATGAGACCTACTCTAGTGGCACAGAATTTGTCATAGTGGGGTCAGGCCACATGAGACAGTAGTAGCTGGCTGTCCTTTTCAGATCCAAATACTTGACAAAGCAGCAAAGTCACAGAAAACAAGGTATCTTTCTAAACACCACACAAGACAGGACTACTTAAACAGTCTTTAATGAAAGCTGTGTATGAGACGCCCCTACTCCTGCATCTTCTCAATCGTCTCTTCCTTGTATTTGCCCTTCTCCTTTCCTACTTGTCGGGACTTGGCTTTCCTTTCCAGGATCTTCTTGCGGTCTTTGTCCAGCTTTAGTCTGGTGATAACCACCTGCAGAAAAACAGTCCCAAGCTTTAAGCAATCACCTAAGCCCAATTAAAAACCCCGTTCCATTTCCCCAATGCAGGATGGTGAATGTCTTTCACAGTTCTACAAGTGATCAGTTTTGGAGCAGAGGCTTGGAGCGGCAACTATTAGCCTATATATCCAATCTTAAACTAGAGGAGAAAGCTACCAAAGAACAACAGTTATCACACCCTGCATCAAGAACAACAAAACTTAAGGAGTGGCCACTGTATTTGTAACCTTGAAAACTGAGCTAGTTAGTGGTGGAAGGCAAAAAACACTATTGGGAGTAAGTGAAAAACAAGAGTGTTCCTGCTGATAAGAGACACCTCACAGAAGGCAATGTGCCCAGCTGGTGATGAACTGAACAGACCCATGCCCTGTGGAGACAGGCATACACGAGGCACACAGAAAAAAAAACTCATAACCCCCCCAAGGCACAACTTTAACACTGACATGCAGGTCTTTTGGCTTTACATCTTTAGCACTAACACAGCATAAGCCCCAACACTCACCACCAAGAAGTCACTCTATATTAGGTTGCTTTCCAACACCAGTGGCTTAAAACCCACTTCACAATGGGCCCATTGCTCAGTTTTATTGAAGATGTGAAATCAATCAGGGTTGAAACTCCAGTCATATAACCACCCCATTTCTCAGACTTTAAGGACATTGATTTCAGGTCTCAGCAATCCCGACTTTCAAAAACACAGTATTGCTTTAGACACATTGCTAGCATGCTAGACAGGGACCACTCCTAGGGAACCCATAAGCAAGCAATCCCAAGTGCTGTGCTTTCCTTTCTCTCAAAATACCCACCTTGCTGGGGTGGATGCCCACGTGGACAGTTGTGCCATTAGCCTTTTCTCGCTGTACTCGTTCGATGTAGATGACATATTTCTTCCTGTACACCTGGACCACTTTGCCAATCTGCTGACCTTTGTAGTGGCCTCGGACAACCTGAACCGCAAATTAGCAACGTGTGATAAAGGGCAAGAGTTTCACAGTGTAAGCCACAAAACTCCCCCCTCCTTTTTGCTTTTTTGTAATAAGGGTTCTTTGTGTATGTAGCCTTCCCTGGAAGCCTTGGAACTCTTTCTGCAGACCAGGCTGGCCTTGAACTCACAAAGATCTGCCTGCCTCTGTCTCCCAAGTGCTGGGATTGAAGGCACACACCACCAGGCCTGGCTACACAGCTCACTTTACATATCCAGACTGTGGGGTGTTACTAGGAATTTCACAAACCAGGTAACACTATTAACTAAACCTCCAACCCAAGTAAACCTTCTAGTCTTGAATGAAGACAAACCAGGCCATCTGGCTATAGCCAAGATAGGCTTGTTGAAAGGTAAGAGCCCACTCTGGCTTTTTGAATAAGTAGTCAAGACTATTTGCAAGATCTACTGGTTAAGTCTGGAATTACCAAAGCAAAGACTCGTGGTTGTCTTTAATTAACACTGACCCCATTGCTTAAAAGTGTAAGTAGTTTTAGGGACTGCCATAGTTTACCAATTAGTAGTTGCAAATGACACAAAAATTTTTTCTCCAATTTACCAGAGACTAGAACCCCACACATAGATTAAGACAGAACAGTTACAGGTAAGATTTGAGGTGGGGACCAAAAAGCAAACAAAAACCCCACCTTCTTAGTTCATTTATTTGATGCAAAGCAACTCTTCCAAGCATTGAGTGCAGGCACGATTAGATAAACACAGGGACTCCCTTTGGGAATTATTCTTGTCACTGAGCAGACAGTGGAGGACTGACTAGTAATGAGAATTTAATTTCCCCACCTCTGGTCACTTGGAACGTTCTACCAGAACTCAGCAAGCGCGATACATACCTGAACTTCATCATCCTTTCGAATGGGCATTGATCGAACGTTGTACTTCTGTCTCAGCTCTTTGGAAAGAGGGGAAGACATGATCTTCCTCCGAATGTGAGAAGGTGCATTGAAATGCCGTTTGCGGTTCTTGCTTCGGTCGGAAGTCACGAAGGGATTGAACTTCATTTTGGCTTAAAAAAAAAAAAAAAAAAAGATCCATTAATCCCTCAAGTCTCAACCAGTCCTCCAAACAGCAACAATTAATTTTCTTTCGAAAGCAAAACGTTCACTAAGAGAAGTCACGTTGGGCTACTCCATCAGACCTCGCCATCTCTGAAGTCTTGGCTTTCCTCTCTGAAGTCTTGGCTTTCCAAGGACTTCCTTTTTCCAAGACTGGGAATTGCCATTAGTACCAGTTGTCTTAAACCTCAAGTACCCGGCGAAGATCTAACCTTGCAAAGCCTCCAGTGACAAAGCATACCGACAGCTTAACCTCTCAAACAGACTGTACGTTTTTGGAGGAGCAGGCCTTTTACCTTCACATTTACGGACTCGGGTGTGACTGCATTTTGCGAACACCAGCGTTTCCCACTTGAGCCTGGAACCTAGGGCAGACCTCGCACTCCCAAACCCTTCCAACTGGCGAGAGGGCTAACAAGCCGATGACTCGGGACTCTTTAACTAACTACGTCTCCACTGGCCCGCGCCGGCCCGCGAGTCCACCAATCTGTTCCCCGCCCCTCTCCCAGCCCTCGGTCCCTGGCTAGGAAGCAAGCTGATCCCATCCCGGCATGGCTCCCCGGCCGATGTCGGGCCAGCAAGGCAGTCTCGGGGCCCCGGGACAGAAAGCTTCGGTGCATAGTCACGGATGGCTGCGGATTACCCGCGACAACCCGCTGGACACTCACCGGCTGCGATCCAGCGATGGCCGCAAAAGGAAAGAGGTCTACACACAACTTCCGGTTCTGTAAGTTGGCGAGAGATCTCGCGAGAGTCTTGGAACGAGAAGGGAGAGGAGGTTGAGCGAGAGCAGGAAACCAAGAATGGAAGGTCAGCGTCCCCTAGCGGCTCGGAGGGGAACTGCGAGGGGTTCCGGTGTCATCCGCTGGAGGTGTGGGTGCTAGGGAAGGCGTGCGCGGGGGATGGAGGGGACTGCTTAGCGCCTGCAGGCCGGGAAGATAGAGAAGATAGTGGACCCGGACGACCCACCCTTCCATTCCTGGGCGCCAGACATCCCCGAACCGGGAAAGCGCAAGTCCTTTAGCCGCCAAGTGGCTAGACGGTTACCTAGGTGACTTGGCACTCCCCACCCCAAAGGCGTGGGCTTGCCAAAGGAGTTAGTCTTTATAATTAGCTCCACCCGGCCGTCCCCATATCTGGGTAGGATCTGACGACTCTCAGTCCTCCACCTGAATGGTCGGAAATAGATCTTGGCTTGCTGGTGATGCCAAGGTGCTGGTTCAGATCACGCTTAGAAAACAGACACCGGGAGGACTGTCAGTGCAGACTTGTGTACTCTTTAAAACTACAAAACACTTCAGCCTGCTCTCAGTTCCAGATCTGATGGAGACAGGGCAAGAGGGTCCTCTTCCCTGCAAATGGAATCTGGGGCATCGGTTTCTATTGAATGAATACTGATGTCATACTGACAGGAGGCACATACTTCATAAGACATGGGGAGCTTACTGAATGTGGGGCACACTCTTCTACGCCCTTTACATTACCAACGCGTTATTCTGAAGCGGATGAGTTGTCCTCAGTGTACAGATTAGGTAACCGAGCCACAGAGCAGCGAGAGGAAGGTGCAGTGAGACCCAGGACCAGTGAGTGACTAACAGTAGAACCCATGAGCACCTCCTTCAGCACCTCCACACGCTGCCCCCACCCCGCAGGAAATTATGTAGCTACTGTCAAGTTGAAGAGAGAGAAACCACACCTCTGAGGGTTAAAAGTAGGGCCATGTATCTTCATGATTTTAAAATAGTGCTATCAAATACTCTGTAAAGGAAGGGGCCCCAATTTTATAAGTAATTGAAAAGTTGAAAGCTAGTGGTGGTGGTGCATGCCTTTTATCCCAGCACTTGGGAGGCAGGTGGATTTCTGAGTTTGAGGCCACCCTGATCTACAAAGTGAATTCTAGGACAGTCAGAGCTACACAGAGAAACCCTGTGTTTTGAAGAAAAACAAACAAACAAACAAACAAACATACAAAAACAAAAAGAAAAGAAAAAAATTGAACAAAACCAGCAATTCTATTCAACAAATGCTTATGGAATATCCCTCTTGGGCCAGCCTTGAATGGTGGAGTGACAAGATAATTCCAGGTTTTTTCTCCCATGAAGTCATGATCCAGGAAAGCCAGATAAGCATGGGAATTGGCAAGTTCAGGATCACAGGAAACTGGAGCCAGCTGCCTTTAGCTCTGGGGTCAGGGAGACTTCCGGGGAAAGGTCAGTCTTGATTGAGTTTTGAAGAATGTTAAAATTAGCTCCATGAGGCAGTAGGATAGCTTGATGGGAAGGATGAGGCAAGGAGGTGAGAAGCAGATGATTTTTTGCAGGAACTAGGGTCTGTGGCCAAAGAGAGAGGCACTTAGAGGGAAGCCCTGGGGTCCTAGGCCCTTAGGGAGCCACACACAGCTCCCACCCTCCTGGCTTTCCCTCTTCCTTTACAGACTCACCAGCCTGCTGTCAGGAGGAGCTTTTTAGTGTCCTTAACCATCTTCCTCTCTTCCCACTCCTCTTAAATGGCTCCCATTGTTCTCTGAGGCCACCCTGCCCTCTCTCGGGCCTCCTCGATTCCTCAATGAGTCGTTTCTGATTCATCAGAATAAAACCTTGCACTCAGGGTTGGGACAGCATGGCCACTTTCTACAGCGGGAAGATTGCTGTACAAATTGCACAGAGATGCAAATTGCCAATAGCCCAGTTATAGCCTGCTTATTGAAGCCAGTGTCTGTTGGGTGTCCTGGCTCCGCCTTCTGTCTTCTCTGCCTTCTTATCTGACTGAAAAAATGTCTGTGAAATTGATGCTTCAGGGTCATTTTGAAGCAGGTCTGTATAAAGTGGAGATGCGTCAAAGCAGTTTTTTGTTTGTTTGTTTGTTTGTTTGTTTGAGACAGGGTTTCTCTGTATTGATTTCGAGCCTGTCTTGGCACTCACTTAGTAGACCAGACTGGCCTCGAACTCACAGAGATCCGCCTGCCTCTGCCTCCCGAGTGCTGGGATTAAAGGCCTGTGCCACCAATGCCTGGCTAGAAGCCGGTATTTTTATTAATATTTCACACCTAAATTGAACTATACATGTTTCTCTAGGCACCAAGGCATCATATTCATCCGTGTATGCATGCATACAGGTGTGCATTACACACAAAAAATTATGTAGCTCTTATATTTTATGTAGTGCTTACTATTTACTAAGTTCTGTGCCCAGTTCTGTAAGCTCTAGCCTCCCCTGAAGGAACACTTAGCTCAGAAGGAGGAGACACAAGGCAACAAAGAGGCAAAATACAATGGGCCCAGGACACAATCCAATGGTTCCAGACCATGGGCTCAGTGTGTGTGGGAAACATAGTGAAAGGATGAAAATACAGCCTAACTCTCTTAATGATCACTAAAAGTTAGAAATTAGAAGAAAGCCCATCAGCATGTATTTAAAAATCACCTTAGCTGCATGCAAAGCTCAGGAAAAAGAAAAACACGTGAAATAGCTTGATCACCATGACTGGTTTCTGGAAATTATTATTATTCATAATCACCTAGTTTCTGAAGAATGTTGTTATCCACAACAACAGTCTGGGAACTGTTAAGGGTCATCCTGTCCACAAAGAAAATTGATAACTAAAGACAGGACTCATAGCTAGAAGGGAAAAACAGAGAAAACAAGAGCTTCTATCAATAAGCTATAGATAACTCCCTGCCTGGAAAGTACATTCTCCCAGCCGCTCAAGGACAAGGCCACTGAGCCCGCTGGTTCTTGAGAAAGAAAACCCCCCTAACCTTGCAGGTGTGCTAAATCTCTGTAACCTAGGAAACCTTACCAACCATCCAAGTTTTGAACTATTCCATGACCTTGCTTTTAGGCCTAGTGAAAATAACAGGCTAGCTTTGAAACTGGCCTTGTTAGCTTTGATGTAAATCCTATAAAAGCTATCTCAATTCTGCACTAGGGGTCCTCAGTCCTCTACCCCTGCGTGGCGTGTGACTGTGGACCCCAGTGCACTTGGAATAAAAATTCCTCATGCTATTTGCATCAAGACTACTTCTTGTGAGTGATTTAGGGTGTTGCCTTTCCTGAGTGGGAGCGTGAAGGTCCACACACTGCAGGTCTTTCAATAGCAACAGTCAGGTCACCTGAGGTAGGGTGCAGGAAAGTCTCTGTAGGTCACCTCTTCATTGTTTCTGGAAAGTCAAGCCAAGAAAGTAAGTTCTACTGTCTATCTATACATCCATTCATTTGTCAAATTTTATCTTCCTATGCTTCAAGTAACCACCTTTCCCATGATAGTTGCTTAAATGATACAATTTTAGGAAAATAAAGGAAAGGAAGAGAAAGGTGAATCAAAGCAAATATGTTGAGCCAGAGAGTGGTGGCATGTACCTTTAATCCCAGCACTCGGGAGGCAGAGGCAGGCAGATCTCTGAGTTCGAGACTAGCTTGGTCTACAGAGTGAGTTCCAGGATAGCCAAAGGCTACACAGAGAAACCCTATCTCAAACAAAACAGAACAAACAAATCAAACACATTGGGACCCAAAGAAATACACAGGAGTTTAGGGACACCCACAAGATGAAGCATTTTTCTGTACTTCTTGGTACCTGTTATGCATAAGATGTCATGTGTCTAAACCAGAAGAAGCAGCCCTGCAGACCCAGCACCTGACACTCTTAAACCATAGCACCAGTGCTAGAAGAGGAGCTAGCCAGTGCTCCTCTCATTTTAAAATTTTATTAATAGAGTGTATGAATGTTTTGCCTGCATGTATGCAGTGTACACCACATTGTATGTCTAGGGTCCATGGAGGCCAGAAGAGAGCATCAAATCCTCTGGAACTGGAGTTACTAATGGTTCTGAGTGACTGTGTGGGTGCTGGGGATTGAACCCATGTATTCTGGAAGAACAGTAAAGAATCCTTTCTCAAGCCCTCAAACGTTCTTGGATGGTCTCCCATCGGGGCAGGAGGAGTGTACACTGAAGAGTATCTTTAGTGTTTATTATTTTTCAATTTTATTTTATTCATTTTCTTTCTTTTCGGTGTGAGGAATTGAACCCAGGGTCTATCTCCTGCTAAGCATTTTCTCTACCACTGGGCTGTCCTGCCAGCCCTCTATTCAGGGTTTTAATAAACATTTGCTTGATTTAAAAGTCCAAAAACAGGACAGGCATTGGTGGAACACTCCTTTAGTTCCAGCACTCACACTTGGGAGGCAGAGTTCGAGGTCAGTCTGGTCTATAGAGGAAGTTCCAGGGCAGACTCCAAAGCAATACAGACAAACCCTGTCTCAAAAAAACAAAACAAAAAAAACCCCCAAAAAACAAAACCAAAAAAAGTCCAAAAACATAAAGACAAAGTGGGGGCCTCCATCCTTCAATTCTCATTCCTTTCCACAATTAAACACAATTATTAGTTGTTTTTCTTTTTCTATTTTCTCCAGGTAATGCACATATAAACAACTAGGAATATATTTACTTATTCCCCTTTCCAAATAAATCATAGTGTTTAGGACCTAGTATTCTGTGCCTGGCTCGACTCTTCAGACCCACAGGCCCTGAACCTGAATGATAATAACAGGTGTCTGTTGATTATCACTTTGGAGTTTTCTAACCCTTTGTTACTACAAATATGACCACAATTATACAACATTGTGTCTATGCCACCACCCATCTAGACAGCTGGACCAAGAAGACATATTTCTAGAACACAAATTGCTGGGCCAAAGTGGAAACTTTGAGTGATACATGTCAGATTTCATTTGGTCAGGCTTTACAAATGTGAATTCCCACCAACAATTCACCTGCCCCACCACCCCCAGCATCCCTGGCAGAGCAGGATTTACATTTCTTCTACAAGTGGAGTCTCGGGAGCTTTGGGATCTGTATATTCAGTCTAGAGAATCACTTTGAGTCTACATGTATTGCAAGGCCTCTGGACTCTGAGAAAATATATACTTTTATTTTAAAAATAGCTTTAGACTTTTTTTTTTTTTGAAAATGAAAGAAGCCACTTCTATAAGTTGCAGCTGAACAATATGCAAACATCACAGGTAGTTTGGAAAAGACTTGGCAAACATGACAGAGTCTGAAAGGCCTTGAATGAGTTCTCTAGATACTCATGACGCTGATTCACGTAACCTGCCGGAGCTGGATACTGAGTCACGTGTCTGCAAAGTTATGTTCCATTTGTTCCTATAATAAATATTTCCCAGCTCCCACAGTCTACCTGTCCCTCCACACGCACACAGCACCTGTGTCCTCTAGTCCTAAAAGGAGTGTAAAGCTGTCAGTGAGAAAAGCAGCCCCACAGTGTAGTACTCTGCAGGGTGAGCCTCTTCCCCTAATGGTCCCCAGATGTCCACCGTGCAGACAGCTGAGAGCTAGCAGACAGTGAACTTTGGTGGAGAAGCCACAGAAGGATGCCAGACCCCTCCTATTTGTGACAGTAGCTCTTGTTTTCAGTCACAAGGGACTAGCTTCCTTGAGGACTTCCTCAGGAGAGACCCACTGAGGCTTCATCAGTGAGGTACCCAAGCACTCCATTGCATAGTGCCTGGCTCTCGGCATCTGGTGACAAGCACAGCTGTTTTCTTCCCCACCCTTCCTCACCCAGCTCACCTCCAGAGAATCCACCTGGGAAACTGGCCCAGCTGGTGTGGCCTCTAATGAGTGGTTGGGTCATGAGGACTTGGCAGCGAGGGAGGCGGGAGCCCCCAGGGGTTAATTTGCTCACATAGCTCTCAGCTGACTCAAGTCTCACCTGTGGGGCGTCCCTCCATCCCTTGTCTCTTATTTTACCCTTGAGAACCCCAAGACTTGAAATTGGGTCTGCCCCGTGGGCCGGAGGGTTGGGTTGCAGACACTCTGCCTCTGCGGCCATTCTGCCACCTGTGGCCTCTTCCACCTTGTCCCCTGCTGTGATCGTGACTACTCAAAAGGCTCTTTTTCTGTTGCCGCATCACCGCCCTCCCCCCCTCCCCAATCCTGGGCTACAGTTTCAAAGAAGACCTTTCAAGATGGTGGGTTGGAGACCAGCAGGATGCTTGAGGGTGGCATTTGGGGCTAAGATGCCGGGAAACCGGAGTGGGGACTTTGTATCAACTTGTGTATGTTCCTGAGGGCATAGTAGAGAACCTCTGTGGGAGGGAATTCTGACCTGGAAGAGGCCTTCCTTCCTTTGGGCCCCACCTGGCAGGACATGGACCAGCAGAACTGCCTTGTGCCCAGGAGGTCTACCTGGCTTCAGGTTGGTTACGTGGCAGGTAAGTCTGTGACCCTGTAGAAGGGCAGTGGACACCCACCTTCTAGCCTGCTTAGTTCTAGCCGAGAGAAGAGGTGTTCCTTGGGGGTTCTCATGGGGCCACACCTGGGGAGTCAGCTGCTCGGTTCAGTGCTAGCCTAAGAGGCTCTCCACCTCTCCTCTTGCCAAAGCCCTCCTTGACAAGGGATGAAAAGGGTGGAGACAAAGCCCTTAAATTTCCAATCTAGCCCCACCCACTCTGAGCCTAGGACCTCCCTTTGAGCTGGCCTGTCCCGTGTCTGCACTGGGACCCTCCACCCTCTCCGGTAAAGCTTGGAGCGCAGCTTGGATGCTGGGCCTTACTCCCCCATCCTCTGCATGCTGCCATTCATGCCTGCTTCCTCACCAGCAGCACCCAGGGCAGGATGGCAGCTACCACAGCCACCACGGCAATGAGGGTGATGAGGAGAAGGGCCCGAGACCGGCAGCAGAAGGAGCGGGTGGCGCTGGGAGCTGGGGATGCCTCAGAGATCTCTGCCAGGCTGCGTCGGGGCAGCACGCTGTCCTGTTCCCCCAGTGGCATCCCATGGCGACTGATGATGAAGATCTGCGACTCTCGGGGTAGGGTGGGCAGCAGGTCCAAGGGGAGCTGCGTCCCCTGGCTTGGCGATTGTCTCCAGCCCTGCTGGGAGACAGCCAGGGGGTTTGTGTGGCCCCCACGATCTGGTGAGGGCACGGAGGGCAGGCCAACGGGCACAGCCAGGGTCTGTGAGCTCTTGTCCAGCATGGAGGGCCAGCGGGAGCTCTTCTTGCTGAGGAAGGTGACGTAGCGGCAAATGGGGCAGACGATAGTCCTCTGCACCTGTCCGTCCACCCGGGTGGACAGCAGGTACTTGACCAAGCAGTCGTGACAGAACACATGGCCGCAGCTCAGGGTCCGGCTGGCGCCCTCTAGATCCCGGAACTTCTCGTAGCACACAGGGCACTCGCTGCCCGAGCTGTCCTTGCTCTCGCCTTCTGACATGGCCCCTCAGAGGAAGCAGGCCTTAGCTGGGGCCTAAGGCGAGGGAGGTTGGAGGGTTGTGAACATCTGGGGGTTTCTCCTCCTTCCCTCCCCCTTCCTGACTCCCACTCACATCCATCCATCCCCCCACCCCATCTCCACCTGTTCTTTCTCCTGTTGTTTTCTTTCTCCCACTCTTTCTTTTCTGGTTCTTCCTGGAGGCCTACCTGGACTAAACTAAGAAGCAGGGCCTAGGATCCACAGAAGTGTTGTACAGGTTCTCCTGGGGCTGGCACCAGGAAACAGGTAAGAGAGGCTTGGGTAGGAAGTGTGTGGAGTGGGACTACTACCTGCAGTCCCCGATGCCTCACCACAGCTATGACAAACACTGCTGACGTCATCACCTCGCCTCTTCCTGATTCAGTGCCTGACCTGGCTCCCAGGGCAAGTAGGGGCTGAGGTGATACGGATGCGAAGGCAATGCTACTCAGTGTTTAGCAGGGTCTACACTACATACTATATTACTATTCTTCAGACTCCTCCCTAATCCAGGCTTGCCTGATCTGTGGCCAAGCTAGGTTCCCATGTCTCACATCGCCATTTCCAAGACTCTGTTCTTGGTGGCAGTCATAACTATAGAGCAATTAAAAAAGTGAAGCTCAGAACTTACGCATGGGAATGCCTGCTGGGTCCTGAGTGCTCACACACCAGCCATGTCCAATCACTCTTCAGATTCTCCTCTGTGGTGACCAGACGCAGGCAGAAGATTCAGAGTAGCCTCGGGAAGAGCAGATTTTCATTCTTGGAGGACGCGTCTGATACTTTGGAAATGGGCAAAACCACTGAGGCCTGAATCTGGTGAAAAGCGAGTGGTCAAGGTCATAATATTGTTTGAAATCAAAGCTACAGAGCCCACCTGGAAGTTCCAAGTGGGCATCAAAGGGGTCTGAGAGGAAGTGGGAGACCCAGCCACTCTCTCAGCAGAACTCTGGGTGACCTTGAGGGGCAAGGCCTGCCTGGATGTGTGGCGAATCCAAGCTATTGCCTATACACGTCCCTAGTATCACAACGGTGTAGCCTAAACTTACCCAAATACCTGTAATTGATATGTAGCGACGAAGACCAAGGACCCGAGATTCACTGAGGACTGCCCTGAAATCTGACAGACAACATGGTAGGAACAGGATTAGCTACCAGGAGGAAGAATCTATGGGATCACGATCTTTTGGAACCACTCCCCTCTCTTTGTTTAGTTAAAAATCCTTTGTTGAGTTGAAAATGTACTAATATTTAAACACTTAGAAAAAAAGTGTGGTGATGTGACCTGGAGTCATAGAAACAGTCCCAAATCTTTGCTTTGATCTCTGAGGTGGCTAATGTGGCCCCCAGACCGGGAGCTGGTGGTCAAGCACTAGATGGCAGAACTGGGTTGAACGCCTCATCTATTGTATGACTTATTACCTGTTACATCCACTGCTCTCTGTTAACCTTGGTCAAGCTGTTTAGCCCCTCTGAGCCCCAGTTTCTCTGCAGAATGAGATTGGGAGCTGGGCATGGTGGTCCATGCCTTTTACATGGTAAGTTCCAGAAAAGTTGGGGTTACATGGTGAGACCCTGTCTCAACAAAACAAACAAAAAAGATGAGGTTGGCAATAGAGCCGGTGGTGGTATTAGTGACTGAAGAGTGAGTGTGACACATGCTAAGACAGCTCACATCCTCTCTGTTCTCCTGGAGGAGGCCTGCAGAGTAGCCTACAGAGTCACACCCTTGACAAAGGACGGCTCTTTTCAAAGCAGAGTAACTAGACAAGATGACAGTAGGTTAGGTAAACGGTGGACCCTGGAGGAATTATCATAGCAATAGCAAATTCTCAGGTTTGTTTCCTTATAGATGGATAAAGTCTTAATGGAATAGGTGGCTATCAGGATGATTAAAAAAAAAAAAAAAAAAAAAAACAACTGACAACCGAACTGCCCCTCGCCATTGTATAACTCACGGGAGAGATACAGTGGCAATTCCTTGCATCTGGTCATTCATCCATGTGTCCACCCATTTGCCAAATACTGAGATTGTGCACTGGAGATAAAAGGTGGTCACGAAATCCTTCATGAAGACTAACTGACATTTATGAGTTTTCTTTTTCCTTCTTTTCTTGTTTCTTGTAGCTCAGGTTGGTGTAGAGCCAGACTGTAGCTAAGACTGACTTGAACTCAGTCCTCCTGCTTCTCTACTCACCACATGCTGTGATCACAGGCGGGTACCACCATGCTTGAGTATGAGCTGTTTGTTTGTTTTAATAGATTTTTAAAAGGAGGATTGATGACCAGTAGCATAAGTTGTTTGGATAACAGAGAAATGGAGCTCAAGACGGGCTAGTGAACAAGCGTGAGGGAAAGAACATGGGGAGGAAGGCAGGGGTTCAGTATTGTTCAGTCAAACCTCCAGCTTTACGAAGTAGGAAATTCAGCATTGGAGGGGGGGGTGCATGGAAAGAGAGAAGAGAAGGAAATTGCACGGGTGATGCAGAGAATGTTATTAGACCCTGTTGATAGACTGGGAGAGTAGATGTTAGCCAAGCCGGGAAGTCATGCTAGAGCTGAACTGAGAGGAGGAGCTTTTGCTGCGTCTCTGAGCTCTAGGAAAACCAAAGAAAGCAATCCAGTGAGTGTCAGAGACATCTGGGTTACTCACCAGAACCTGTCAGGTTCCTGTGTCTGTCCCCCCCCTCATTTCTCAGTGTTCTCCTGACCCCTCCCTCCTTAGTTCCTCCTTTGTCTCCATTCTGTCCCGTGCTGTCCATGCTGAGGGCTCTAGGGGGCCTGACTCTGTCTCAGAGCTGGGCTGCAAGGGAACACAGTAGACAAAATACTAGGAGCAGGACCATGCTGTAGTTGGGGCACAGGCTAGATAAGTGCATTGCAAAGCATCCTATACCAAAGACATCCACCTTGGTGTCCTGAGGAGCCTGGGGGGAAGAGGAGGGCTGAGAAGTCTTCCTGGCTAAAGTGAGACCAGTGTTGAGCTAGTAATAAATAATTATAACAGCGGCTGTTTATTGACCACTAATTACATGTTTGGCATTTCCAATCCCTTCCTCACCAAATCCTGACAACAAGTTTGGGAGGTGGGTATTATCTCCATTTTACAGAGAAGGGACCTGAGGCGTAGGACTCAAGTCATAATGCTAGGACAGGGAAGACCTAAGACGTGAACTCAGGACAGTTTAGCCTGACAGCCTATAGGATGCATCGCCGTTTCTACTGGGGTTCAGACAGGCGGCCTCTATGGAAGACCTTTCAGACTTCAGTACATGATGCAGCCCCAGCAGAAAATTGACACCCTGTTTCTCAAGTGTTTCTACAACAAGGCTGTCTCTCCGGCTGTTTATGAAGTGAGGAGAAGACAGTGGTTAGGGGAAAGGAGCCAAGGTCACCAAACTCCTGTACCCATGATTTTTTTTTTTAAACAGGGACATCATATTTCCAGGATAGAGATGAGCAACAGGTGTCACCCACCCAAGGACGTCACCCCCCACGAGGCAGAGTGCCACTTCTAGACACCTGAGGTTCCCTCCCAGAGCCCTAGTCAAGTCAGGCAGTTTCAGCCACGACTGCCTCCCCACCCATAAGCAACACACATTGGCTTTCATTGTCCTTTCTCTCAAACATCAGTCCAGTTTCAGTTCACAGCATCGTCACTCTCCGAGCCCCACCCGGCCAGCATCCCCTCCCCACACACACACCTGGGCTGGTACCTACCCGAGAGAGGTGTCCGTCTTTCTGTGCAAGGCCTCCACAGAGCAGATGGTTACCCAAAGGCGCTGGTCTGACAGCTGCTGTCACTGTGCCGGCTGTGGAGGCATTTCCTAATGACTGAGCAGATCGGGAGGACAGCGCAGGGAAGTGAATGCTGCCCAACCCGTTTGAGGCCAGGAGGCTCTCGGTGCTGCCCAGGGGTTGGGCAGCTGCTGGTGTCAGGTGATCTGAGTGAGGGTGCTAACTGAAGAGCCCTGGCCTGAGTCAGAGGGTCTCGCCATGGAAGCAGTATCCCAGGTTCCCTCGACTGGGGCTTCCTGGCCGGCGTTTCCCCATCCAGTCATGGGGATCTCTATCTCTGACCCTATGCAGAGTAAAGGAGAGGTCAGAGCCTATGTAGGCTGTGACACCCAAAGTCTCCCACCAAGTTTGCAACTGTTAGTTAAGCAGAGGGGCTTAGTGTGCAAATAGACCAGCATAAATAGGCATCACTTGGTTTGGGGAATGACTGTGAATGTCCTAAAGTAAATCTGGACAACCGCGTATTTCAGAATAGCTGGTAGAGAGTTCTGAATGCTCTCAACACAGAGAAATGGTTTATCATTGATATCTGTGTTTATGGATATGCCAGTCACGATGATCCGATTGTTAAAGAGTGTGTTCACTTATTGAAATGCCACACCCCCACTCTACTTACATGTGTACAATTATGTGTCATGTGAAGGTTAAAAATTTGTTCAAATCCTATTGAGGAGCCTGGGCATGAAGAGCAGTAGGTGAAGTGCTTGCTTGCTGTGTACAGAGCCCTGGGTTTGATTCCCAGTTCTGTGTAAACCAGGTGTGGGAGCACCTGCATGCAATCCCAGCATTCAGAAGCTAGACAGAAGGGTCACAAGTTCAAGGTCATCCTCAGCTACTAGAGAATTTGAGGCCAGCCCGGGATACTTGAGACTCTGTTCCCACCCAATTAAAAGTTAAGTGGGGCATTGTGGCACATGCCTTTAATTCCAGCACTTGAGAGGCAGAGGCAGAGGCAGGCAGAACTCCTGTCTTAAACCTGCCCCCTCACCCCAAAAAAGTTGAGGCAGAAAAAAAAAAAAAGTATCTATGTATACATCCACAGAAGTCATTGACTGTGGGACAAAGATTCAGGTGTCAGAACTGTCTGTTGGAATGATTAATGCATGTCAAAGTTTATAAGGAGTGATGCAAAATATCAAATTACTAGTAGGTGTTATCTTTCAAGGGGAATTTTTCACCCTGAATATGTCTTTGTTTTTTCTTTTTTAATTTTGGAGGGGAAGGTGTAAGTGCCACTGAGCACTGGTGGAGGTCAGAGGACAGGATAGCTCAAGCTCTCTCCTTCCATCTTGTGGGGCCGGAGAACACACTTAGGGCATCAGGCTTGGTGGGTGGCAAGTGCTCTTATCTGCTGAGACAAATCACTGGTTCTCTCTCTCTTTAAAAAGAATATTATTGCGTGTGTGTGTGTGTGTGTGTGTGTGTGTGTGTGTGTGTGTGTGTGTGTGTGTGTGTTACATGTTGGGGGCAGTTAGGGGCTCATGTGCTGTGCCTTGCATGAGACTGGCAGTCAGGATGGGGCTGGGGCCATGTGCCAGGCATGCATGTGGTTTGTAGAGGAGAACTTTATGGAGTTCCTTTCATTTTAACCTGGGCATGGGGGACGGGACTCAGGTGTGGGCTTGTGTGGCAAACACCTTTACTCACCAGCCCATCTTGCCAGCCAGTAATGTGTGTTTCCTTCGTGATCATAAACAATCAAGAATAAGGAAGAAATCAAAGGTGAAGGAATGGAAAATATTTGGGTATGTTCTCTCTTGGTTCTCTCTGGAGATCTCCCGGAGGGGGAGAAAAGGCTACTAGACACAAAGCACAGCCAAGCATGTATATGGCCCACAGGGTGACTGTTCTGCCCATTAAACATAGTCCTGTCTCCAGGGGCACCTTGCTCCCAGAGGAGGACACTCCAGAGCACCTGGTCACCTCAGCCAGGGAAAGCTGTCATGGCAGTCCCTTATGCTCTTTTTCTGGGAGGCCCAGGGAGTCCCAGATTTAGTAAATAAAGATAGACACCAAATACTTTTTGTCATACATCTGTCTGCCTGAGTCACACCTATATTGGAAAATAAATAGTTGAAACTCAAATGTAATTGGGTCTGATGGCACAACTTAGGAGAGATGCTAAAACAGGTGGATCGTAAGTTCCAGACCAGCGTAAGCAGTCTAGTGAGAATTGTAAAAGGGGATAGAGTTCGGCAGGAAAGTGTTTATTTAGCATTCCTGAGGTCCTCTGTTCAAAGTCTTGTGCCATCACCAAAACTAGGATAAAATTGCAGATGTTTCAGATCCTTCAGCTTATAACTCTGTCTAGGGATTTCTGGGCTTTCCTAAAAAGTACTGGTCCCCAGTGTGTCTCCCAGAGAGGGGACTGAGTCAGACTAGGTGTTGCTTGGACTCAGATTTATCCAATTTCTAGAGTGATAAGAAATTCCCAAGCTTATTTTATATCTTTCCTCCTGGCCTGCTATGAAGCTTGACTTTGAAGATGACCCTCAATAGATAAATACTTATTACACTCTGTCATGGTGCACTACATGTGTACCTAGTAATGACTAAAGGGAGCATGCTTGTCTCTTTGGGAAACAGAGTTAATCTCTCTGTCCCTTGGTGGTGTCACTAATAAAAAAAAAAATGGGGATAATGGCACCTACTCTATAGAATTGTTGTGGCAGTAAAATGAATGACACACGTGATGTGTCTGAAACAACACGGGTTTGTTGTAGGGGTCCTATCAGTGTTGCTGACATCATCATCACCATCACTATCACAGGGAAAATAGGGAGTCCAGGAGGACATGAGTAGCTCCTAATTCCAGTGGCCCGGATGATCTGGAGTAGTAGATAAGATGCCTGCTCAAGCTAACACTATACTAAGATAGCCTGGTTTTCTTTCTCTGTAGCCTGAATTGTGGGAGAAGAATTCCCAGTTTGGAGGGATGGAAGAGCTTAGGCATTTCTTCTCTGGGCAGCCCAGGCTAGAGAGTTGTATTCTTTTCTGGAGCCACATTGGCGGTGCTGCAGGGTTTCTAAGGCACTGACGAGTTCCAGAGAAGAGGTTGGCCACAAATGGGTGGGTCTGGAGACTTCCTTGTCTCCTATGAGATAAGGTCTTCCCCAGAAGCAGGGTGTGGCGGTTCCGTAGCCATAGAGCTCGGAAGGCTGCTGGAGGATCACCAGTTTGGGGGCAGACTGGGCTACATGAGAACCTGACAACATCACCCTTCTTTGAGAGGCAATTTTGTGAAGGACTCAGAAGAAGGTAGCAGAGGCCCAGGGAGTCTCTTATAGTCAATATTTATTTTTAAATGTTAGAAGGATTGACGGGCAGATTTGTGATAATGTAAAACAGTGTGTACTAGTGGTTGAGTCAGGGCCAAGCTGGATTCTCGGTGTCTGAATCTTTCAACTTTGCTACAAAGTTTTCAAAATAAATGTTGACAAAAGAACACATTCAGAGGATTCAGCTAAGGTCCCTTCCCAGCCCTCCACATTGCCTCCACATTGCCCTGTATTTCTCCACATACCATACATTCATAGGTTTGCATATAAACCTCAGAAAATAAGTGTTGATGAGTTGAGGGCCTTTGTATGTAAAATGGTGTGGTATCTGTGGAAAGCAATTCAGTCCTGAGGATACAGTCAAAAGTTTTATGGTGTCGCAGATGTAGCTAAGTTGGTTGCAAGAGCTTGCTTAATGTGCAAGAGACCCCGGGTTGAGCCCTCAGCATCACATAACACCAGGAACATTGGCACACATCTGTAACCCCAGCACTCTGTAGAAGCAGAAGGCTCAGCTCCTCCATGCCCAATGGCATAGTTGGCAGAACAAGGATGGCATTCATCCATGATTCACCCCTCCTGGGTCCTGAGCCCACTCAGCCCCATCTGACAACAAAAGCATTCTTCTCTGCCAGGTATTCTGTCACAAGGGAGAAAAATTAGTAGTGTCTGAAGTTTTGCAGTTCTTGAATTTTTAAAAATTGAGTCCACCGCTAACCCCGAATTACCACAGCTGTAGGCTCTGCTCCTTTGGCCTTCACCCACTGTCTTTCTTGCTGACTTCCTGACCTAAATTAGGGTTGGTCTTGAACTCACTAGCTCAGGTTATGGCATCTGGACAGAACACCAATAGCACCAGTGATAAGATCAACAATTAATAAATGGAAACTCTTGAAACTGAACAGCTTCTGTGTGGCAAAAGACACAGTCTTTCAGACAAATAGTGGTCAAAGCTTGTATGAGTAATGAACCAACATGGGATTGGATTTAAGCCCCACCCCATGAGCTGGAATTCATCTGCAGCACTACCTGGATAAGACAGATAAGCCAGAAACCTAGGGAAAAACTAAATACTACTGTTCTGCTAAAGGAAAGTAACCATTAAATGACTCCTAATGGCATTCTGCTATGCTCATAGGTCAATGCCTTGTTCAGACATCATCAAAAAACTATAACTTACAATAAATGGGAACACACACAGAGATCTACAGCTAGGCAGAGTGTGAGAAACCTTGAAGCACTTACTACTGAATGGTATGTTCTTCATCAAAACCCTCCCTTCGTGGAACATGGAACCCTGAGGAAGTGGAGGCAGGAAGATCGTAAGAGCCAGAGTGGATGGTAAAGATCAAGGGCACATCTGAACTCACAGAGACTGCAGGAGTGTGTATTAGGCCTTCTGGGTCTGTGCCAGATGCTACCTCGGGGACACAAATCCCTATCTCTAACCCAGAAGCTATCTCAGAAATAAAAATTAGTTCTCTCCAGTGGAGTCTCACTGGGAATGTAAACCTCTCTTAAGGGCAAGCCCCATGCCCAGCATTAGATGGCCAACACAAAACAAACTCAATGGCATCTCTGGAGATTATTTGTATCACAAAGTTTTGTCAGGGCATTTTTTTAAAAATCTTACAGGTTCTTTTCATGTAAATTATTGTTATGAGAGGTTTCCTACCAGCCTGATCTCACAGCTGCATCAGCCACAATAACATGCAGAGACACTGTATTAATTATGAAACTGTTGGCATGTTACTAGCATTTCTTATTGACTGGCTCTGTCTTAAATATTAACTCATTTCTATCAATTTAAATAATCCACGTGGTCTTATCTTACCAGAGAAAGGGTCCCAAAGTCTTCCCCCATGGCCTACATCTTGACTCCTCTCTACTACATCTCCCAAAATCCTCCTTGTCTCCTAGCCATGTCTATTTTGCCTTCCTATTTGCCAACAGTGCTTTATTAAGAGAAACATATTTACAGAATGACATCTCCCATAAAATTATGGCTTCCTGTTGTGTTTACTTATGGGATCCCTATGCATGTCTTTGTGGGTCACCGCCACCTTCTTGAATCACAAAATTGAGCCTCACTGGGTGTAGTGGTGCACACCTTTAATCCCAGCACTTGGGAAGCAGAAGCAAGCTGATCTCTGTGAGTTCAAGGCCAGTCTGGTCTACAGAGTGAGTTCCAGGACAGGTTCCAAAGCTACAGAGAAATCCTGTCTCAAAAAACAAACAAACAAACAAAAAACAAACAAACAAAAAAGAAAAGAAAAAGAAAAATTGAGCACTGTTTATACTTAACTGCCTACTGCAGCCTCATTCTTAGCATCCATATCATAAGAATATACAGACTTTTCAATATCCCCAAATATAAGCAACCATGCCTTCTGTTGGCAAAGGCAAACTTTATGAATGCCATTACAACCCAAGCCTGTGTGAGTTCAGGTTTGCAATCTTAATTTTGCTTTCAATAAATGGTAAAATTAACACATACTCTTAGGTTAAAAACAAATTCATGTGGGCTACCACCTAAAATGATTGTCTATAGACCTTGGCCCACTCTGACTTGGACATGTGATTGAGTACTGACCGCTTGAGACCCCCTGAGAGTAAGATGCAATTTGGCAGCTAGTCCTGGAGGGTCATCCCTGTAACCCCAGCATTTGAGAGGCAGAGACAGGAAGGACCAGGAGTTCAAGGTTAGTCAGGGCTACAAGGTAAGACCCTGTCTTAAACACCACACACACACACACACACACACACACACACACACACACACACACACACACACGAGACTTCTGGACTCCTTGTAGCTGAGCCCAAGGTCAGGGTTACATATCTGACCTGGGAGCCCGAGGGACAGGAAGCCCAAATAGCTCAGACGCCAGGAGAAACTAACAAGGAAGGTCTATGTCCCAGAGGAGGCTGACCCAAGGGGTGAGGCACTGGGGAGCAGGAAAATGGCTTGGGCCTCATCCCACCGGGGTGGGGCCTCCATCCTCCTTCCTGTCGCTCATCTGGGCTGCCTGTGCTCCTCCTTGTCCTCCGATTGTCTCTCACTTGCCAGCAAGATACCCAAGGGTAGGTGCGGGGACCGGTGAGTGACAGGTGCAGGAGCATGCGCACTGAGGTGTGTCCTCGGGACACTGGAGTGGCAGTGGTGGAGGGAATCTGCCTTTGGGGCAGGATTTAGATGTTCATCATTCTTCACCCCAGAACCTACATGTTCTCTGACAGTCGAGAGGCCTCCAATTCAGAAACAGGTCATGCCCAATCAACGACAGGGTCAGTACTTTAAAAACAGCTTTTTAAAATAAATGATAAAAACAGTACAACATTGAAAATAAATGTGGGAGATTCACAAAAACACAGACACAAAACAAAAACACAGGATGTATGCCACTTGTACAGATAACCAGCCTTACTATTTTGGTGTTTATCCTTCCAAGATAAAATACAACCACACATAACATATTGTTATGCTGAAATGACTATGTATGGCATGCTCACAGATGATATGCAATTATTTTTAAGAGAAGTGGGGTCATATCGTATACATTCTTTTAAGACCTAATTTTTTTCAACAGTTGCCATGTGATCCCAATAAACATTCCTTTGTACCTTCCTTTTAGGTTTTATTGTTTATTTATTTTTATGATACTGGGGAGCTGAGAGCCTTCTGGATGCCATTGTGCTAGCTAAGCCCTTTCTTTTCTAAGTAAAAAAAATATTTTATGTATATGGGTATTTTGCCTGCAAGTGTCTGTATACTACATGGGTGTAGTGCTCATAGAGACCAGAAGAGGGCGCCTGACCCCCAGGACTGGAGTAACAGCTGGTTGTAAGCCATTGTGTGGGCACTGGGGTTCAAACCTAGGTCCTAAATATCCTTTTTGTGTGTGCACCCACTGAGGCCAGAAAAGGGTACTGCATTCTTTGGAGCTGAGTGAAAGTGTATGTGAAGCATCTGAAGTGGGGCTGAGACCTGAACTTTGGTCCTCATGGGAGAGCAGCAAGCACTCTTATCTGTTGAGCCATCTCTCTAGCCCCTCCGCCATGATTTTTAATAGCCTGTAGTAATTAATCCAATGTTGGTTGATGTTCAGGTTGTTTCCAATTAGTCCCTATTGCAGAATTTCTCTGCCATAAAAGTTTCTATTAAAAATCTTGGTCTTGGGGCTGGAGAGATGGCTCAGAGCTTCAGAATACTGGCTGCTCTTCCAGAGGACCTGGGTTCAGTTCCCAGCACCCACGTGGTAGCTCACAACTGTCTATAAATCCCATTTCAGGGAACCTGGCACTGTCACAAAGTCATACATGTAGTCAAAACACCAATGCACATAAATAAAAATATATTTTAAAACTCTTGGTCTTATTGTGATGTGTGTTTATGTGAGGCATGCAGAAAATGCTTGTGAAATCTTGGTTATGATTTAGATCGTATATGATGGCATTGCTTGAGAATGCTTGCCTTGTAAACCATGAAGGTGCAATCAAAGGCTCCTGTTCTGATTTCAAGAAGCCCTGGAAAGCATCAAGCCTTCTCCTCTTGTGTGGCACTTACCAGACAACTCTTGGTATTAGGCATTTGTGTCGAGTGGCTGAACACAGTTAATAGCCACATTCACTCACCAATTTGAAAATACTATTTGGGGAGGGTGGGGTATATAATTTGTAAGCCCTCTTTACATCCTAAGGTAGAAAGATTATATTTATATGTACTGGAGCTATTTAAAAAGTGCACTTTTCTATTTGTAGAAACAGGAAAGAAAAATGGATCATACAGAAAATAAACATTTATACTGTTCTGGAATAAAAAGCTTGATCTTTAGCCTTAAAATGAATGAATGCCTAAGAAAAAGGGAGATCGCTTCTTTGCTTTAGTCTTCAAGCACTTTGCCCATTTGTTTGGGAGATAGATATTGATGGCAAGTAGAAAATGGCCTAAACCCTTGGGATTAAAGGCATATGCAATCATACTTGGCCCTAATTCTTCATATATATTTGAATTTTTAAAATCGTTTACCTAAGTTGGGCAGTGGTGGCACACACCTTTAATCCCAGCAGTTGGGAGGCAGAGGTAGACAGATCTCTGTGAGTTCGAGACCAGCCAGGGGAAACTAGTAAGATCCTGTTTCAAATATATATTTCTGTATGAAGAATTGACAACAACTAAAAGGTAAGAGAGGAACAATTTTATTTAAACAACAAAGCTTTATATTGTCTGAGAAACGATTAAATATTAGTTATAGTAGACCAATAATTTAAGGATAAATGTAATCTCCAAGGCAACTATTAAAAGACTAATCAAAGAATGAGCAATTGGGTTGATGGGGAAATGAAAAAATATTTAAAGTTGTAATAATTACCAAAGACAGGAGTAAACGAAATAAAAATTAAAAACATCTTTGAGTCGTGGTCAATCTTCCTATGTAGTTCTGGCTGTCCTGGAACTGGATTTGTAGATCAGGCTGGCCTCATACTCATGAAGATCTGCCTATCTCCGATTGCCTGAATAGTGGGATTAAAGGGTGCACCACCATGCTTGTCTTAAAATAATTTAGAAACATTTATTTTATTTTATGTGTCTGCATGTTCTGCCTGCATGCACATATGTGCCCCACTTCTGTGCCTGGTGCTCTGGGAGGTCAGAAGATGGTGCTGGATTGGCCAACATGTGCATTACGATAGTTGTGAGCTCGATGATCGGCACTGAGAATCAACCTGGCTCCTTTGAAAGAGCAACATGTGCTCTAAACCGCTAGGACATCTCTCCAGACCCAAAACTAAATCAAAAAATTAAGTCTTTTCCTTTGACGTTCTTTCTGCTATGAGTTTTTCTTGTTTCATGCAGTGTTCTTTTGGGATGCCTTTCTTACTGATTTTACCTTAGACCAGGCTGGTCTGGAACTGACTGAGATCCTGCTGTCTCTGCCTCCCAAGGGCTGGGATTAAAGATGTGCGCCGCTTTGCCGAACTCTTAGATGGTAACTAGGGACAGGTACACGTGAATGATAAAGGTGTTTGATTGTTGGGGCCAATCAAATCTTTATGTTTTTATTCTTAGTTGGAACACGAAGGGTGAGGTGTGTTAATTACTTTGACCCTAGTTCAGAAGAGTGTCTTTGGGAAGTCTTAACGCGTTCCGTGGTAGTACCCAGGCCTGATGGATTGGACAAAATTGAGGTGGTAGAGAAAGCAAATGTGGAGTGGTACATTGTTGTTATTTAGAGATCAAAGAATTATCTCAACCAGTCACTGGAAAAAGGAATGGTGAATGTTGAAGGAGCAGAAATAAACCTGGCGACAAAGAGCCTACGGATTCTATAAGCAGAAGGTTCGGTGGCAGAGCTGCTGGGAGGGGACACCGCAGCAGAAATGAGTGACTGTAACCAGCAGGTGGCGCTCTAAAGACATCGCATTGCTGTTCAGATTTCCACCCTTGTCCAAGGTCTTGCTGGCATACCCAGAAATTGAACCGAATGTGGAGAGCTTCCTAGTTCTAGCTTTTGCCTCTGTGCTTCATCCAAGGGTGAAACTCTCAAAATCAAGATCCCCGTGAGCCGAGCAGTGATGGCACACACCTTTAATCCCAGCACTGGAAAAGCAGAGGCAGGAGAATCTCTATGAGTTCCAGGACAGACTCCAAAAGCTACAGAGAAACCCTGTCTCGAAAACAAAACAAGACAAAACAAAAGAACCCTGTGAAGTTTGGGGGTTTGTTTCCCTATGGCTTGCTTTGCTTTTGGATGCCTGTACAGTACCACCTGTCGATTCAGTGTGCGCCTTGCGCCTGTGTGGCCTCTCTTTGAAGAACATGCAGAGTGCCTGGTTTTCCTTAGACGATGTAAATTCTGCTTCTGTAGCTGCAGGGTGGGGCCTAATTTTGCTTTTGTAACAAATTCCCTTTTTGGTGGTGACTCATGCTCAGAAGTTCTGAGTTTAGTATGAGCTTACTGTGCAATGTCCGGTCTCTGTGACACGGGGGTCGAGAGGGAGACTTTACAGAGTACTAGAGCAAACATAATTCCATTTATTTATTTATTTATTTATTTATTTATTTATTTATTTATTTATTTATCATGTGCATTCGTGCTCATACAGCACATGTGCCTTCAGAGGCCACAGAGGGTTGAGCTAAAGATACAGGGGTTGAGAAGATACAGGTACAGACTGAACCATAGTCCTCTGGAAGAACAGCAAATTCTCTTGACTGCTGAGCCATCTCTCCAGCCCCCACACAATTTCATAGATGGTTACTTTGGATCCATTAACTGTGTGTGAGCTTGTTGTGAACAAGTTGGGTTTCAGTTTCTAGATCTGTAAATAGGAACAACCCCTGCATTTCAGTTTCTTGATGTTAAATCAGGATGGGTTTAAAAAAAAAAAAACCAACCCAACAGAAAATCAAAACAATTAAAAGCTCTTAGTACAATGCCCAGCACATAGTAAACTTCAACAAAGCTTGGAGGATTGGATCCAGGTGAGCTGTTCTGGTGGCGAAGTCCATTGTACAAAGCAAGGGGTAGGTCATCATCAAATAGAACCCATCTCAGCTGTCAGGACAGCCATCATCTGAGAAGAAGGGGGTCAGGGAGATGAGGGTGGAGAGCCCGGAGCCACGTCCCTTGGTCAGGAGGTAGCAAGCCTGATTGGAGGGGGTGCCGGGGTTAGCAGGCTTAGCAGGTTTCTCCTGGGGGTGGATGGGTGAATGGCAAGAGGCCTTCAGGCAGCTGGGCATCTTTTGGCACACACCCTTTTCTTTTCCTCCTCCTCTTTTGTTTGGGGGGGGCGCATAGACTCTTTGTGTAGTCCTGGCTGTCCTTAACTCGCTCTGTAGATCAGGCTAGCCTCAAAATCAGATCCACCTGCCTCTGCCTCTGCCTCTGCCTCTGCCTCTGCCTCTGCCTCTGCCTCTGCCTCTGCCTTTCAAGTTCTGGAATTAAAGGTGTGTGCCACCACAATCACCTGGTTAGAGCACAGCTTTTTCACATCTTTCAGATCTTTTGGGGGATCATGAGAACGGCTCTAAAGGCATACCAGAGTGGCCTTGGCCTTGCCTTCATGTAAAGCTTTGCCCTAACCCACAAAACCCTAACCCTATTGCTATTGGATTCCTCAGTTCACCTCAGGTATCTAAGCTTGTCTATATACTTTAGTATGGGTTCAGCTTGACATGACCACAGACATCTTGAGTCATAGCCACCATGAGTACCACTGAGTAACCCCAGCTGGTTTTTCCTGTATACTCTCCCAACAAACCACAAATAGATAAAAACCATTAGAGTCAAATATGGGGCTTTGTACAACCAGACCCTGGTCCCAGGAATGCATCCAATCCTTTGATAATTAAGATAAACTGGATACATTCCAGCCATGATGAAGTCACTTTTGTTCCAACCCATGAGTGCACTCCTCTCTCTGACCTAGGTTATGGGCTATCATTTGTTTTACTGTCACTCAAGACTCTACTTCCCTTGCTGTCTGTGTAATCCTAGAGTCTGCCTACCTGTCTGGTACCATGCCACATTGGGGCCGGCTCTCATACTGGAGGACTGGGTTGACTAAGAACAGCTTTAAATAGGGGCCATGTTTCCATTGGCTCAACAGGTCCACAGATTTGCATAGACTAACTTCTGGTACTTGCTGGCTCCTCCTGGGCACAGAGAGGCAAATGTGCACAGCTCCTGCTTTCCCTGGGTAACCTTGGGAAGAAAGACACCCACATGGGAAAGGACTTTTCACGGAAGCGTCTTGTTTTGTGTCCTTAACTGCTGATAGGGCATTGTTGCTTGTTTTTCATTAGACGGACATTTATAGGCAAAACATAACCAGCCAGTAACTTGACTATGTTATCAGTGCCCACTCTTATCAGTGGTTCCTGTTGTGCTTGGTAAGAATAATGGGCATGGGAGTATGCAGTCACTGGGGAGGCAAGCGAGTGGATGGGCCCATGTGATTTGATAAAGACTTGGAAAATGGACCAGCCTTGGAAAGGCAGAGGAGCTCAAGGGACTCACTGGATCTCGGGACTTACACACTGTCCCATTTAAGCCACAAACAACACCAGGCGTTGGTGGTACTGATGTTACCTGCAATTCATGGGAGGAAGGAACACGAGACTTAGCAGTGCTAAGTCTAAGCTACCTGACTTTAACGATTGTTTCGTCTCCTCTCTCTGTGGTTTGCTTTGATTTTCAGTTCTGGGCACAGAACCCAGGTTAGGCCAGTGATCAACCATTGAGCCACACCCAGCCCTAATTTGAGCTCTTACATGGTATAATATGTGCTTCACCGGGTTCAGCATGCACTGGCTGTCAGTTGACTCTATGGCAGAGGCAAGAAAGTGGGCAGAGGAAAACCAGCAGCACACACACACACACACACACACACACACACACTTACCCTGAAACTCGGGCTGCAAACCCACGACTGAAATTCCTTACTCCCTTTCCCAAGCTCTGAGTCTTGCCCAACTTCAGCTGAGTAACAAGGCTGGCAGGGTTACCTCACTTCTTGACAGCAGGCCCCAGCCTTCCTGGCTCAAACCCACTTCCTGTCCCAGAGTCTCTCTTGTTAGGCATGATTGAGTCTCATTCTTCCTGTTGACTTCTGCTTTGTTCCAGCTGGCCCCCCGGGTGGCCCCCACGTGCTGCTGTGAGCCAGATCAGCTGAGGACCTGCCACCAGGTGCCTTGTGATGTGTCTTTGGGGAGTTGGGGTGAGGGGGATGGACTGGGTGGTAGTCTGGGCCTAGCCTGAGAGAGAGCAGAGTGGAGGCTTCTGGTGTCTGAGGATCCATTCTGTCCCTATGGTGGTCAAAGGCTGATGCTTGTTTGTAAACATCGTGTCCCTAGTGGCAGGTGATGCTAGGAGTTTGCTGTGGTGGATTTTTCTAAAAGTGCAGTGTCTTCCCTTGTCTGGATTCTGATTACCTTGATTTGGTTTCTGTTTCCTGGGCTGCCTGCTAGTATTTCTTCAGGGGCTGGGGAGCTCTTTGGGTTCAGACAAGTTTACCTGGAGCTGATGGAGACACAGTTAGGGTGAGCCACTGGTGTCATGCTGGCCTGAACAAGCGAGGGGCTTGTGTTGAGGTCTTGTCTACTTCTAAATCCTTAGCTGCTCATGGGCTGGTTGCTTCTTTCAGTCTGTTTTATTGTCTACAGATGGCAAAGTATCTTTATTTTATTTGAATTTGCATAGAGCTTGTAGAAAAATGATTGTGAAAATGTTTTCTAGACTGTAAGGTTGTATTTTTTGAGGCTTGTGGCTATCTTTATTTCATTTTTTTAAATGAAGCTATACATACTTTTTCATGATAATGTTTTATTTGGTAAATAAACAATACAGCACAGACACACTGAAAATCTTTGTAAGAGTGTACCCCTAAATATGAACACTTTAACATATAAGTTTAGAAATGTGTCTATGTTTAGGTGTGTGTCTGAGGGTGGGAATGTGCACACAACTGTGGGTGGCTTTAGAAGCCCCTGGAACTGGAGTTAAGAACAGTGTGAGCCTCCATGTAGATGCTGGGAACCAAAGTCAGTCCTCTGTGAGATCAGCAAGTGCTTTTAACCATTTATTTCACCATCTCTCCAGGCCCCACCCCCTTTGATATAGGGTCTCAAGTCTATAAAGTCTTGGTTGGTCCAGCATTGGCTGTGCAGACCAGGCCTTGAATCTGTCTCGGTTATCCTGCCTCTGACTTCTGAGTGAGGTGTGCACCGCCTCACCCCTTTCAACACTCTGGCCTGGCTTCAACATACATGTCTTGTTTAAAAGACAGATTTTTATGTAGCATGGGCCAACTGGAACTCGATGTGTAGCTGAGGATGACCTTGAACTCCTGCTTTCCTGTCTACACACACCAGCGCTAGGATTACAGGCATGAGCCATCACACCCAATTGACATATAGACTCTCAATACAATCTTTAATGTTGAGCTCGATTTACTGTCCTGTAACTTCCATCCCCCACCTCCTTCCTTTCTTTCTTAGACACAGCTTCACTGTGTAGTCCTGGCTGGTCCTCAGACTCTGTGCTGGGATTAAAGGCATGTGTCACCACATCTGGCCTATGTGGTTATTTTTTAGTTTTCTGTCAATAAAAGGCAAGGATATCAACTGCCCATATTATTGTTCCCATCCTCCCAGGACAATGATTTAATGTTAATGCTGCTGCTGTTCTCTGACCTGTGAGGATGGTGATTGTTAGCATTCAGGCATCTGCACTGGTCTGCCTGTGGGGTCCTGACAGGATGCATCCTCAGCTGCAGCCACTAAGCGCACCACCTGTCTACCTCTCATCCGCCTCTCTCTTTCCCTTTCTCCCTCTCCTCCTCTCTCCCCTCTCCCCCTCTCTCCCCCTCTCCCTCTCCCTCTCCCTCCCCCCCTCTCTCTCTCTCTCTCTCTCTCTCTCTCTCTCTCTCTCTCTCTCTGCCTCTGCTCCTATCCCTAGAGGCTGATCTCCCTGCTCCCCTTTCTGCTTCATAATTCCTTTCCCTAACGAAAAACCCTCCTCTTGAACTCTGTCACGTAGCATCTTTCTCTCTTGTGCTTTTTTTTTTTTTTTTTTTTTTTTTTTTTTAAATTACAACAGTGATAATGGTGATAACATTCCTTTTTTAATTTTACTTTTTGTTACTGGAATTGATAGTTGCCTCAGGTTTTTATTTAGTAATCGTGTGTGTGTGTGTGTGTGTGTGTGTGTGTGTGTGTGTGTGTGTGTGTATTTGGCTATTGGGCTTGTGTGTAAGGTGTTCACATCTTGATGAGGCTGTGTGGCCAGGAAACTCATTGAAGAATTTCCTGACCTTTAGCTGAAGAGGGAAAACCCACCTTGAATGTGGGTAGCCTCATCCCATAGGCTGGAATCCCAGACTGAATAAACGAAAAGGAAACAAATAAAAAAAAAAAAATAAAGGAAACAAATGAAAAGCAAGCTGAGTACCAGCCTTCATCTCTTTCTGCCCCCAGAGCATGACCAGCTGCCACCTTCCCTTCCTTGCCAGCGTGGACTGTATCCTCCAACTGTGAGGCCCAAGTAAATCCTTTCTTCTTCAAACAAAAACAAACAAACAAAAACCCTTCAATCCCAGCTCTGGGGAGGCAGAGGTGGATCCCTCTGAGTACAAGAGCTAGTTCCAGGACAGGCTCCAAAGTCACAGAGAGACCCTGTGGGGGGGGGGGGATTCTCTGACCTGACCTACCTCCTCTGACAGCCTCCGCCTGCCTGGAGGGTATAAGAGAGACTGCCAGCATTTTGAGGGGTTACCCAGGGCGGGGGCTGAGGCATCATGGACTTGAAGGCGTCCTTTCTCCTCCCATCCCCTTTCTCTTTGTGGGTGAGGTGATCTAACCTCTCCTTCTGGGTCTTCTCACCTTATCCTGTTGGGCAGGGCTGGCAAAGGCGTTGGCTTACCTGCTGCTTGGACTGTGAGTCTGTGACGGAATCAGTGGTAAATCGCAGATGTAAAAGCAGTTACACTTGTTACTACAAGTATAGTGCAGGGCAGAACTTGTTAGCTGTTTATTGACCATTTATATTTCCTCTGTGGTCACCCATTTATTCAGACCCACTAAGTTAGGATAATTGTTAAATTGCATAGCCAGCTCGGGAAAGGGGCTATGGTTGATCTATCTTCTGTCTGTTGTTTCCTTTCTCTCTTTCATCCCTTATTTCTTCTCTCTTACTTCCTCCCCCTCCCTCCCCTGCTTGGGATTGCACCCGGAACCTCCCAAATGCTAGGCAAAGTCTCCAGCACAGAGCTATATTTCCTTTTTGTATGTTCAGACTAGGGATCAGGCTTCAGAAAAATCAACTCCTAGTGATACATCTAAAGTGTTTGATTGTTCTTCATCCCTTAGATGATGAAAGTAATATGGGCTCATTGTAGAAAACAGAAAACACAAACACACAAAAGGAAGTGTAGCTTACCCAGAGCTTCTCACCATTACGTCCTCCCAGGCTTTCTCCCTGTAGGTCTTTATTGATAAAATTAGAAGTGGAGCCGTTCACTTGCTAAATCATACCGTCACCCACAGTCTGAGGCATCATTTTATCCATGTACATACCATTAGCCTAGCTGATTACATATTGACGGTATTCACCTACTTTTTATTTCTGAGACAGGGTTTCTCTGTGATTCCTTGGCTGTCCTGGAACTTGCTCGGCAGACCAGAGATCCGACCGCCTCTGCCTCCCGTGTGCTGGGACTAAAGGCGTGCGCCAGCATCACCCAGCTGATACTCACCTTCTTTTTTAAAAAGATTTATTTATTTTTAAAGTTTATTTCTTTTTCTTTTATTTATTTTTGTCTTTACTAACCTTCCTGTTTTAAAAAGATTTATTTATTTTTAAAGTTATTTCTTTTTCTTTCTTTTATTTATTTTTGTCTTTTGAGATAGGGTTTCTCTATATAACATCCCTGGCAATCCTGGAACTCTCTTTGTAGATCAGGCTGGCCTTGAACTCACAGAGATCCACCTGCTTCTGCTTCCAAGTGCTGGGATTAAAGACACACTTGTCAGTATGGTCAGCTTAAAGTTTATTTTCTTACTAAGTATGATATGTGTGGGTCTGAGCATGAGTGTGTCAGTGTCCCCGGAGGTCAGAAGAAAGTATTGGATTCCCCAGAGCTAGAGTTACAGGTAGTTGTGAGCCACCTAGCGTGGGTGCTGGGGAGAGTCCACTACAAGGACAGTATGTACTCATAACCACTGAGCTCTCTCTTCAACTCTATTTTTTATTTTCAAGTATGTGAATACGTATGTTTTTGTATGTGAAATCTGTGCAGGTGCCCTGGAGTCCCGAAGAGGGTGTCAGGTCGCCGGGAGCTGGAGTTACAGGCAGTTGTAAGCTGCTTGACTTGGGTGCTGAGAACTGAGTTCAGTCCTCTGCAAGAGCAGTGCACTCTCTTAACTGCTGAGCCAGCTCTCCCACCCCCAGACTTGCAGTCTAGGCTGAATTTCATTAATAAGTGTCTTTTCTCATGACCTCACCTAAAACATGCTTCCATGAAGTAGCTGCTTAATCTATTTTTTGGAGGTAAATTTCAATCCTCTTTTGGTTATTTTACTACTGATTTCAGGGGCTGGAAAGATGCTCGGCCATTAAGAGCACTTGTTGATCTGGTAGAAGACCTGGGTTTGATTCCCAACACCTACATGGTGGTTCACAGATGCCTGCAATTCCAGTTTCAGGGGATCTGATGCCATTTTCTGACCTCCTCAGCACCAAACACATATTCTATGTACAGACTTATGTGCAGGCAAAATGCACATAAAATAAAGCAAATAAACCTAAAAATATTTTAAAACAATTATTACTAATTCCAAATTAATGCATGTAGATTCGTGGGTGTTTTACATGTTCTGTGTCAGAGGGGAGCATAGAGAAGGGTTGGTCTGGAGCCCCTTCACTGCTTCCCTTTAGCACGGAAATGATAAAGGGCAAACTCATCAGGGAATGAATGTTACATAGACAGAAAAAGAAAGGCACTGTGTAGGCAGTTAAAGAAATTGTAGCTTCAAGCCAGGCAGCGGCGGTGGTGGTGCACACCTTTAAACCCAGCACCTGGGAAGGAGAAGCAGGTGGATCTCTGTGAGTTGGAGGCCAGCCTGGTCTACAGAGCGAATTCCAGGACAGCCAAGTCCAACCAAACCAAACCAAACCAAACCAAACCAAACCAAACCAAACCAAACCAAACCAATGAGCCAACCAAAACAGAAAAAGAAAGAAACTATAGCTAAAGAGAGGCAGAAATGGACTGGTCTGAGCTTAACAGTCTGAATCTGTCTCTGAATCTTTTTTTTTTTTTCCTGCCTCAGACAGAGTTTCTCTGTATAGCTTTAGAGCCTTTCCTAGAAGTCACTTTGTAGATGACCAGGCTGGCCTCGAATTCACAGAGCTCTACCTGCCTCTGGCTCCCAAGTGCTGGGACTAAAGGCATGTGCTACCAGCATCCAGCTGAGTCTGCTAACTTTATGTCCTTGGTCAGGTTGCTCAGTTTCAGTGTTGTCACTGCTCCTCTTAGATTTCTGAAGTTCTCTGAAAATCAGCTTTGTCATAGTAACTGTAATCCTGGAGAAGTTGCCTTAACCTTCCTGACACCGAGTCTTCTCATCTCTAAGAGTGGGAACACTTACCCGCATACTTCACAGGGTTGCTGTGAAGGCACTCACCACAGGGTCTGACCCATAGTAAGTGCCCAACATTCGATAGTTATTTTTATTATATGCTGAGTGTTATGTAAGATGAGGATAATTATGTCATCCCACACTGTTTATAGAAAGAACCCTGTCTTCTCAAAAGTAGTTTCAGAGTTCAATCTGCAGCTGGGAAAGATGCCAAGGGGCATTGTACAAAGTCACCGCTGGCCACTGACCCCCCTTTCTGGCTTAGTCTTCCTTCGGAGCTGGCTGCTGTCCAGATGTGGGTCAGTAAACAGGCTACTGTTGAACACAGATAAGTCAGATCCCCAGATATAGGTTGTCAGGGGAGACAATAGGAAACCTCATTCTTGGAAGAGAAGACAAAGCTCTGAGTACCTCTGAGCTAACAAAAAGGGAAAAAGACAGGATTTATCTGAATGACTGGGATGCTCATCAGAAAAGCTGATGTACCTTCCAGTTGAGATTAGTCAGTACAGAGACAGGAGGGAGAAGCTGGGGAGTGCCTGAGGTTCTCCTGGTGTGCATTCTCGGACATGCTAACTTTTTCTGTAAAACCAGGAAGCCGGATCCTATTTATATTCCCTGAAGTGTGGCCTCTGTGCTACTGGTGGCATGTGGAGTGATTTATATGGTACAGAGGTAAACAGTTGAAATCTTGATAGTTATGCATTTCTTTTCTCAAGTCAAGGGGATATGATTGTTGTCAGTTTCTTGGCTTCTTTGATGTGGCAGTTTAAGATGATGCAAAGGTGGGTTTAAGTTCACTTTTTAGACAGGTGAGTCAATTTAAAGATGATATGCACAAATGGCAAAGATTGTCCATGGGGATGTCAGATATGGGAGGCAGAATAACTCCTTAAAGATGCCAACACCCTTGTCCTCAGACCTGTATGTTAATTGTTTACATCAAAAGAGATAGCATATATGATTAAGGATTTTGAGATGGGAAGATTATACTAGATTAGATGTGTGAACCCAATATGGTCCAAAGGTTCTTACAGGAGGGACTTGGGGGGTCCACACGGACAATGATGGACACAACATATGGGGTGATGTGCCCTAAGCCTATTCTGTGGCCTCTAGAAACCAGGAGAACCAAGGAACTGATTGTCCCCACAGAACCTCATAAGGGGCCAATACCTTGATTTTATAGCTCTGTGCTCTTCATTTGGAATCTCTGACTTCCAGAAGTACAAGAGAATAAGTATGTGTTATTTGAAGCCACCCAGTTTGAGGTCATCTGTTACCTTAGCCACAGGAAATGAATACACTGGGTATTAGAGGAACTTAAAGTAATACATCCTTCAAGTGCAGCATTTCCCTAGGGCAGAGGAAGGGACATTGGCCACCTAAGCCATCTAGGAGGAGACTGGTCCAGTCACCATGTCTGGACAAATGTAGGGAGAGACCTCATTCCTACAAGGAGAATGCTTGGATGGGTGACGTAATGGGTCCTGATTCATGGACACTGTCAACAACTGCCATTTAGTTCAACCTGCTTAATTCATAGATGGAGGAACTAAGGCCCAGAAATGGGAAATAACCCAAGAAAGTCACTAGCAAGGCAGCTGGTTAGGCCTGGATGGAAAAAAAGGCTCTGTTCCTAAGGCAGGGGTAGAGGAGTGGCACTCTGCAGAGACATGCCTGGGTTCCCAAACCAGGGTGTGGAACCTTGGTGAGGGGTGAGGCCTACCTACACCTTTGGCTGGGGGTGGATTTTGCCACTCTTTGGTCACCTCTGTGTGTGGGCCTCTGGTTCTCATGTCCCTCCCTTTTTATCTTTTAATCTGGGTTTTAATAGCCATTCTGCTAACACATGATATTTAGAAGACTGTTTAAATAGTGACATATTGGGGACAAGAGCTCCGCCATTCTCTCTTCATCCTACCCCAAGTCTGAAGTGTTGCAGTGATTTCCCCTCTGTTTGTCCTGTCCCCTCTGCAGGGACGCTTATTTTCTTTTTATAGAAGGGACATTCTTCTGTGGTGAACATGAAACCTGGGATGTTTCATTTCTGCAACTCAGCATGGGGGAATCAAAATTAGCTTCTGTGGTATGAACATCCCTGAATAAGCCAGATTCCTAGTTCTGAGCAGAAAATGTTCTCCATATAACACTTAATCCCAGTCCTTGGGAAGTAGAGGGAAGCAGATCTGAGTTCCAGGCTAGCCTGGTCTAAACAGTGAGACCTTATCTACCCCCCTCCAAAACCAAACAAAAACAAAACAAAACAAAACAAAACCCCTGAAAGATTGTAGGGAGGAAATGTTACATCTTTAGACTGAGCATAAGTAATTACATACATATAAGGTAATGAGCTGCACATATATCAGGCTGGGCTAAATTAGGGAGTCATGGCAGAAGGGGGTGAATTCTTATGAACCAGTCAATAGAACTGGGAAACTTCCCAGTGAAACCTCAGGAACATGAAGGCCCAGCCCACTCTTATATCTCCTGCAGTCACCAGCTCAAAGGCTGTGGTTTGGTTTATTTGTTTTGCTTTATTTTTGAGACAGGGACTTGTCTTGCAGCCCAGGCTGGCCTCAGACTTCATGCCTTAACCCACTGACTGCTTCAATTAATTACAAGTGTGTGCGCCAGCACACCTGCCTCAAAGCCTGCCTTAAAACAAAGCCTTAAACCGTCAGCTTCAGAAACTGCAAAGGGCGTGGAGAAAATGAACATACTTTACATTTAGACACTGTGTTGTTGTAAGAGAATGAAACATTACCCGCTTAATATATTTTTGATCAAAATGCAGAGAGGAAGGAGCGGGAAAGAGACAGACAGAGAGGGCAAAAAGGAGTGAGGAAGCAAGCTGTGCTCACGTTCTGAAGATGAACACTGCTGGTGTTTGATTGACATCATTTGATGTCTCTATTTCTAGACCTTTTTTCTAATGTACAATGTACCTTTTTCTGTGCTGGAATGGAATCCTATACGTATTATTACCTACTTTATTCATTCAGCTGAACATGGGGGACATTTTCATTGTTAATATACTTCTGTTCAGCTTGGCCATCACATGATTCTACTTCACCAATCTTGCAGTCTAGCTTCTCTCTTTCATTGCACCAAGTATTTCATGTGTACACGTGTTTCGCCTGCATGTGTGTCTGTACACCATGTGAAAGCAGTGCTCTTGGAGGTCCGAGAGGAGTGTTGGGTCCCTAGAACTGTGCTTACAGATGCTTGTGAGCCAGCTTGTGGGTGTTAGGGAACTAAACCTGGGTTCTCTTTTAAGAGGCTCAACTGCTGAGCCATTTCTTCAGCCCGTTAACCCTGTCTTGTTCACTCACTTTTTATTGTTTTATTAGTGGTCTAAATTATAAGGATAGGTTTTTTTTTTTCTTTTTTTTCTTTTTTTCTTTTTTTTTTTTTTTTTTTGAGCAGGATTTCTCTGTATAAAAGCCATGGCTGTCCTGGAACTCACTTTGTAGGCCAGGCTGGCACAGAGATCCACCTGTTTCTGTCTCCTGAGTGCTGGGACTAAAAGCATGCGCCACCCCCAGCCAGCATTAGCATAGTTTTATAAAGGAAAGAAAAACAGAAAAAGGTTCAAGATAGAATAACAGAATAGAGTCCTAGAAATGAGTTGGGTCTTAAAACATCTGAAGAGCTTCTATTTCCTCAACAGTCTGTGCTCAGTGTGTGCCAGGCACCACAACTGAGGCAAATTCATGGCTGTTGCCCTAAATGCTGCCTTTTTAAAATGCAAAATATCGAAAAGCTAATTGTTTTCAACAGTAAATGTCGCGGCATGACATTCTAATGTGACTTTGGCACTTTCTGTTTCTCCTCTTTCATTGTTAGAAAACTTGCAGGAGGTGGGTTGGAGAGGCTGCTCTTCCAGAGGTTCTGGGTTCAATTCCCAGCAACTAAATGGCAGCTTGCAACTGCCTGTAACCCTAGTTCAGGAGATCACACACACACACACACACACACACACACACACACACACACACACACACACACACACACACCTCCCCCAAAGGAAGCTGGGCAGGATACATGCTTGGAATCTCAACACGTAGAAAACCGAGGCAGGAGGATTCAGAGTACAAGGTCAGCCTGGGTTACTAGTTTTGTTTAAAAAATCCAAACAAATAAAAACAAAACCTAGAAAACCTCCAGGAAGGAAGGGACTTGCTTCTTTTGTTAGTTGCTTTCCCCTGGGGCTAAGAACAGTGCTAGGCACTCAATAAATATTTGTTGAATGGATGAATGCATAATCTCTGGGTGCCAGTAGCTGACTCATTGGCTTACCCCATAGTGGGAATTAGGCTGAGATTGTGTGATACAATTAACTCAGGCTGGTTAGAAACATTCCATTTCTTTTCATTCCGGTTTGAAAGCAGGCAAAGCAGGTGCCCGCCTTGTCTGTGTAAGGTATGTGAGCAGGTATCATTTTTTTTCCCCCTCCAGGGACAGTCACAGTGTTTATGTAAATGTGATGTCAACAACTCCTGTCGTTGCCAGGTGTTAACCAAATTATCTCTGAACAGTGTTGGCAAATCTTTCTTGGGCAGGCAGTTGCCACTCCAGGGTATGGGCTACGGTTGGAACCAGGGCTGAAGACTGAAGCTTGGGAGACTGGAGCCTCTGCAGTCAGGAAAGTCACACAGTTCAAAGCCAGGTAGGTGGCTGGGGAAGAAATTAGGGCAGACCCCAGGAGTGATGGGCCAATGGTAGAATATCGGATCCCACCAGGGAAGGCAAGTGGCTGGGTAGAGATTCTCCTGAGGAACTGGGTAATCTTCTCAGTTAAGGAAGAGGGCTCTTCCCTTCCAGGAAGCAGCTATCAGGACAGGCCTGTGAGAGGAAGGTCTGTTGCAGCCTCAACCTAAATGCTCTTCCTTTTTCTTGCTTTCAAGAGCCCCCTTTCAATCGATGGTGGTGGCACAGGCCTTTAATCACAGCACTCGGGAGGCAGAAACAGGTGGATCCGTGAGTTCGAGGCCAGTCTGGTCTAAGGAATGAGTTCCAGGACAGCCAAGGCAACACAAAGGACCCCAGTCTCAAAACCGCCATCCCCCCATAAGCCCTCTTTCAGCAAGGAACACTTGCAGACTTACAGAGGATGAAAACAGCCCTTGGCAAAGGGTCCAAGGGCCAGAAGCAGATGACATTCTCCATCAGACATAGTGGAAAGAGAAAACAGGAAGGAGGTTTGGAACTGAGGACACCAGATACTGAGTGCTCACTGTTGTTGTCCACACTGTTCTCCAACAATCCTTCTACCTCAGCTTCATGCAGGCAAAGCGCCACCATACCAGGCTTAGAAGTGGGCATTTTTGTATTAAACTATTAAATGCAACCAAGTGCCATTCACAATCTTGGAAGAGGAAATACATCCTCTGGTCAAAGACTCTGGCATTTTGTAGGTAGTTAGTCATCCATCCAGCTATGTTTATTGAGTGCCTGCTTATTCCATGCCAGGAACAATGGTGAAAAAATATGATATATTCCTTTAGCTAGCACATATGCATATTTTAAAATTATTTTACACATCTTGTGGATCCTCTTGTTGAAAGGGTCTTGACAACTTAATGGAAGAAAAAACAATCCCATGGATATTATGTCTTGTTTCCACCCAGAGAGCAGGGGTTTGTTTTTCTGTTTCTCAAGGCAGGGTTTCTCTATACCTTTGGAAAATGTCCTGGAACTCTCTCTGTAGAACAAGCTGGCCTTGAACACCCAGGGTTCCACTTGCCTTTGTCTCCAGAGAGAAAGCAGTGTTTTACTGTGTATTCCAGGCTGGCCTTGAACTCACAGCAGTCTTGCCTTAGTCTCTTAAGTTTGCAGGCATAATCACCATGCTTGGCTAGGGAACACTTTCTGCCTCTCGTTCCTTTGGCCCTAGTTATCTTTCTTTCTGCTTCTATTTGTTTAATGACTGTCTTCCATTAGAATATAAACTCTGTGGATGGGGGCAGGAGGGGAAGGCAGAGGACAACTTGAGATCAAAGTCAGTTGGCCACACACTGTAGGCTAACAACTTAACCAGCTCAGCCATCTTGTTGGCCCCCAAAGGCAGTACTTGTAAGTTTTCTTTGAACTATGTGGCACTCTATTTGTGTTTTGGGTATCAGGGAAGGCTTCCTGGAGGAGGAAGCTTGTGAATGAAACTAAGGAAGGGAGGGAGAAAGGTGGCAGATCTAGCTTCAAAAGTAGCCACAGTTCACAGGGCAGTGGGATAAAATGGTCCTCGAGAGGAAGGGAACTCTCCTCTGGGAGTGTGTCTTAGTTACTATTTAGTGCTGTGAAGAGACACCATGACCAAGGAAACCTATCAAAGGAAGCATTTAATTGGGTGCTTGCTTATCATTTCAGAGGGTTAGTCCATGATTATCATGTTGGGAAACAGGACAGCAGACAGGCAATGGCCCTGGATGAGTAGCAGAGCTTTCATCCTGGTCTGTAGGCAGGAGCCAGAGAGACAGAATAAGACTGGGGTTGCCCTGGACCTTTGAAACCTCAAAGACCTCCCTGGGGAACACACCTCCTCCAACAAGCCTGCAACTAACCCTAAACAGTCCACCAACTGGGAAGTAAACATCCAAATATGGCCTAGGGGCCATTCTCATTCAGATCATCACAGGAGGCACAGTGGTCAGTATGCTTAGACTCAGGGGAACTGCAGGACACAGACTGCCAGGGTGGGTTGGAGCTGCTCTGTGGGTTCTGACCACCGGACTGTAGTTCATCCTTCACAGCAAAAGTAACAAGGAGACAAGTCAACTTTTGAAGCAGGGATGCTCTGTATACAGTGGAATTTTAGGGATATTATTCTGATAGCTTTGTAGAGACTGCTGGGGTGGAACAAGATGCCATTAAAGGGAAGGGTGCTGGGGGTGGGAAGTCCAGGTAAACTGGAGGCTTTAGACTGGGGGGAAAACACAGGGAGAAAGAAGTGGGAAATGAATGGGTTTGAGTTTATACAGGGAAAGTTGCTGGAGCGTGGCAACTACATCAGTGAATTGTAAGCCAGTGAGAGGGATCATTAAGGCTTTGTGCTTCAGTGACTAGAAGAGCATGGCACAGATGGAAAACAGAAATCATTCTAGAAATCTTAGTTGAAACAACAGGAAGATCTGTGGGGTTTAGGCATGAGAGACTTCAGGTGGACATATGAGGCAGATCATTAGCAATCAGATGGCTACTGAGTATTCCTCATTCAACCTCATCTGTACCCTTAAGGATTAGCAAAAACCATACCGATTAAAGGGATAAGAAAGATTAGACTGAATGAAGTATTCTTTTTGTGTATTTGCGTGTTTTGTTTTTTTTAAGTCAGGGTGCTGTTATGTGGTGGTTTAGGCTGGCTTGGAACTTTCTGGGACTACAGACATGTACCAGCAAACCCTGTGAGCCTTTGAATGAGGTGTCTTGTTTACCTGATTTATTAAAAATGTTACATCTCATGTTTTCATAGCACGCTTGTATGCACTGTATTACTGTGCTGGCTAGTCTTAGGTCAACGTGACACACTAGATTTGTTATCTGAAAGGAGAGAACCTCAATTGAGAAAATGCCTCCAAAAGATCAAGTTGTAAGGAATTTTATTTTTTGTTTTCTTTTTTTTTTTTTGAGACAGAGTTTCTCTGTGTACCTTTGGATCCTACCCTGGCACTCACTCTGTAGCCCAGGCTGACCTGGAACTCACAAAGATCTGCCTGCTTCTGCCTCCGCCTCCCGAGTGCTAGGATTAAAAGTTTGTGCCACCACCGCCTGGCTGTGGTTGCTGGGGGAGGGTCCTGGGTTCAATAAGAGAGCAGGCTGAGAAAGTTGGGGGTGGGGGGGACAAGCCAGTAAGCAGCATCCTTCCATGGCCTCTGCATCCATGCTCCTGCCTCCAGGTTCCTGTTCTGTTTGGGTCCCTGTCCTGACTTCCTTTGATGATGAACAGTGATATGGAAGTGTAAGCTAAATAAGCCCTTTTCTCCCCAACTTGCTTTTTGGTCATGATATTTCACTGATGCAACAGAAACCCTGAGTACCTTTTTTGAATACGTGATTGGTCAAATTCTAGCATTCTCACTAGCTGGAGCTGGCTTGGTCCCAGAGCTCCCTCTGGTAGCTGATCTCCCTCCACCCGTTTGAGGGCTGGAACCTGATCTCTGTTTCTTGTATTTTGGAATTTGTAGCAGAGAAGATATTGTGTTATTTATGCATGTTCTCAGGTTGTGACATTGAGCTTTCTGGCTCAGTATAAGAAAGACCTTGTGCTAAAGCCTATGCAAACTCCTTTGGAATGCTTTACCAAGGCAGAAGGGTATGGCAGTCCTCCCTTTTTCTGCCTTTACAAAGCTGGTTGTATAACTTGTGCTTCCTTTGAGGATGATTGACATAATAAAAGGTGGGGCAATTTGCTGACTCTGACCCTATTCCAGCTCCTGGGCTAATGAGGAAGATCAGAGAAGGGCCTTTGATTTCTGAGGGTTCTGCCAAGCTAAGCCCATTCATTAAGATGGGGATGACACAAAAGATACTGACAAACACCAGTCCTTGGGCCAGAGAAAATGGGAGGGGCAGCAACCTGGGAGATGATGTCAATGTTTTCTGTAGGACCTGGCTTGTCATTAGGTGACTCAGTGTGTTTCTTAGCACTTCAGCCAGGAGACAGGACAGAAGCTGAAGGCTTTATGTTTCCTCTTTGGGGTGGAATGTTCATGTCTTTCTGTGTCTATAGGAAAGCCTTCATTGATCATTTCCTTGTCTGAGATCTGGTTAGATGAAGCACAGACAGCTTCAGGCAGGAAAGCAGAGCTCCAGTTTGAGTTTCCAAGCTGTTCCAGGTGGGACCGGAGAGCAGACCTGTGAGTCTTAGGTTACAATATAGAAAATAGAGCTAATGACTCCAATCTCATAGGGTTGTTGAGGGCTAAAGGGCAGTAATGTACAGAAAGCACTTAGCATCATAGTCTAGCTCAGTTAATGGGGTTGCTTCCCTTCTTGTCCGAATAGTGGATAATAGTATGGTTCCTGAGTTTGAATTCTCATTGTAGTTGAGTGACCTTGGGGCAACTTCATGTTGCTGTTTCTTTCTTGTACGATGAGAGTAACTTGGACTGTGCAGGGCAGTGAGCGACTGGTACAACTGTCAGTGAATTAATAATAATAATAATAATAATAATAATAATAATAATAATAATAATAATAATAAAAACCTTATATACTTCAGCCTGATTCAAGGTGCTTTAGACGCCACTAACTCTTCTCTGCTCCTCATCGATTTGAGTTCTCCTTAAAAATCCATCTTGCACCTTTTTTGTTTATATTCACCTCTCTCAAAAGTATAACTGGGCTTCGTAGGCTTTACCTTGCAGCACGTCTTACGCTATGTTGTTGTGTCTTCAACTTCAAAACTAATCCCAAGAGCACTGAAATTAGAATTACATTGAGCGTTGTTCCCCAAATACCTTTTACCATTTAAGTTTCCACTGTCTGGACAGTTGCGCATCTTTCCTGTCTCCTTTTTGAGCCTGTTGTCCTTTATTCCTGCTTCCCTCCTTAACCCGAGGAACAGCATAGCTTCCGGAGACTATAGAGGGTTAAAAACCCACTCTTTGCAGGGGCCGGGGGCGCCTGCGCAGAACTGTGTCGCGGACTTGACGTCAGCGCGCAGGGCCCGGGTCGGCGCCGTGTGACGCCTGCCTCCCGCAGCTCCTCCCCGCACCCCCGTGTTTCTGCGCATGCTCCAGACTCCGCCCCCGTGCGTCACAGAATGGCCTCCGACACCCAGGGAGCCCCTGACGTGTCGGGGAGGAGCCCGGTGCGGGGGTATGCGGAGTGGAGCTCAGGGCGGCGGAAGGGAGCAGAGCTGAACGGCTGGGCGGGCCTGGCCAGGCCAGCGGAGCGGAGACGTCGGCCGAGCGGCGGCGAACATGCGCTTTTGACACGTTGGCGGTGAGCTTCGTGTGAGGCAGCCCCTGGGGTCGAGCCGGGCGGGCGGCGCCGCGGCCTGCCCCTGGGGAGCCGGCCTGACCGTCTCAGGCCCCGCTGGGCCGAGCCAGGCTCGGGTTCTGGGGCAGCCGGTCCAGAGCAACTGTTGAACCGCTCTAACTGTCCCCTCCTTACTGTCGGAGGTGTGGCCCACCAGGGGCATCTGCAGGAGAGCGAGTCCCGGGCTTCCAGAGGAGGGGCAGGGGCCAGGACGTGGCACCGGGGGCCGAGGCGCTGACGGCCGAGGAGTGGCTCTGCCGGGGTGGCAGCGGCGCGCCCAGCTTCTCGCTCCACCCACCCTGGATTCCCTTGAGCCGCCAGGGTGGTTAGGAGCCGGGCTGGATTTTGGTTTCTCAGCGCCCCTTATGTGGAGGCGAGAGCGGGAGCAGCCCGCGTTGGCAGCGGCTGGCAGTCTCGTGACTGCCCGCCCGAACTGCTAATCACCCGCTCTGGAGTTGGGGAAAGTGTCACTAACCGGCTCCGGGTGCTTGGACTCGCCTCTGCGGTAACTAATCCCTTAAGTTTAAGGCGAGTGAGGGTTCTTTTCATTGTTATGGTCCGTTCCTGTAGCGTTTGTAAACATTTTGGAACATTTGTTGTTTGCACTTGTGTCGGATTCTAAGTAACTTTGCTGGATGGGGAAATTGAGCCCAGATGCAGGGGTTATTAAGAGATTTTTTTTTTTTTTTTTAAGCTTGGGTTCCACCAACTAGTGAGAAGCTTATCCTGGATCGGAGTTTACCTTTCTAGGTTCAGGGTTCCGGTTTCTGTTTCTATTTATTTACCTTCTTCAGTCAGAAAGATGCCAGAACACTGGGCTTGTCAAACATAATAATGTAATGTAGTAAGTTAGTAATGATATATTTTCGAGTAAACTGACCAGAAAACAAAAACAAAAAAAACCCACCATTCAGTTATTAGAAAAACCTTACCTGACAGACATCTCCCATCATGACATTTACTCATGAGTGGCTGGTTATTAGTCTCATAAATTATGTTGTTTCCACTGCACTTAAGAGATATAGGGCAGTGTCTGCCAAATCAGAAAGTTGATAGGGTAAAACGCAGCATTAAGCTGAGGAGTCAAGAGAAGCTAAAGGACACCGAGTTGGGGGTGTCTCTTCCAAATTTTTGCTAAAATCTTCATTTAGACTGGGAATGCATAAGGAACAAAGAAAACTTTTAGCTCCCATTAGAGATGGACTTAATTGAAGTAGAAATTGCTAAATCTGCAGTGGCTCTGTTTTGAATTAGATAAGTTGAAGTTGGATATAGAGCATTTGAAATAAAACATAAACCTGAATATGCTTTCATGAGATCAACAAAACTTATTTGTATTTTATTTTTATTTTTGGTTTTTTGAGACAGGGTTTCTCTAACAGTCCTGGCTGTCCTGGAACTCACTTTGTAGACCAGGTGGGCCTCTAACGCACTGAGATCTGCCTACCTCTGCTTCCCAAGTGCTAAAGGTACTAAAGGTGTCTGCCACCATTGCCCAGCTCATTTGCATTTTAAACCATGTTAAAATAAATTTGAGGACTGAGGACTAAAGTTAAAATTACTTCTGATTTGAGCTTCTAGGCACTTCATAAGGAGAAAAATTTTGATGGGACCGACTTCATTCTGCATATATGTTAATCTGTTGTGTAAAACCATTTTTTGTAATACTGCACAGAGTATCTTTGCCATAAGGAATGTTGGGTAGGCTGTTTAGAGTCCAAGTGAGTTAATTGTCAGCTGTTAGACATCTGAAGGCTTACAAAGTGTGATAATGTCTATGTTAAAAGTTATAATTTTGAGACTCACACTCTGTGAGACATAGTGTTAAGGGAAGACTGGGAGGAACAGAGAACACTTGGCTGCCTGCATTGCAGCCTCAGAAGATTGTAGGTCTGCCATTTGAGCAGTTTTTTAAAGCAGTGAAAAATTTGACATTGGCTAACTTTCTGCAGCTTTAACTTTGTCCATTTACATAATCTCAAATGACAGTGAGCACATCCTCCCAATGTAACAGGGGGCAAACTCCACACAGTCTTCCCAGTCTCTGAAACAGTTTTGGAATTATCTGCAGTGGTAGCACATTTTGTTATTTATAAAGAACCTAATTTTTAGAAGGATAAAGTTGATGAATAGGTGTAGTAGGATAAAGCTGGGTATAGTAGGATAAAGCTGGGCATTGTCAGACAGGAAGCAACAAACACTGTAACTAAAGGGTGAGAACTCCTGCTTTTTTTTTGATCTAGCTCATAAAGCATATTGCAGGAGGGACGTTTTAGAGACCTTTCTGTAATGAAATGCTTTTGAGGACTCCTACATGTTTTTAAATGTGGAAGTCTGTTTACTCTGTGTTCTAACTTCAGTCCGCTTCTTATCATTGAATTAACATTTATGCTGTGTTCACTGTGTACCAGGCTTCATTCCAAGTGTTGTATAAATAGTAACTCAGCCTTAAGAACACACTAATTTTTCTGTTTTTTATAGGTAAGGAAAATGAGGTTCTGAGTAGTTGGGTAACCCCATGGTCACCCAGATAGTATGTAGTTTGGCTTCAGGCTTTTAAGCACTTTGTATGCTGATTTTCTGGTTTATTTTTCTTTTCTTTTCTTTCTTTCTTTTTTTTTTTTAATTTGTGTATGTGTATATGTGAGTGTTCGTGGCTGTGGAGGCCAGCAGAAGAGCTGAGGTGCAGGGGGTTGTGAGCTGCTTGATATGTGTGCTGGGAACCAAATTGTTGTCTTTTGCAAGAGCAGCATGTGCTCTTAACCATTGAACCATCTCTTCAGCCCTCTCCTACTTGTTTTTTTTTTAAAAATAGATATATTTATTTTATTGTATGTAATTCTGTTTAGGTATGTGTGTGCATGTGGGTATGTTTATGTGAATGCAGTGCCCACAGAGGCAGGAGGCATCTGAATTCCCTGGAGTTGGAGCTACAGATGGTTGTGAGCCACCTTCTGTGGGTGCTGGGACCTAACACTGGCCTTTTGGAAGAACAGCGAGCATGCTTAACTACAGAGTCATCTCTGTTCCCATAAATATTTTACTTTTTTGGAAAAGGCTCATGTAGCCTAGGCTAGGCCTCCAACTTGCCATGTAGCCAAGGATGACCTCGAATTTCTGATTCTGTTCCCTCCATCTGCTGAAGGTTAGGATTACAGATTTGCTGAGCCATTCTGCTTTATGCAGTACTGAGGATTGAGCCCTGGGCTTTATGCATGCTATGCTAGGCAAGTACCTTACCAACTGAAGTACATCTTTAGCCTTCCCTTCTGACTTATTCTTGATTAGATGCTGTTAATTTGGATTAAATTTTTTTTTTTGAAGTGGAGTCTTGAAATAAAACTTATTATGTAAATGAGGATGGCCTGAAACTCCTGTTGATCTTGTCTCTCTAGGTCCTCTTACCTCTGTCTCTCCAGTGCTGGAATTACAGGCTTATACCACCACACCAGGTCTAATGTTGATTGTTTAAATAAAAGAATTCTGGCATAAGTAATGGTATAGTTTGAAGGGCCAAAAATAAACTGTGAGATTAGCTTGTGGATTAGAAAAGCCATGGTAAACATTCAGTTCACCCAAGATTTAGCAAGAAAATTGAGAATCACTTGTGAAGTAATAAAGACATTAAAAATTTTGCTAGAATTATTTGATACTGAAGTATTGGGACAAAGATGATATAACAGCTAAAACTATATTTTCAAGAAGTTGCATGTAAAGACTGCTTAAAACCTGTGTCTCTGTGGTTGATGGTGCATTTTTCAAACCCCAGCACTCAGGAGTTGAGGAAGGTGGATCTCTGAGTTTGAGGACAGTGTGGTTTACTCAGGCCAGCCAGGGTTATATAGTGAGACCCTGTCTCAAAAAATAAAACAAACACCTTCAAAACAAAAGCCACAAAAACAGATCTGTGTCAGCCTGTCAGTGGTGGCACGTGCTTTCCAGCACTTGGGAGGCAGAGGCAGGAAGATCTCTGTGAGTTTGAGGCCAGCCTGGTCTACAAGAGCTAGTTTCAGGACAGTCTCCAAAGCCACACAGATAAAACCCTGTCTTGAAAAACTATCACTCCCACCCCACCCCCACTCCCCCAAAACCCAGACCTGTGTCATCAGGGACACCTGGTGGAAGAGTTGGTTGTTGTATTAAGAACACATCCTTTTGGACTGGGGAGGTGCTTAGTTGGTAAAGTGCTTGTAAGGACCTGAGTTCAAGTCCTCAGAACCCTTATAAACAATCCAGGCATGATCATGGGAGCTTGTAATCTCAGCAGTGTGTGTGTGTGTGTGTGTGTGTGTGTGTGTGTGTGTGTGTGTGTGTGTGTGTGTATGTGTGTGTGCAGGCCCGAGGACAACCTGGGTACTCTCTGGGTAAATTTTAGTTCTCAAACAAAGTTGACTGTTACCACCAAAAACAACAAACCACTAAACAAAATCCAAAAAAGTAGATGGCATTCCTGAGGAATGACACCTGAGCTTGTTCTGGCCTTCATATACATGCACACAAATGCATGCAAACCTGCTTATAAACATGCCCATACAATCCACCCCCATATGGACACATACATAGAAGGACACAAAATAATATAAAGGAATAAGGAATATATAGCTTTAGATAATAATTCTGGATTGTACATTTTAAAGAGCTAGAAAGCTTTTGAAAGTTTTCACCAGAGAGAACTGATAACTGATGGAAGAGGTGAATATGTTTAACTCTATTTACGTAGCATCTAGTGTATTCACGTATCACTTTTACATGCAACTCTACTTATATGTACAACTTTATATTTTCTGTGTAACCTAAGGAAATGTGGAAATAATATGTTCCTACTTAACCAAAAGCTGGAGACAACACATAGTTTACAGCAGATGAAGTAGTGTAAACAGTTCTTCCTCAGGGACAGTTGCTGAGCTAAATGCTCTTCAAAGCAGTAGCCATCATAGTCCCTTTGTTCTGTATATCAAGTTCAAATAACAGAAATGACCTCTACACAGAAAAGTGAATGGACAAGTGAATAAAATTTATAGATGAAGTTGATCCTGGCCTTACTTGTAGAAGGATTGGTTTTACATTCAAACACCATACATTAAAATAAATGTTAGATGTCCAGGGAGGCATTAGCAGCCACTATGAATGCCCATGAGGATACTGGTACTTGGTACACACAGTAATATCAAATATTGCATCGTAACAAAAGTATAGAAAATGCAAAAGAGGGCTGGCGAGATGGCTCAGAGGTTAAGATCTTGCACTGGCTGCTCTTCCAGAGGTCATGAGTTCAATTCCCAGCAACCACACGTTGGCTCACAGCCATCTATAATGAGATCTGGTGCCCTCTTCTGGTGTGCAGGCATACATGCAGGTAGAACACTGTATACATAGTAAAATCTTTAAAAGAAGAAAGCTCAAAAGAAAATATCTAGCTGTCCTGAACAAGGTGGAGCTTATGGACCTCAGTCTGATAGCTGGGAAACCAGCATAGGACTGACCCAGACCCCCTGATTGTGGGTGTTAGGAGGACTGGCAGTCTATGGGGCTTCTGGTAGTAGATCAGTATTTACCCCTCGTATACGAATGGACTTTGGGAGCCCATTCCACTCCCAAAGTCCCTAGTTTTTTTCAGCCTAGACACATGGGGAAGGGCCTGCTCCAAAATGATATGACAGACTTTGAAGATCCCTGGAGAGCAGAAAGGGGATGGGATGGGAGGTGGTGGGACACAGGGGAGGAGAGGAGGGTGAGGGAACTGGGATTGACATATAAAACAAGCTTGTTTAAAATTTAAATAAAAAATATTAAAAAGAAAAAAAAGAAAATATCCCTGCTGGTGAATATAATGTCAGTACTCAAATGTAGTTCAAAGATAGATGTAATCTAAGAGCAGTCTGCCAGGCGGCGGTGGTGATTCACATCTTTAATCCTAGCACTTGGGAGGCAGAGGCAAGCAGTTCTCTGTGGTTCAAGGCCAACCTGGTCTACAAAACAAGTTCTATGACAGGCTCCAAAGCTACACAGAGAAAACCCTGTCTCAAAAAACCAAATTAAAAAAAAAAATTCTAAGAACAGTCTTTTAAGTGTGGGCCTGGAATGGCTGCTGAATAGGCTAAAATATTCATTTGGGGAAGAGCGAGGCTAAGATATCATCAGGGTCTACCAAAATCAGGCTGTAAAATAGAGAACACATGCTTGCTTTCCAAATCCTGGAAACAACATATAAAACTTAAGAACACCTTCAAGGTGGAAATAGAAAATTCATCGATGACTGTGGTTAATGGACTTATCCCAGTTGTTTAAAAATAGTAATAATCTATCAAGTTAAAAATTTTTAGATTTGGGGGCTGGAGAGATGGCTCAGTGGTTAAGAGCATTGATTGCTCTTCCAGAGGACCTGGGTTCAGTTCCCAGCACCCCATAACCATCTGTAACTCCAGTTCTAGGGGATCTGATGTCCTCTTCTGGTCTCTGTGGGTACTAGATACACACATGGTACACAGACCAAAAAAATCCATATGCTCTAAAAAAGACGAAAGATATTAGATTTGAAATCATGAATTAAAAATTTTATATATGAATGAAGACAGTCTTCAATTGTCTCCCTCTGCAGAGGTAAGTGTAGGGTGTGTGTATGTGTTTGTATGAGTATGAGAGAGAGAGAGAGAGAGAGAGAGAGAGAGAGAGAGAGGAGTGCACAAAAGCATTCAGTTACAACTTTGTTAATTGACTAAAGAGTAAGCACTTCTACATTGTAATTTAAACAGACTTATAGTCATAACACCTATTCTGTGATTTTTTTTTTTTTTTTTCCTCCTTGTTTTCAGAGCCATCTTTCTATTTGAGCCACTCTGGGTTATCTGGGCTATTGGCCTAGGCTTTATCATGAGACTTCATTGCAGTCTTGGCTATGTCCTTTAGCCTGTGCCTTCCAGGTCATTTATTTCAAGTGACATGGAAGAATTTATAAGATACAAACCTTATGAATAAGGAACTAACTAGAGAGATTTAGCCTTTAATTTCATTTGTTTCTTGTGGAACACAGCATTAGCAGCACTGGAACCTTGCTTTTTTTGCTGTCTTTGGTCTTTATAACAATATAAAATCCATAATTCACTGGTTTTTAATTTAAAAACTGGACATTTGACATTTGGTTGTCAGTATTCAGATAATCTAAATTTGGGGTCAGGGCTGGATTTATTTGTTATAATAGGAATGAAACCCAGGGCCTGTTCTACCACTGACCTATACTTCCAGCTCTAGGGAATATTTGTTCTTATTTTCATTTTTTAATTATTTCATGCATATTGGTATTTTGCCTGCATCTAGCATGCCTGGTGCCCATAGAGGCCAGAAGGAGGGTTCAGACCCCCTGGAACTGGAATTACAAATGGGTGCTAGGAATTGAACCCCAGTCCTCTGGAAGGACAGCAAATGCTCTTAACTCCTGAGTGCTCTCTCTGGCCCTTGTTCATAGATTCAAATTTATCACAGTTTTCATAAGATCTTTGGGAAAAGATCTTATGTAGAGTATAAGAGGAGACAAGGATTGTTGCTTCAACTCTCCATGCTACCACTATTTCCTCTAATTCTGTCTTCTTCTAGATTGTTAAATTATCTAAGGAGACATTAATATTAACCCTCACAAATTTCTGATACTACAGGGTGATGCCTGTACTTTGGATCTTTTGAAATATTGAGTACCTCTGGCAGCTGAAGAGCCCATCCTATCCATAGACTACCAGAAGTCAAGCAGTGACCTGTATCTGGGCAGGTGAAGTGGGAATTTCTGGGACTTTGACAAAGAGACAGAATTGTAGAACCAAACCAATCAGTATTGTTTTAGTCAGTACACATACTTGAAGTAGTTAGCTACCTAGTATAGTCCACACTTTTATTAGATGAAACAAACTGAAGCCCTAAGAGAGTGAGCAGTTTGTATAAGTAATTTAATGTCGGAATTGGAGCCTTAGAATCCAGCCTCAGCAAGACTCCCAACAATATGTGGTTCATGTGTAAGTACTCTCATGCTATAAAGACATATCTAAGAAAAAAGTGATACAGACAAATCTATGCTAGTGTAGGTGTAATTAGATTAGAGTGCAATTAGTCAGTAAATACATAAGTAAATAGTACTTAAATCTTATTAGTATTTAGTAAATGATTGGAGCATTAGGTGCCTTCTCTGAGCCGTCTGTTGTAGTCAGTGCCATGAAGGAATACAAGGTGTGTTAAAAGTATCTGTGAAAGAGCTTCCAGGGTGATTGGCAGTTTAAGATTACTGGGAGATTTACTAATTACATGTTAAGATAATAATAGATGGTATGATCAGCAAAGACTTGGTTAAGGAAAAATTGGCACTGTGCCTCAAAAGAATTAAACTGAGCATATCAAGTTATTTTCAGTTTTATGCTCACTAGACACCACTCTCATGCCTCTCTTGTGTACACACCTGGATCTGGAGTTCTCTATGTGCTGTGGGCTGTGGCTGAGTTCTTGCTAAACATAAGTTAATTGTTGAGATGAGCGCTGAGTTCTCTGCATTTCCAAGGCTTTCTTAGTTGGTTTTGGATTGTTCTTCAGTCCTCACTGGCCAGCACACATTGTAGTTTACTTCAGTAGACATTACTGTGTAGCTGCTGGGTGGATGTGGTGCTGGGACAGAAGAGGGGGATTGTAGGAAAGATGTGCTAGGAATCTGGAGTGGGCAAGTCATCTTGGTGTTGTTAATCTGTCCTATGATCATTTGGGAGTTTTAGCCAGTTGAAATAGCAAGAGTAACTAATCAGATCCCTCCCTCTGTGAGTACCTTGGGGGAAGAATTGAGACAGAGATGATTGCAGTTGGAGACGAGGGACCTTTGGAGTAAAGTTGGACTGAAGGGTGACTGAGGCGTTTTCAAAAGTATGATTTGAGAATGTGGGTCTTCCTGATGTAGTAGTCTCACTTGGCATGAGGGTTCTAAGCAGCTTGCTTCCTTCCTCTCCCTTCTTCTCCCAGCCCCTCCCCCCTTTCTCCCCACTTCCTTTTGAGACAGGGTCTTATGTAACCCAGGCTGGCCTTGAATTTTCTGTGTTGCTGAGAATGACTTGTCTCCAGTTCTCAGTGCTGAGATTTCAGGTGTTGCTAGAGGTTAAACCCTAGGCAAGCACTTAAACAGCTGAGCTTAACACTTAAACCCCAGACCCACTGCAGGTGTTGTAAAGCAGTTATACATCAGGGAAGCATGTGGAGTGGCAAATTCTCTGACAATTGTTCCTGTCATTGAATTCCCTGAAGACCAGTTGGCCATAAGCTGCTGAATTATCTAGAACCAGTGCTATATTTGAAAATACCTCATTCCCTCTGACCCTGTTGATGTCATCTGCTGTGATAACCTCATCCATAATGTTGTTTGTCCCTGAGTGAGGTAGGATTTGTGCTTAAGTTTTAGGAAAGTCCCAGCCACCTCTAGAACCTTTGAAATTACCAAATGAAATGCTATACTTTCACTCACATCTTGGGTTCTTTGTCCTTACTGTCACAGGCTTTCTTGATCATGGATGGTGAAGATATACCAGATTTTTCAAGTTTAAAGGAAGAAACTGCTTATTGGAAGGAACTTTCCTTGAAGTATAAGCAAAGGTAGTGTTTAAAAACTATTAAAATAGGATCGGGAAATGGAATATGCCATGCATAGCTTGTACATGTGTTTTCTTCTGGAGTATAAGGCTAAATTTAAGAGTTTCAGATTTAGGATTCCATAGTCATAACAATGTTTGTATTTAAATAATATAAAATTACCACCAATCTTTATGTTCTTCAACTTATAATAGCAGGAGCTTTAGTGCCACCTGTGATTTCTTCTGATTGCTTGCCTTGTCACTAGTCTAGAGCTGTTTTTGACCTTCTGTGTGTATACTGGTACTCCCTCATCATTTGCTCATTTCAATGTTTAGAACAGATTTTTGTCTTTTCAGGCATGCATTATTAGTATTGGGAGGCAGCTGAGCTTCCAAGCTTTGGTACATTTTATAAAATTGCTTTTATAAAGTAATATTTTACTTCATTGGGAAGAAAATAGATCTTTGGTCTCAAAACTTACACTAAATTCCTACTATTTAATAAATCTTATTTTTTTGAGATTTGTTTGTGTAAGGGTGTTTTGCCTGCTTGTATGTCTGTATAGCATGTACATGCCTGGTGACCATACAGACTAGAAGAGGGCGTTATAATCACCTGGGACTGAAGTTAAAAGTGGCTGTGAGCTGCCATATAGGCATTGGGAATTGAACTCTGGTCCTCTGGAAGAGCAGCCAGTGCTCTTAAGCACAGAGCCATCTCTCTAGCTTTGAAATCTTACTAAAAAACACATTTGGTTGACAAAGTTAGCTAAGCTTTATCAGATTCCCTTGTTCTTTCCTGGGATGAAGATGCTGTGTGTCCAGCAGAGATTCTTCATTTGTTCTAATGTGTTACAGATTCCACCAGAGGCAGGGAAACTTGTGAACCCCCTCTTAGAATACATTTTAATGCAGAAAATTAAGTAATGGCATTAGAGAGAAAAGCCAGTTATTGAAAAAGTTAGCTAAATATTAAGCTAGTTTGTAGTATTAAAATAATCTATTAGTGGTTCTGAATTAGTGACGAGTGAGTGATGCTTAGGTCTGTACTAGCCGTTGTAATTGGAGAGTATGTGTTGATTTCTATTGATTAGAATTGAAACTAATTGAAGTTACGTTAGTACAATTACATGCACCTCTTGCAGTTTTTTGGTGGTTTTGAGCCATGTAGAACTTTGTGAATTACTGATTTATGTAGGATTTTTTTGGGGGGGAGGGCATATAACTACTTTTTATTGAATGCTGAATATATGTGGAGCAAGAAATAAATTTTCTTTACTGTTTAATATTTTATGAGAACATTAACTTTTAGTCAGAAATTATGGAATTGATATGTAATTATATGAGAGGACTCAGCTATTAACTCATCTTTTCCCACTTTGCTTTTGCTTAGCTTCCAGGAAGCTCGGGATGAGCTAGTTGAATTCCAGGAAGGAAGCAGAGAATTAGAAGCAGAGTTGGAGGCTCAGTTAGTACAGGCTGAACAAAGAAATCGAGACCTGCAAGCTGATAACCAAAGATTGAAGTATGAAGTGGAGGCGTTAAAGGTAACTGTGGCAGAACCTGCGTCCCTGGGTACAGTATTTACTGTCTAGTGTTTTGTCTTTTATTAGATGAGGAATGTAGGGCTTGGTGGAGAAAGGCACTTGTCATTAAGCCTGACAACCCTAGTTTGATTCCTGGGCCCCACAGGGTAGAAGAGGAGAACCTTTTTCTTCAATTGGTTTTTCTGATCTTCACACATGTGATGTAGCAAGAGCATATACATAGACTGCATAAAATTTAGTAATATATAAAAATATGAGAAATGTATTATTCAATAGTACTGAAAGAGTAAGCAACCTACACACACATACATGTTTTTGTTTGTTTGTTTTTATTGACACAGGGTTTCTCTGTGTAACTACCCTGGCTGTCCTGGAACTTGCTATGTAGACTGGGCTGGCCTTGAACTCACAGAAATCTGCCTGCCTCTGCCTTCCGAGTGGTTTAAAAATATATTTTATTTTCTCTTTGACTATTTCATGTAAACAATGTATTATGATCACATCCACCACCAGTTTCCCTCTCCTGTTCCTCTCAGCTACTCTCAACATGTTCCCTACCCCCTTCCTTTCTTGTCTTTTTCCCTCCTATAACCCACTGGGTACAATTAGTTCTTACTGTTAATATTGTTAACTGATCTTGTTAGCTTGCTTTTATATGGGTCTTATGTAGGTAGCTGTAGCTACAGTGATTGCAAAGGTCATGTTGTACCCAGAAGACAACATTTTCAACATTTTCCAGAACTCTTACATTCTTTGCACCCTCTCTTCTGTAGTGTTCCCTGTGCCTTGGTGGTGGGGTGGCATGGTGTTGTTATTGTTAGAGATGTCCCATTTAGGACTGAACAAATAGTCTGTTTCTTTGGCTAGTGTTGAATTAGTACTAATCTATGGGTATAAACAGGCATATTGTTTAGCAAAACAAACAAACAAACAAACACCTAAGTAGGTTCCTTACTAGGGCCTGTGATCTTTTGACCTGGTTCACAATTCCAGGCATGAATTCCCTACCATGAGGCAGGCTTCAAAGACACTCCAAAAGTGGTTGGTTACTCTTCTAACCTTCATGCTGTTACTGTACTAGTCAGCACATCTGACCTGGCAGATCTGTACTGTTGCATGTGGGGTGCTCTGGTGGGTAACGCCAGCAGCCTTTATGGTAGCTTCTGGCACTGTGAATCTAGTCAAGCACAAAGGAAGTTTTCAGTTCAGTTCCAGACTGACTTGTGTGTGTGCTATAGCTAATATGTGCTGTGTCTTTAGTAGTAGGGCTTTTTTTTTTTTTTTAAATTATTATTTTTTAACCTTCTTGAGACAAGGTTTCTCTGTGTAACCTTGGCTGTCCAAGAACTCACTTTGTAGAGCAGGCTGGCTTTGAACTCTGATTCCCAAGTGCCGGGATTATAGGCACGTAATACTACTGCCTGGCTGGTATTGTGGTTTTAATACCAAGTTCTGGTGGCCATCTAAGAGTAATGTCAGTGGCCTGTGTGATTTGGGGGCCTGTGGAGTTCTTGAGATTTTTTTTTTGTTGGGTTGCATTCATATTGCAAACCGTAGAAGTTACCCATCAGGTTTGTTTTCTTTTTAAAGATTTAATTTTAAAATTATGTGTCTGTGTGGCTAAGTCATGTGAGTTCAGTGCCCATGGGAACTAGAAAAGAGCATTGGCTCTCTTAGAGCTGAAGTTACAGGTGGTTGTGAGCCACTTGACGTGAATGCTAGGAATCACATTATGGTTCTTTGCAGAGCATCACTTCCTCTTGACTTCAGAGTCATCTCTAGCCCCAGCTTTAGATTTTATTTTCAGAAATATCATTTTTTTTTCTGGGAATGGTTACTATACAAGTTTTACATGAATTAAAGACATTTAGAATGGGTCTGTCTATGTAATTTTAAAAATACTGCAAAAAGGAGGAGGTATGCTATCAACTCAGATTGGGGTGCAGTCTTTTGATCTTTTTTTCTCCTTTAATTGGGGAAATTCTTTTATTAATAGATAATTATATATTAACCATGAATCTTTCTCTGTACCCCTTCTTTCAGGAGAAACTAGAGCATCAGTATGCACAGAGCTACAAGCAGGTCTCAGTGTTAGAAGATGACTTGAGTCAGACCCGAGCCATTAAGGAGCAACTGCATAAGTATGTGAGAGAGCTGGAGCAGGCTAATGATGACCTGGAGCGAGCAAAAAGGTAAAGGATGCTGTTTGTGCATTTCATGAGGATAGCCAGTTGTCAGCTCCAGCTTTCACCTGAACCTTAGAAACCTGTTTTTCACCTTCGGTACTTTTTGTCAAGTGTAACTCATTGAATTGAAAGAAACCAAAAAATAAACTGAAACAAAACAACATGCCTGGCTTGGTAGTGCACACTTATAATCCCAGCACATGGGAGACTGAGGCAGGTAGATCTCTGTGAGTGTGAGACCTGCCTAGTCTACATAGCAAGTTTCAGACCAGGTTAAAAACAAATCTCCCTAAAACCTTTATCCTCCTAAATAAAGTCCTTCCAAGCACCTTCACAGTTCTCTGCTCTTCATAGTACCAGGGTTACAGATGCACAGAAAATCATACCCAGTTTGGTATGTGGGTGCTGGGAACTGAACTCAGGTCCTCATTGTTGTGCAGCAAGTACTCTATTTTTATTTTATTATTTTATTTTTGGTTTTTTGAGATAGCTCTGTAGCCCAGGCTGGCCTTGAACTCTCAGAGATATGCTTACCTTGCTTTCAGAGTGCTGGGACTAAAAGCGTGCACTCCACACTTTGCTTCTTTTTTGTTTTTGTTTTTTTCACCCAAATTTATGTGTCTTGCCTCTACCCACAAGACTTCAACCAAGAACCCAAAGACACAAAAGAAGGGTGTGGGGGTGGGGGCAAGAGGCACAGGGAATTGACCACAAGACAAGATTCTGATCAAATGGCAAATTTTATTTTTCTACCTGGAGCTTATAGAGAATGGTTGAGGACCAGGTGTTCTTGCAAGTAGAATATAGAAAATCACAAGGAATGGATGTTGGCATGAGTGGAAAGATCAGAAGTTATGAGAACAAGAAAGGTTACTATGGTTACTATGGTAATGGGGCTAGTGGTTATATGCTAGGCTGATCTTGCTAAATAGGGCTAGTTACTAAATATCAAACCTTTGTGATATAACTGAAGGCTCTAAATGTACAGTCAAGAGAAACAGCCAGAGTTCAACCAAGGTTCATTCCATAACTGATCATAGGCCCAGCCTCAGTTCACAACAGTGTCTCACAGCTGAGTATGGTTTGTGCCTGCAATCCCAGTACTTGGAGACTGAGGCAGCAGGATTTCTGTGAATTTGAGGTCAGCCTGTGCTATTGAGTGAGTTCCAGTTCTGCCATATAGAGTAAGATCCTGACTCAAAACATCAAAAAGCAAAGCAGAAATGTGCCTCACATATTCTGACTTCCTTGTGTGTTCTCAGTGTCTGCCTCCTGCTCTGTAGGCCTGTACATCTTAAGTGGTTGTATTCACATTCTGTCTCTTTCCTTTTTCTTGTTTTTGCTTTGGTTTTTCAAGACAGGTTTCTCTGGAGCCTGCTCTGTAGACCACACTGGTCTTGAACTCACAGAGATCTGCCTGCCTTGATCTCTTTATTCTGCTTGAGTGTATGCCTGCACACCAGAAGAGGGGACTAGATGTCATTATAGATGGTTGTGAGTCACCATGTGGGTACTGGGAATTGAGCCCAGGTCCTTTGGAAAAGCAGCCAGTGCTCTTAACCTCTGAGCCATCTCTCTAGCCCCAAGCTTAGTACTTTTTCTTTAGTATTTATCAGTTGACTGTTGAATGGCATGATGCTAGTCACTGTCCTTGGAGCTGACCCCTAAGAACACCTACTTTGATAAATGCTCCAGGAGGAAGAATTGGTACATGCTGCTCCAGAGCAGCTATAGCACCTGTGAGTACTGGGGAACCTTTTTGCAAATTGGAGCCTAGTCTGTAAAGAAGAAAAGTTAACTAGGTGGAGAGACAGTGAAGAGGCTAAGAGGCAAGAAGGTGTTTGAAGTATCACATTAAGAGGCTGCTTTAATGGACAGGTCTAGGAACAGCTGAACGATATGAGAATGTGAGTAACCCTGTGTGCTATGTTTGAGAATCTTTACAAAGGGTCTTAGCTGATCTTGATTTGAGAAAACAAAGTATTTTTAAGTAAGAATTTTAAGTAAAGAATTTTAAGTAAGGAGGAGTTGTAAAACCATGAAGCAGTAATCCAGATGAGAAAAAAGATTTAAGGCAGGAGAGAGGAGATTGTTGGGGGCCAAAAACTAAAAGGCTTTAGAGAGACATTTTGGCAGCTGACTGTAACTGATAAGATTGGAAGTGGCATTCTGGGTTCTAACTTTAGGTTGGGGAATTTTATGTAGCAGATAACAGGGAATGGGAGGCCACAGAGTGGGTACATGCTAATTTTTGTTGGATGGAGTGAGATCATTCTTCAAATTGGGCCAGACTGACTGGGTCAGGAATGGCAGGAGATAAACTGTTTCCTTTTGTACTAGCTGTTTGTACATACTATTTAATTCATGACTTTTAATTTTTTTTTAAAGGGCGACAATAGTTTCACTGGAAGACTTTGAACAAAGGCTAAATCAGGCCATTGAACGAAATGCATTTTTAGAAAGTGAACTCGATGAAAAGGAATCTTTGTTGGTCTCAGTACAAAGGTTAAAAGATGAAGCAAGAGGTAAGTGTTACAACTTAGCAAGTGTTTATCCATTGCCTTGTCCCTGAGCCTGAGTAAGCCAAGGACCAACCCTTTTGATGGTGCTGGAAATCAAACTCAGGGCCTTGAGCATGCTGGGTAAGCACTCTGCTTCTGAGCTATGTTTCTAGCCCTCAATTTCTATGAAGCTCTAGTCTCACATGCATTTTTATGTACCTTTAAATCACTATGCATGTTGCTTTTCACCTGGTAATTTATTTCACACCCATATCATTAGTGCTAAGAGGTAGTTATTAACCCTCCATATTATAGATGAGAAAAGTGAGGCACAGAGAGGTTTTTCCCCCCAAGGTAGTACTGCTTCATGTTATCAACATAGAACCATGTATGTGTATATGTTGCTGTTTATTATACATGTAGCTACTACACACTTTATTTAAAATTTATGTCTCCAGAAGCATGATAAAATTCAGAGTATTATAAAGAAGGAAAGCCCAGTGACAGTGTGACATATTTGGCTCAGTTTTTTATGATTGTACATAAATATATCCTTATATCTTTCTTTATATAATTGCTGACTTATTTCTTATGAGCAGACCAGTGACATTCACGTTCCCGTTCTCCTGCTTAATATAGGAATATACATGCCATCACAAGTTTTTAAAAAGGCTTTTGGATCTGGAGAGATGGCTTAGTGGTTAGGAGCATTTACTGCTCTTACTCATTCCCTTTATAATATTCTGAATTTTATTGTGTTTCTGAGGAAGAGCGAGGGATATTTAAAGGAAGTGTGTTTTATTATATGTCATCTCTTATAGATTTGCAATGCCTTTTTATTTTCCTTTTCCTGAGGGTGATGACATTTGAAGTTTTTTTTTTTTAATAAGAATTTTAAAAAGATTTTTTTTTATTTTTGTAGGGTTATTTTATGTGTAAGGGTGTTTTGGCTGCATGTGTGTGTACCACCTGCATGCTGAGTGTCCTAGGGAACTAGAAGAGAGCATCAGATCTCTGGAACTGGAGTTACAGATGGTTGTAGGCCACCATCTGGGTGCTGGGACTCAAACCCCAGACCTCTGGAAGAGCTGTGAATGTTCTTTTAGCTGCTGAGCCACCTCTCCAGCCCCTGAAGAGCTATGTTAGATTGTGCAATATATAAAATATTAACTTGGTATTGTTTATTGATAGCTTTTGTTTTGAGGTCCTAGAAATGAACACAAGGTCTGTGCGTGGCAGGCAAGCACTGCACCTCTGTGCAACACCACATTTTCCTCATGGTTTTGTTCATGTGTTTTGAGGTGGTGGGGCTTAATGCCTGCTGGGCAAGTGCTCTCTATCCCTGAGCTACATTCCCAGCCCCATACTTATTTTTAATTGTGGTAAAAAACACAGAAAATTACATTTAACATCTTACCTATTTTGTTTTTTGGCTGGCCTGAATTTACTATGTAGACCATAATCACTCCTAACTCACAGAAATTTGCTTGTCTCTACACTGTCAAGTTTGGAGATTAAAAGTCTGTGTTAGCTGATTTTTAAAAAATATTCATTTAAATATTTATTTATTTATTTATTTTGAGACAGGGTTTCTCTGTTTGCCTTGGTTGTCTTGGAACTTACTTTGTATATCAGGCTGGCCTCAAACTCACAGAGATCTTCTTGCCTCTGCCTTCTGAGTGCTGGGATTAATGGTGTGGGTCACCACTGCCTGGCTTGTTTTTGTTTTTCTGAGATAGGGTCTCTCTACATAGCCCTGGCTATCCTGCAACTCACTATATAGACCAGGCTGTCGTTGAGCTCACAGAGATTCGAATCTTCCTATTCTTTTTTAACATAAGCAGAAATTCTGCACGTTAGTGTGTAAATGGAAACATTAAGAATTCAGTATTGAAAAAAGATTTCATAGTGGTTGTTTAAAAAAGCTATGGTATGGTTGTGTGTGCCTTTAATCCTGATACTTGGGTTGGATTGCTATAAGTTTGAGGCCAGCCTCATCAATATAAAATGTTTTAGGACTGACAGAACTGCTCAATGAGACCTTGCCTAAAAAAAAAAAAAAAAAAAAAAAAAACTTTTTTTACTTCATTGTTTTTTTGTAGTCTTGAAACTACCGTTTCAAAATGTGATATACCCAAGCAAACAAAGTTAGGAATGTTTTGTGTTATTTAGTTTCACCATGAGTTCTATTTTGCACCCTGCTCTTTTTTTTTTTTAAAGATTTATTTTGTATGTATGTGTATGCTACTTGTGTGCAGGTGCTTGCAGAGGCCAGAAGGAGGGTATCAGACCCCCTGGAGCTAGAATTATAGACAGCTGTGAGCCATTTGACACGGATTGGGAACTGAAGTTCTGTGGAAAAGCCATCTCTCCAGCTCACTGCCCCATGTTTTTAAATTCTAAGAGATTATTTTCAATTGTAGAGCTGACACTTTTATTCTTGAGCTGAAAATTTTCAGATGCTTTGTTTTGGGAAATGTCATTATGATGTTTTAGTTGGGACTTTGTAGGATATATTTGTTCTCTCTAATGAGGATTCCTGCTTTTGTTTGCAACATTTTGCAGATTTAAGGCAAGAGCTAGCAGTTCGGGAACGACAACAGGAAGTGACCCGAAAATCTGCTCCTAGCTCTCCAACTCTGGACTGTGAGAAGATGGATTCTGCTGTCCAAGCCTCACTCTCCTTGCCGGCAACACCTGTTGGGAAAGGAACAGAAAACAGTTTTCCTTCACCAAAAGGTTGGTGTTTTCTTTTTGAGGCTCTGTTAGATGGTCAGTTTTAATGCATTTGCTGATGGGACAGGAGCTGCTACAGTTGAAGTTACTCTAGTGTCTGTGAAGCAAAGGAAGGGTTGTTTTCCTAGGCCATTGATGTGTAGCAGATGGGATAGATGATGCCTACAGTGAAAACAGGAGCAACTTCAGTGACATTTTTACAAAGTAAAAGCTTTATTATTTATTTTCTGAGACAGGGTTTCTTTTAGTAGCTCTGGCTGTCCTAGAACTCTATGTAGAGTAGGCTGGCCTTGAACTCAGAATATGCCTGCCTGTTTCTCCCAAGTGCTGCCAGGTTTAAAGGTGTACACCACTATGCCTGGCAAGTTAAAACTTTTTAAGTTTTAAAATTTATTTTTTATTTTTAAAAGTTTAATTTTGGTTATTACAGACATAGATGTTCATGCAGATTTTTCTTTTTTCTTTCTTTTTTTTTTTTTTTTTTTTTCCTTTTTTTCCTTTTTTGGACCTGAGGATTGAACCCATAGCTGTGGGTGTGCTTGATAAAAGCACATTGGTCTGTATTCCCAGTTTCATGTAGAAAATTTGAAAGCACAGAAAAGATAAAAAGTTAAAGTTACAGAAGGTTTTTATTTTCTTCATTTGAGTTTTTCTCAAATGTGAGGTTGTGTGTATACGTGTTTCTTTGCTGCTAAAAGTTGGTGTTTGGTTTTGAGACACTGTCTCATGCAGCTCAGGCTGGCCTGAGGATGAATTAATTTCAGATCTTCCTACCTCTACCTCCCAAGTTCTGGGATTATAGGCATGTGCCATCACACCCAGTCCCTCATACTGTTAGTTTTTTTCAAGATAGGGTTTCCCTGTTTAATATCTCTGGCTGTCCTATAACTCTTCGTAGTTCAGACTGGCCTTAAACTCTCAGAGATTTCTGCTTGCCTCTGCCTCTAGAGTGCTGGGATTACAGGCGTGCACCATCACAGCCTGACTCTTTTTTTTTTTTTTTTTTGAGTTACAGTTTCATTCAGCAGACCTGCATGCCCTGGTACTTGCTATATATATATATATATATATATATAGGCCAGGCTGGCTTCAACCTCACAGAGGTAGACTCACTTGTTTATACTGCACTTAGTTTGACATAGTAGTTTATTGTTATTTTTTATTGCAAATAAGTTTTTTTTTATATACAATATTTTATGATCACCATTCTTCCTCATACACACACCCTCATAAAGCACAAAATCAGAAGCCATGTCAAAGCAAACACCAGTAAGGTTTAAAAATAAAATGCCCAAACAAAGCAATATGAGATCAAAAAACAAAACAAAACTTTCAAAAATACTATTGAGTTTGTTTTATGTTGGTCATCTAATACTGCTGGGCATGGGGTCTACCCTTAAGTGTGGTATATTGACCCTGTGAGACTCCCTTGGAGAAATTAACTTTTCCTTTGTGGACAATTTTCAGTTGGAGATCACTTCTTGGTTAGGGATAGGGGCTCATGTCTGCTTCCCCTTCTCAGCACTGGGACCCTTTCTGGTTTGGATCCGTATAGGGACTGCACCTACTGCCAGTCTCTGAGTGCATATGTGACAGGTATTCTTGTGGAGCATCTTGGTAATACCTGTTAAGGACAAAATGTGGAGCCCTCTTTCCCTCACAGTTCATTTTTAGGATCTCCAGCAATACCTGTTGAGATGCTTAAGGATCTTTGTCTTTGCAGCAGTTTGGAGTAGTGACACATTGATGTAGTCTGAGTTATCCACCAGTTGCCACATGGTTAATCTTTTTTATGATACCTCTCTTTTAAAATGTGTCTGTATTTTGAAACCATACTATTTTGTTTCAAATGTGTTCTGCTTTGTAATATCAGCACAAGTCAAATATAAAAGGAGCTGCTGATGTCATCACTCTGCTTTTCTTTTTCTGTAGCTATACCAAATGGTTTTGGAACCAGTCCACTAACTCCTTCTGCTAGGATATCAGCACTAAACATCGTGGGGGATCTCTTGCGGAAAGTAGGGGTAAGCATTCAATTATTTATCACTAGGTGTTTCCACTGCTGAGGTAGTGCTGAACTGTTTCTTTCCCTTGGTGAGAACCATGATGAAGCTGAGAAACACTAGCAGCCACCCACTGATGAGCACTTGGGCTTAAGACGGCATTTCTGCAAGGGTTTGGGTCCATTGTTGTCCTGTTTACAGTGCAGCTCTTCAAATCCTGTTCTTTGCCCCTGCTTATCCTTCATCTTGTATTTTGTGGGACAGTATCTGACTTAGGCATTGCCAGACATTCTTTGTCTAGTTTTTACTGCTTTTGGGCTACCTCAGCTTCAGTGTCTCATTCATACTTGTTTTCAGTAGCTTGACTTTTGAAATATGAAGCTGGTTTTTCTTTACTAATTTTAAGATTTATTTAATTATTTTATGTGTTTGAGTTGCATGTGTATCTGTCCACCATGTACCTGGTGCCTGCCAAAGTCAGTGGGTGTCAGATCCCCTGGGACTGGAGTTACAGATGGTTGTGAGCTGCTATGTGGGTGCTGGTAATTGAACCTGAGTCCTCTGCAAGAGCAGAGACCAGTTCTCCTAACCTCTGAGCCAACTCTCCAGCTCTGGTTTTCTTTTCCTTTTCCTTACAGAAAGTTTTAAAAAAGAGTGTATGTGCATGTATGTATGAGTGTGCACACACACTTATATATGCGGAATACAGAACAACTTTCATGTCTACTTTTCACTTCTACTACATGGATCCCAGGTTCAAACTTAGGCTCTCATGCTTGGCCACAGCTTTAAACCTGCTGAGCCGTCTCACCAACCTGAAACTGAGTTTTCTTTGAATGCCTTTTTGTTTTTTGATATTGCATCTTGTTACTCTCAAATTCATGAGATCTTTTTTCTCAGCCACCCAAGTAGTTGGAACTGTGGGATGTGTACCCTTTTCACTCCATTTTTCACTGTGTCCAATATTTGGATCTTATCATGAATAGTGCTGTTTGTTAGTCTTTATCAGCCGTCTTGCTATCTCTTGTTTCTTACTCCTTCAAGACTCTTAACATTTGTTGTCACTGTTATTTCATAGTCATTGTCTTGGTTATAAAGGAGACCAGCCATCTGGAATAGCCAAACAAGTGGATTACTGGACACCATTATGGGAACTTGTGATTTTATTCTATTGCTGTATAGTCAGCATGTCTAGCATTAGTCATGTATTTTCATTATTGGCTTCCTTTTAATCATCAACCCTTGTAATTTTCTACTATTTGTCAGTCTTTCACTTATTTGTGTGTGTATTCCTGTGTGAGTGCAGGCACACACACATTATGGTACATGTGGAAGTAAGAGTTTTGTGTATTTATTTTGCCTTCCACTAATGTGAGACAGGGTCTACAGCTCACTGCTCTGTGTAATCAGGCTAGCTGACCTGTGAACATGCAGCCTTCCATCTCCCAGTTGCCATCTGCTGGGATTATAAATGCTTGAGATGTTGATTTTGAATATGGGTTCCTGGAATCTGAATTCAGTGCTTAACTCATTGTGCCCTCCTCCCCTATAAGTTGTGTAAGACACTTTATGAAAAAAGCAGAAATTGGACTGTATGTTATCTAAAGAAGTAATGAGCTCGGTGTGATGGTGTATAGTTGCAATCCCAACACTCCAGGAAACTGAAGTGGGAGGATTGTGAATTTGAGTCAAGCTTGGTCTACATAAGATCCTGACTCAAAGATAGATGTGTGGGGGAAGAATGAGTCTAAGTCCAGTGTTTGCTGCCCTGATCCTCGATCTTAACGTGAACTATTTTCTAGCCTTCACATTAGCTCCCAATTCTCTCTTTAAAGTTAGTATCAAAAGTAATTGTCTTAAATTATCCATGTAGCACATACAGCTTTCTTTCCTCCTGAGGTAACCATGTTTTTAATACTATTTGTTGTAAGAATTGTGGTGTTTATTTCCATAATTTAAAATGATGTATTTATTTTCTTTCTTTAACTTTAAGCAAAAAAGGGACTTAATCTGACTCCTCTCAATCCATTTTAAATAAATAAATTTACTTATTTAATTATTACCTTATTTGTTTATTGCGTTAGAGATGGAACCCTGGCCTCACATAGAGTAAATGTATATTCCACTCCTGAGCTTCATTCCCAGCTTTCATTAACTTGGTTAAATTGTCTTCTGAATTTGTTAGATCACATCTTAGTTCCCTCTTCTCTCCCTCCTCCTACCTGTTCCTATTGTTTGGCTCTGTAAATTGAAAATTAGTCAAGCAGCATTTATGATATGATGCTTATGTATATGTCATTTCTCATATAATTGTAAAGGAGGACAATTTTTTAAATTTCTTTGGTCTTATGTACCTAGAGTGTCCTTAAGTAGATATCCTTTTCCCTCCCTTCTCTGCCTCTGGAGATAACGCATCATCATGCCCAGTTATACTGCGTATTTTATATGTAATTTCTCTCTTTTGTTGTCTCTGTGTAGGTGTACTTGTGTGTGTGTGCGCGCACACACACATGCTGGAAATTAAATCCAGAGTCTCTTTTAAAAGTTTAGTGAGCTGCAGAAATGGTTTAGTGGTTAAGAGCACTGCTGTGCTTTCAGAGGACCTAGGTTTGGCTCCCAGCACCAACATAAGGTTTCATATAACTGTCTGTGACTCCAGTTCCAGGATCTGCTCCTTCTGTCTTTCATGGGCACCTTCTTGCACATGGTGTACATACACTCACACAGGCACACACATACATTTAAAAAATGAACTGGGCAGTGCTGGGATTAAAGGCATGCACCACCACTGCCCAGCTTATTTTTATTATTCTTTAGTTATGTGTATGTGTGTCTGTCTGGGTATGTACCCTACTAGGCCAGGCAGGTCAGATCCCCTAGAGCTGGAGTTACAGGTCATCTGATGTGGATTCTGGAAACTGAACTCAGGTCCTCTGGAAGAGTAGTACAATTTCTTAACCACTGAGTCATCACCTCTCTAGCCCCAGACCTTTGTTTGTTTTTTAAAACATTAGTTCTAGGGAAAAGACTCAGGTTGGCAGGCTTACATGGCAAGCACTTTTCCCTGCTGAGGAAAATGCCTTTATCTAGGCCATCTTGTTGGGCCCCTGGAGCCTCTTGAATGTTAAGCTAGTACTCTGCCAGTTAGTGCAGCTCTCTCAGGTCTGCCTCATTCCTCTCTCCCATCAGCTCCCATTCCCTCCCCCTCCCCCCTCCCCTTCCCCCTCCCTCCCTCCCTCCGTCCTTCCTTCCCCTTTCTTTGAAACATTGTCCACTAGGAACATAGTTCACACTGGCCTACAACTTACTATAGCCCAGGCTGGCCTTGAACTCATGCTTCTTCTGTCTCTGCCTGCTTAGTGCTTGGGGTTACTTACTATACTATTTATTTTTAAAGGCGGGGGCTCACTATGTAGTCCTGGCAGGCTGTTATTTGCTAGGTAGACTAGGCTGGCCTCTAACTCACAGAAATCTGCCTGGTTCTCTGCCTCTGGCGTGCTAGGATTAAAGGTGATTCCCACCCTGCCTGGCTTTTTTTAATTTTAAAAACCAAAAATAAAGGCCATTCTTTGTCTTCATATTATATCTGTTTTTGACCATTACCCTTGTTGGCATTTTGACTGCATATGTCTCTAGACATCCTGGTCTGGTTTCTGTTCCCTGATTTAAACTACTTAACTGGTGGTGTCAGTGTGGTCAAATCTAATGTGTGCTGTTCTGGATTTTACAATTTGCCCCTTCCCTCCTCCAAATGTCCTCTTTTCTCCGCTATCCCCATCCATCTGCCCATTTCTCTTTCACATACTGAGGAGTTTTTTTTTTTTTTTTCTTTAATTGTTCGTTCTTTCAGCGATGGTCTTAATATTCACAGCCATGTTTTTACCTACTGCTGGGTGTGGATAGTTCTGAATTTTAATTCTAAACCACTCATTTCCTTCGGGAAGACTCAGTGCTTCTCCCACCTGTGTGTATCGCTGATACCTGAAACATAGTTTTTGCCAGCCATGTGACAGATGCTCAGCAACTGTTTACATGGATGGACAAGTAAGTCCCTTCATTGAATATAGGGCATTAAAGCTGTCAGTGTGGATGCATGTATTTACAAGTCACTGATGCATATTCCTCAGAGCATCCTTGCAGATCTGTCATGATTTAACTAGCTCATAAGAAAGGGGCAGAAGAAAAAGAAGTTTTTTTTTTTTTTTTTTTTTTTTTTTGGTGTGGTTGGTTTGTTGTTTTTTTTGTGCTGTTTCATGTATTTTTGTTGAAATGTTGGTGTTGGATTTCCTTTATTGTTGTAAATTGGAATGGGCTAACTTTTTTTTGACATGGCCTATCTTTGCATTTTTTTTTTTTTTTTAGGGGGCTAGTGGAGAAATAACTTGATTTGGGAGAAATTTTGTTGGGAAGGAGGGATTTCATGATATCTAAGTGTGGAGAAATGAGAAGTTCCTCTCTCTTTTTTTTTTTTTTTTTTTAAATAGCATCTGTTTGATGGTAGAGATATTTGGTGACAGGTATTGTGACAGGTGTAAAGGAAAGATACTAGATGTAGAGGTAAATGATAAAGGATCAGTATCATTTACAGGTGAATTAATTATAGACCAGTATCAGGCATACAGTTTACAATATGCTAGTCAGAGTGGCAATAGATCTGTCTGATGCAGTGTGAAAAAAATAGACTGAAAAACCTATACAAAGAATGGACTGCAGTAAAAACATTCTTAGTGATAATTCTTTTTACTCTTTTGGTTTTTCAAGACAGGGTTTCTCTGTGTAGCATCTCTGGCTAAAGTTAAAGTCCTGTAAGTTTGCTTGTAGATCAGACTGGCCTTGTACTCATAGAGACTTGCCTGCCTCTGCCTCCTGAATGCTGGGATTAAAGGTGTGGGCCACCACCACCCAGCTAGTGATAATTCTTTATAATGCTTGCTACACAAATGCACCAAGTCCCCAATATTGTAGAACTTAACAAATAATGGATGGGTTGAAAAGTCTGGGTTTTTTCCCAACCTATTGGTACCATGGTTTTCTTAGTTGTAAGGTGTGGATTATATCTGTGTTCCTCAGTGATACTGAGAGGAATAGGTTAAATTTCTGAGCTCATTAGAAAGGGGATCAGTGTAAATATCCCTTGTTCTACTAGAAAGACACATGATTATGGCTTAACTTATGACAATTATCCTGGAAGGTAAGGGTTGAAACCTGAAATAGAAATGGTTTGAAATGCAAATATTTTCTGTATGGACAATGTTTTGACAGCCATTCTTCCTTTCTTTATAGGCTTTGGAATCCAAATTAGCAGCTTGCAGGAACTTTGCAAAAGACCAAGCATCACGAAAACCCTATGTCCCAGGGAGTATTAACTGTGGGGTGATGAATAGCAATGGCCCAGAGTGCCCAAGGTCAGGACGAGGGACCTTCTTCCATAAAGGGTAAGTCTGCCTTTTTTATTTTTGGGTAGTTCTAGGGATAAAACCTAGGCCCTCCTATGCCAGACAGTTACTCTACCACTGAGCTACAGCCCCAATCCTTGGACTTACTGATCATTTTAGTAAGTTTACAAATCCATATGTGCTGATGAGCTTCCCTGGGATCATCTTACTCAAATCTCAGAGGACAGAGATCTGTTGTTGTCTTCTGGTTCTCAAGGAGTTTGCTGCCCCTGGAGTCTACAGTGTCTGTTCTGGGGGGTAGACTCTTAAAGGGACCTGTGCTGGGCTCAGGAGAATGTGCAGGTGGGCTCAGGAGAATGTGTTGGGCGGTGCTTACAGCTTGGGAAATTCTCTCAGCAAATCTTTTAAGGGAAGGGAAGAATACTGCAATTATTTGTATTCAGGTGGTATGGCAAACCATTTATTTGAATAGTTTAGAAAAATACAAAGTCCTTAAAGTATTTAGATACTGGTTCTAATACAGGTCAGAGTTCAAGGTTAGCCTGGTATATCTAGTGAGTTTTCAGGCAGCTGTCTGTCTCAGCAAAACAAAAACAAACAATAGGGAAGGTTGTGTGTGTGTGTGTGTGTGTGTGTATGCATTCAAATTATAAAAAGCTTTTAAGCTTGAAGCAGTGGTATGTCATTAGTGAAAAAAAATTATTTGGCATAAAAGTATGTGAAGATAAGTTTTCTACTTTTGCACTATTTTTGTAATTACTTAGAGTTAATTTTCAGGCATGTAAAAGTAGATTTTTATACATCTGCTATAAGCTTTTTGCAACACATCTATGAGAGTATAATTTAAATATTGCTTGGTCCTTGCCTGTTTTGTTTTACATTGCCAGTATCTTTCCCTGGCAGTACTTTTCATTCTATTGTATTTGTTTTCTCTCTAATAAGTACAGCTATCTTCTTGTTACAGATGTGATTTTATATAGGGAACTAGTTAGACCTATAATCTGTCTGTTGACCAAGTTACCTTAGGTAGTGTTGCTGTAACAGCAGCTGATGTGCTCATGATCCCTTGCTGTTGTCTCTTGTGAATGGAATAGGCAGCTTTGACACCAACAACAAGCAAAGCAGGGACAGCTCTAGAATGTTTCACAATATTTTTAAAGGCACTTTTATTTTCTGATGTCTTACATAGTTACAGTTTGTATATGGGAGACCTGATTGTTCTATATAGTCTGCTATTTTCTTTTTTTGAGACAGTTTTTTTCTGTTCAGTCCTGGCTGTCCTGGAATTCACTATGTAGACCAGGATGGCCTGAAACTCACAGAGATTCACTTCCGAGTTCTGGGGTTAAAGGCGTGCACCACCACGCCTGCAGTCTACTCTTTGTTAAGATAGATTGATTATATTTATTTATTTGTTTATGTATGTGTGAGTGCTCTATCTGCATGTGCAACTATCTCAGAAGAGGCATCAGATCCCACTGTAGATGGTGTGAGCCACCGTATGGTTGCTAGTAGTTGAACCCAGGACCTTTGGAAGAGTAAGCAGTGCTCTAAACCACTGAGCCATTTCTCCAGCCCCTACAGTCTACTCTTAAGAGTTTTATTGTTCATCTCTGTAGTGTATATTCTGGTCTATTGCTGTTTCTTATGACGATTCTGTCTTGAAGGTTACAACAAGGACTTCCTACTAAAAACACATTATAAAATATCAATGTGAGTCAGAACTTTTTTCTATTTCTTAGGGTTCCTCAGGTGGGATAAATATAAAATTAATTTTTCATCATGCTTGGGAGTGCCAGTTTTTGAGGTGTTCTGGAACTACATGACATAGACAGACATTTTCTTATTAGTCATTTCCCTAACATATAGAGAAATTAAGAGGAAGTCTTCAGGAGTGTTGAAAGTGTGTGATTACTCCAACTGAGTAGTTATTAGACTCTCTCTGTCTCTGGAATTATGTTTCTTGGTGGGCGGCAGGTAGCATCTTACAGTGTGAGAGGAGACATGAACCAGTGATGGATTGGTTAGGCAGGGACCTTTGTATGGGAAGTGCTGGCAGGTGGCCATAGTGAGGGAGGAATAGATTATCATTGAGACTCACTGCTGTCTTGCACTTGCCTCCCATCTCAGAGTACCAGGGCAGGCATTGCTCAGAGATGATGAACATGACCTTGGGTTTTGAGCTTTAGTTTTAAGCTGAAAGGAATGACTGTGGAGCTCTGCCGGAACTCTTGCCCCAGGAACAGCTAGATGCAGCGTTTCTCCTATTTCTTGAACTGAATAACGGGGGACGTGTTTCTTGATAGAACCAGATAGTTGCTATTTGTGTTTTGTCTTAAATTACAAAAATTTTATGTTGTACTGTTTCTAACAACAATGAAATAAGCTTTTATGGATTGGCCCATGGTACAGTATTTGCTTTTTTAAGGAGTGGGCTGTGGATACACTCTGCAGTGTTAACCTGCTGCTGTTTCAGGAATCCTTGTCTCTTCACTGTGCTCTGGAGGGTTAGTTAGTTGTTGCTGCTTCTTGCTACTTTGCTTTCATTCTGGTTTTCTTGTGGTCAGCCTGGCTTTTTACCTATTGACTGGATAAAAACCAAGATTCTGTGTGCCAACTACAAGAGGAAAGGGCAAACAGCCTGACCCTCAGATGCATTATTAATTCTGGCTTGTCAAAGAAAAGCCAGTCTTTGTGGAAATAAGGGAAGTGGCGCTTGGGACTTTAGCAAGTGAACAGCCCCATCTTAAAACCCTTGGCTGTGGTGCTCTCCTTGCTTGCCCCTTGCTCCTGAGGAGTCTCTCTGTATGTAGCTCCATCACTGTAACTTACTAGTGTGACTGCAGACTGACAAGTGGATTTTCTTGGGAGGTTTGAGTGTTTACTTTCTTTGAAGCCTTGTCACATGAAACTACACACACCCAAACTGGGTCCATGGTCTTAAATGAGTCAGAAGTACTTGCATATTCTGGCTATCTGAGGACTTCTTAGAACCAGGAGTTTGTCTTCGGGGGTTTCTGCCAGCCCCTCAGATGCAGGCTGCTGTTCCTGGTTGCCCTAGTTTTTCCTACCCCTGACACTCTTCATATTCTACCCTAAATTTGGATGTTACTTGAATTTGCAGTAAAACATTTTTTTCTTCATTAACTCTAATCTGGTTTCATATGTATTGCTTGCACATGGTGCAAATGGTGGGCTGACCAGTCAGGTTTTTCTGGGTCACACATAGGTAGGTGTGGGCTCATTTCAGGGCATGATGTGAGAATAGTGTTTGCATTGCCATTTAATGATTTTTTTTCCTTTTTTTTTATTAGGCAAGAAAGAGTCATATTTCCTGCGTTGTTTATGGGTAACTCAATTTGTTTGCTGTGCTCTCTTTTTCTCCGTCTTAATCATGCTGTGTGGTGAAAGACACATTAACAAACTGGGTTTACTAACTGCATGGGGCTGACTCAGGTTAATCAACTTTTAGCCCATGAATGAGCCTTCAAAATCCTGTGTTGACTTGATTGCATTATTGCTGTTAGTTCTGTGTGTCTGTGGTCTTAGTTAGTTGGGTGGCTGAGGTAGAAGGGGGATTGAGCGCAGGAGTTGAAGCCAGCTTGGCAGGAATGAGACACCACTTCAACAAAATAAAACAAAACCTCAGTGCTATGGTCCTGAGTGGCTGTGAGAATCTGCCTGGTGGTACTCCCTACTCTAAGGCAGGGTTACATCTCACAGTTTGCATGGGGAAGGGCTTCCTTCTGTGTTCTCCTATCAGAAGCTGGTGATGGTGAACTCCCTTGTTCTGTGCTCACTGTTGTGTTTCCACATTAAACTGGGATGGTAAATGGGAGGTGTGTAGACTCTACCCTCCCTTTCTGAACTGTTTGGTTGTTGGCATAGCCTGGGTAGAGACTGGAGCAGCCTGGGACTGCTCTGTGCTTCTGTTTACACACAGGGAGAGCTGGGCTCTGGATGTCCATTCTGTCCTGTTGAGAATCAGTGCAAGCTGCCCTCCATCCTCCCACTGCCCTTTCAGGGGCTCTCATGTTGCTTTCTCAACAGGCTGAGCTTTGTTTTCTTTATTGTTAGATGATAGCCCTCCAGCTGGCTACAGAGCTGCAGTTTCTGTTGCTAAAGCACCTTTCTGGAGTTTAATTCTGTGTGGCCCACTGGGCATTTATTTCCCTATACCTGCACCTGGTGTATTTGAAGGCTTTTCTTCTCTTGGGAACCTTCTTCATTGAATAAATTTTACAGTTTCCTGAAAGAGCATCTCTAGACTAAAAGCATTCATGGAGGTCAGCTTTCTTTTCTTCTGGTTTTAACTTCCTACCTCTTGATTCAGAAGAGAAGTGCTAGGTGAGACCCTCTGTCCAACCCACCTCCAGGTTCTCCCACCACACAGAGATGCTACTGGCTTCCCACTAGAGCTCATTCATACAGGGACCATGGAAGTGGTTGCTCTCTGAGGGCTGTGACTTGAGGTGGCTGGGAAGGGGTGGGACACCTGAGGTAGTTGGGGCTGAACGACTCACTAATAATAGTTTGGTGGGTGAGGGCTGTGACTTGAGGTGGCTGGGAAGGGGTGGGACACCTGAGGTAATTGGGGCTGAACGACTCACTGATAATAGCTTGGTGGGTGAGCCTGGGCTAATAACTGGATCTTCTCTTGGTTTGCTTTCCTCTGTAACAATGGAGATGGACTTGATGCTACTTTAAAGTGCATTAATTTAGTTCTGTACTTGTTTCTCTGTGTGGGACTGTCTCCATAGCTGCTGCTTTTGCACACCCCAGTTGGCCATATGACAAGCTTTTGTCAGCCTGTCGTGTGTCCCTGTCTGATGAGTTGGAGGCTTTCTGTAGTATAGCTTGCCTGCCTCTACCGAGGACAGGGTTGGAGGTTCATGTGTTGGATATTAGGTCTCCTGTGTACTTCTTTCTGTGGCTGTTGGAGAGCATTGGGAGCTCTGGGTCTACATAGGCAAATGACAGATAGGCAAGCGCTACACTGGCAGACAGACTGTGGTCCTAGGCTTCAGAAGAAGCATAGCCATGCAGCTTTTGGGAAAGATTTAAAGAGAGAAAATTCTGCTGTCTAGCATGGAAGTAGAACAAGGCATGGGGTCGGGGGCTAGGGAGTAGGGTGTATCAGTGTCTTTTTCTGCTGCTGTTGGTTTCTGTGTAAGGCTTGCAAATTCCAAGTATGAGCTGTGTTCAGTCTCTTGAAACATGAACTCTTGTTTCCTGAAAGTAGTTGGGATTCTTGGTCAAGATCCTCTCTGCATGTCTGTTTCTGGGTGCCATTAGTGACTGCTTATGAACCAGTGGTCTTAGCAGGGAATATGTGGCTCACTTTTTAGAGAATATCTTTTTGTGAATCTGTGTTTAGCTCCTTGGATCCTTCCACAAGCAAGTAGGTGACAGTGGTGGGGAAGAATGGTAAAGTGTGGTCCCTTAAATTTGCCAATAGGATGGATTTGCCTAGGAAGTGTCTTCGACTAGAAAGGCTGAAATTGGCCCCTGAGATCTTGTACCTCTCCCTTTCCTTTTCCCTTCCCCTTGCTTCCTGTGTCTGCATGCTGGTGGGTGGATTAGGGGTGCCCCTCACCTTGCTGGGTGCCCTTGTATGGAGCTGGGTTGCTGTGTATAAGTACAAAACCCCCAAGTCTTTCTATCTAGCTTTGCTTGTTAAACATTAGTTTTTTTCTCTTTGAAATACTGGTATTGCCTTAGATTTGTAAAATAATAAAGTATAAACTAGTAAAGTTTATCTACAACCCAGAGAAGAATATTTTGTTAAAATTTCCTTCTATGATATAGATGATTTCATTACATATATATATGTAATATAATCCACATGTTGTGTATTTACATGTGTATTTGTCTAAAGAGTTGTTCATTCTAGACTTAACTACATAAATCCATAGTGCTGTGTAAGAGAGGCTGGAATAGAACCTAGGCTATGCACTGCTTGCATTTTCTATTTTAACATCACATTGAAAATAGGCAGTTTGGGTAGCCTGCCTCTTTTTCCTTGTATCATTTAATACATATTGAATATTTTCCCTTGCAATTAAAAATACTGTAGAATATATTCTTAATAGTTGTGTTTATATTTCATTGTTTTGTTGTATAATTATTGAACTATCTCTCTATTGCCAGACATTTAGACCTTTTAATGGTGGGAAAAAAAAAAAAAAAAAAAAAAAAAAAAAGGGACAGAGAGATGGCTCAGTGGTTAAGACTGCTCTTCAGGAGGACCCGGGTTCAATTCCCAGCACCCACATGACAGCTCACAACTGACTAACTCCAGTTTCAGGAGACCCGACACCCATGGCAAAACATCAGTGCACAAAGAATTTAAAATTAATAGTAATTAGAAAATAAAATCAGGTTGTGGTTATAGTGGTCCATATGACACGGTTGTCTAGAAAGGAGAACATGGTCTCAATACCCCAGGACAGTGAGCTGTCTGTCTGTCTATTCTCTTGTCACCAGTGCCTTCTGGGCAGCCACTTTGGGATTCGGGATTCTACAGTGGGCAAGGAAGAGGACTAGTTACAGAAAGCAGCCAAGTTTCTTATGTGTAGAGTGATTTAAATGAGCCTTTTTTTTTTTCTTCTCTTCTTCCCTTGCTATTCTGGTCACCCCACAGGGCAGTAAACGGCTTTGATCCAGCTCCTCCTCCTCCTGGGCTGGGCTCCTCACGCCCATCGTCAGCACCGGGTATGCTGCCTCTCAGTGTGTGAGTGCCCAGCCTCCAGGTGGGGCCCCTGTCCTCTTCCAGCAGCCCAGGACACCTACGCCTCGCCCCTCGGTACCTGGGTCCAGCCCTGTGCCCCTGTCTGCCTCTCCACCGCTGGCAGAGGGCAGGCTGCATGCAGTGGCGGCTGCTGGGCTCTGCCCAGCCCCAGGACTCTGCGCGATATCAATACTGGCTATTTTCTCTTCTCGCCGTAGTGCCGTTGGTTTCACATGATTGCACTTTTGTGGGTCACAAGTGATACATACGTGTATTACTCGATCACTGGATGTGGAAGTACCCGTTCATCACATCTGCCTCATAGCCCCCATTTTGCTGTGCTGATAGAATTTAGTTATGTTTAGGACATTGCAGATCTTCTAGAAGTTCTCTTCAATCAGGTTGACATGACCCTTCTAAACTCCCACCCATGCATCTTCAGTGCTCACAATCATGTGTCCCCCAGTCTCACCCTATAGTTCAGAGTCAGGAGCGCCTCTGAATTGGGGAATATTGTCTGTACTTCCATCCCATAGGCTTGCTCTCTAAAGCAGCAAGATGCTGTCTGAGCTGCAGGAGGTGGGGCATCTGGAACCTGGGCACTCCAGGGCTGAGCCACTGTGTGCCTCAGACTCAGAGGAGGCAGGTGGCAGCCTCCTCACCAGCTTTTAGTCCTCAGTTCAATAACATCTCTCAGAGCATTTTGTTTTCTCTTCTGAAGGTCCGTCCAGTTGCATTGGGAAAGGTTGAGGGGCCTGACTCTGGGGCAGACTGGCCAGAAGTGTTTGTCCCTTGCACCCTTTGGTTATTCTCATGCTGCACTTACTGTTTACATTTGTTTTATTGTATATAGGTTTGTAAACATTATTGCCTAAGATATTTGTATATAACTTGGGCTTTGTAGCTTTTATTTATTCAGACTCATATGGCATGTTAATTAATGACTTATGATGGTGTCCTATTCTGGGCAGCTGTATAGGATCATCATGTGGTTAAAAGAAGATACTTCCCTCCAAAAAAAAAAAAAAATCTTTTAATGTGGAAACAATAAATTTCACAGAAAAAAAGGGCCGAGATTGCTTTATTTGGTTCCTGCCATCCCATGAGAAAAGGACATACAAAGGTTGTTTAATCCCCCCCCCTCTGTTGTATGAAATGAGACAGAAGATTGAGACCACAGGGGATGCCTTATTCATCCACATTTCCAGTCGTGTACCATTTTCAGGGACAGCCTGAGAATGGTCCAGACCCCACAGGATAGTGGAGAAGACCAGGACTGGTGAGTTTCCAGGGCATGGAGTACCTGCATAGACCCAGAAGCTGGTCTCTAGTTGCACTGTATACAACACTGTGTGCCAGAAGTCCTGGGATTAGAGAAGTTACATGGGCAAAAAAAGTTCTAGGTGTTTGGTAGCAAAGTTCAGGTGCCTTGTTGAAGAAATGGCAAAATGGGGTCTGTGTGTGTTGTGTCTGAACCCTGCTCACAGCAGCACAAATGCAACCGCATACTTCATAGTTTAAAACTGCAAGTGTGCTGAGTGTGGTGGCAGAGGCAGGTAGATGAGAGTTTGAGGTGGAGGGCTGCCTGATGTACATAGTGAGCCCCAGAGACCCTGTCTCCACCCCTTGCCCCCCCAAAACAAAACAAACCATAAACAATAGCAAAAAACCAAGTGAATTGAAGGGAGTCAGATCCCTGAATAGGAAAAACATGAAGTAAGGAGAACCTTCAGGCTTTTTCTGTTAACAAATGACAAGAATGCTTAGTTGTTCTTGGAGATTTTGTCCTAAGCTCACTAAGAGGCACCTGCAGTCACGTGTGTAGATGCTGGAATGCAGTCAGTACATCTCACTGATTGCCGTGAATGGTGGAAAATGGTGTATAATGTCTCACTGATGTGTAGACACCTTCAGCTTCTTGCCAAACTACCTTTGGAAGGGGTGGGTTAGGTCAGAGGTTTGAATGATTAGCAGACCTTTATGGAAGTAGGAGTGAGGCTGAGTCCTCATCTCTGGCAAATGTGAACTGTTAGTGCCTATGTTGGGGGCCCAAATGGGATTTGTGCTGTTTTGTGATTTTTTTTTTTTTTTTTTTTTTTTTTGTCCTGCTGTCTGTCCATCTGCACCCACAGGAATTCTGCTGGCCTTTTCTGTCAGCTCCTTAGGAAGCCTTTCCTGAGGTAGATGTGACCTGCTGGAACGAAGTTTAAACTTTTCACTGACCTGGCGTTTTGTAAGCAGGTATCATATTCTACTGCCATGCGGTATGTAGAACCCTGCCTGCATTGTGTTCATGGGTGGATGTCTGGCAGGAGGGAGGGCCTGTATCACCTGTGAGTGATACATTAAAGGGAGGCTTAGTGTCCAAGCCCTGCTGCTCAGTGCACTAAAGGACAGAGCTAGGAAACACTCGTTTATTTTCGTAAGTTTTACCTAGAAGCAAAATGTCTGAATATTGATCCCACTGGTGGTGGTGGTGGGTATATTTTTAAACCATTAATTTCATTATGTTATTCTCCATGTCTTAATCAGGCCTAACAGTGTGGTACCTATAAAAGCTTACTTTTGGGATAAAGTTTTAGAGTCTGGTGGCAGGGGATGGGGAGGATGGCTTAGCATTATAGATCCAGTGTAGTCATGCAGCGCTGAGATAACCCTTGGGAAAAAGCACTTAAAGAGTGGCAACACTAGGTGCAACTAAAGCTTAAAAAAGAATTAAGTGATGGAAAGTATATAGGTGGCTTACTCTCCAGATTTTAAGATTGCCTCTAAAGTTGCCCAAATTAACTAAAGAAAAATCAAAGTAACAACACAAATTTTCTTTTACTGTGCAAATTGGCCTGAGACCTGTGCCGAGAGGCAGACATGTGGCTGTTCTCACTGCACAAATAGTCACCCCCGAGTATTAAAGCAGTTTCCCAGGTTGTCCCCCAGCCCTGGATGCAAGTGGAGAGGGTCATGTGCTTTACAGACACTAGTTAGAAGATACCCCTTTGTTTTCTGAGCCATTGAGAACAACTAGAACTAGCATGTAGCAACTAGAACTATGGAAATGCTCAACTGGAACTTTACAGAAATTCTTACTTCCTGTGTATGGTGTTTTGCCTGGATGTATGTATGTGCACCATGTGCAAGCCTGGTGCCTTTGGAGGTCAGAAGTTGTCAGACCCCTTGGATCTGCAGTTACAGATGGTTGTGGGTACTGGGAATTGAACCTGGATCTTCTGGAAGAGCGGCCAGTCTTCGTAACTACTGAGCTGTCTCTCCAGACCCCACTTAGACTTTTTATGTTACTGAAAATTTTATGTTTTCTGACAGATTTGTGCTTTTGAGATGAGTTCTCAGTAGTTCTGTAGCCGTTTTCCTTAGAGCTAGGGTTAAAGGCATGTCCCACCACACCTGGCACTTGACATTTCTAACCCTATCACAGTTCATATACCATGAGAAGGATGAGAGATTCCTAGAATTTCGCTGCGAGTCCTCATTCTGAATCATTATTTTGACCTGGAGTTGCCCTTGTCCATGTTTTCCCAAGCAGTGTCATCATCCTTTGTTCTGTGATATTGGTGATGTGGCATTCCTGAAAAGCACCTTTCTCTGTTACTTCCAGAATTTTCTAAATAGCTGGCAGCCATTCTGCAAGTTTTTATGCTGAGCTTTATTTCCACGAGCCAGGCAACAACAGCCACATCCCAAGTGCCACCTACTGCCATGACTGTGAGCTGCATGAGATTTTGGGCATTTTAGAATCTATACCAGTCGTATCTTTAAAGGGTTTCATGACATCAAGTCAGTTGAATGGAGCCCATTGATTGGCCTACTTTGAAAACAAATGAAGACCACTGTTGTAATGAGTTAAACTGAATTTCCAGTCTCACAGGGTTGAAGGATCTTTGCTCACTTCTTGGCATAGCATATAGGCAATATAATACAGCTAGTATTGAGACCAGTACCATGAGACAACATACCCTTCCATAGCTTCATGTCACATTCCTGACAGTTTTACCAGACAGGAGTGGACTGACTGCAGGGTTTGGTCCTGAGCTGGTCTAGGACAGACAGCCTTTTAGTGGAGACTGTTTTTAGTCTCAGGCCAGTAGGGAAGCAGAGGGGTCCGTAGTGGCCACAGGCTTTCTCAGACCTCTTGAGACTGGGGTAAGAAAAGCCTCCAGTTCTCCCAGAGTCTAGCTTTGTTTTTGTGTGGGAGGTGGGGGCAAGCCTGGAGGAGGAAGGCTTGCATTTTAGTGTTCTTCCTTTTGTATTTAATGTCTGTCCCTCAGTAACACTGGCTTTGGGGTAACAGGCTGTGGGTCAGTCAAACCAGGGCAGTTGGATAGATAGAAAATAGACAGCTTAAGTTCCAGCTATGGAGGAAACTGATGAGAAACAGGACTGGAGTTTTTCTGATATCACGACTTTGCATTCCATTGGATTTCAGTGTGCCTTCAAGCCAGCAGGCTAGGAATCAGCTCAGCATTGCACTTAACAATGTACATAATCATGCCTAGTGTCCAATAGAGATTCTTTAAACTACATTTAAGGACAAAGTGAGGAATTGTTTAGTGATCAGGGATTCTTCCTTCTACTTAATGTCTTTGTGGAACCAGGAACTAGACTTGGTCCACAGAACTTGTTTTACCTTTCTTCTCCCATGGTTGGGACAGGTTTCCTATGTCCTTGTGTTGCAAGAGGTCTAAATGCATCTTGCTAGTATGCATGCTTACTAGGCCTACACCGAAGCCCACTTGGTACTGGGCTCACCTCATGCCTCCCTGGGGTTTCTCTGTAATCCCAGATGGTCCACACCAGCAAGGCTGCCTGTGGAGAGCCAGGGATGCCTCCCTTAGAAATGTTGTGCACCGTCACTAGTGGGGCCAAGCAAGCTCTCCTCCCTTGTTCCCTGCCTTCAGGTGCCCAACACTGCAAGCATGGTTGGATTCTGGGGACCTGGTGGGCTTGGTTCATGGATCAGGTATGCATAACCCCCCTCCAGTCAGGTCACAGAGGGTAAAACAGAACAGAAGGTGAGGAAACAGACTCCACTCTCACATGATTATTCTTGTTTATTGAGGTCTGTTTGTTCTCAACGGGTGCTTTTTCCTCCAAGTAAACAGAGCAGGCGCAAATATCTATAATGAATAAATTTATTGTCTTACAAAAATCATTGTCTAGAAATATGGGAGTACAAGAAAAGATATTTGCAGTCAGGTGTCTGGTGGTCAACAGCCAGTACAATCCATACAGGGGAAATCAAAGATTCCAAACCCACGTGACAAATTCTTCCTAACAGATGTTAAAGCTTTTAACCCAAAAGGTCTGTGTTTTCAAGCACATTGCCAAGGATCGGGATTTGTCATTAACACTGATTTGCTGTCACTGAATGTTTGTTTATACTACTTACTAGAGAGGTACATGATATGAAGCACAGTCAAAACTTAATACATTAAGTTGTTATAGAGGCAAATAATATATTTAACATTGTCTTAGTACTGTAGTGTCTAAGGCACTTTCTGTAATGTCAGTTTGCTCAACTATCAACCAAAAACAGAATGCTAAGTGTTCATTGTAACACTGTCCAAAGGAAGGGAAAAGGAAAAATGAAGGATCACACACCCACTGGCATGTCAACATTCAGGCAGATGGCATCTGTTCTCGAGGTCCTGTAGCCTCATTGACAAACTTGGAACACACCTCCAACACAAAACCAACGTTCCCGTTTTGGGCTCAAAGCAGTGGCTGAATTTGCAAGGTCAGCAGGAGGGTCTGGCTGTTTGGAGAGGACTGTGAGCATCCCAAGGGTCACTCCTGAATTGAGTGAATTGCTCACTCATCCCAGCAAGCCAGACACTTCTGGAGATCACCTAGAAGTCACTGTGATGCCTGCCACCTGGGGAGCCTTAGCTGTGTTGTAGCCACTGTCCTCTCTGTGCGCAGACAGGCCTGGACCAAAGACTCTATTCACATGAGATGGTGGGGACACCATTAAATTTGAGGGGCAGGGCCTCCCCTTGGGAGATGGACAGGGTAACCCCAAATTGATGCTGCTTCCCCAATCCAACCCACCCCTATTACGCCTCCAAAAGCCCCTTTCACAGTTTGCTCACCGAGACAGTGATCATTATTAAAAGGAAATGATACAAGCGAAGGTTTAGGTTCACAATGTCCTAAGAGACTGGATGTGGTTGAGGGGTCAGGGCCACATGAGCACAGAACTAAGGTACCTGTCAGGACGACAGAGCATGCAGAGAAACTGAGCAACCATCCTGGGGCCCCAGGCCCAGCAACTGGCAACAAGGGTCTAGAATTTGTTTCAAAAAGGATTACCTCCTCTTAATGTGTCATAAAGTGGTCTCTTGATGAATATATGGAGAATAGATGCAACGATGAGACAGTCTTTAATACGCATGTCTGGTGGAGGTGTATATTTAAAAAGGGGGAAATTGTACCTAGTCTGAAGCAGGATACAGTCTGCGCAGGCCGCAAAGCCTTAAGACACGGTTGATCTTCCTGTGAGTAATCCTGGAGCTTGCCATTCCCGAATGCAAGGCTCAAGCAGACTAGCGCTGGGTTGACTTCCGGCCTGTCCTCTGTGTCCCCTCCAGCCTCCTGTGTCTATTCTGACTGGGGTGGCTGTGTTTCATTGACATCACTGGTCTTACTCTCTGTGTCATCGTCGGATAGCTCCAGTGATGCACCCTCAATGTGTAGCTGGCGCCGGCCAGATCGGCTTGAAGAAAAGCTGATTGGGCCACCCCGCCTGGGAGAGAAATGCACAAGAACATGTGGCGGTTGGGTTGTTCAACCCACTCCCCCAGCCTGGGATATCAGCCTTGGAGGTGTGGTGGTGGGGGCGGTGCTCTTCTTGGAAAGACCTCTGATAGACATGGTAAGGAGGGTGGATTAAGGTGAAGCTCCATCTCCCCATAGCCATCCTTGAAAAGGCCAGATAGCAAAACCTTAAGCTTTGCTTTTGTATTTTATAGTCTCAGTTTACTGGCCACACAAAAGCAGGACACTGGTAGCCTTTGCCCACTGGACGGAGGCCCACACTGGTTCACTGGCTTTTCTGGGCAGTGTGTGTATGTACACCTTTCACTCTGCTATGCTTTTTGGTTCCTTCGCTGTTCTGATTAGGAACAGTGAGGAGTGCTGGTGTATCAGGGCTGATCAGGAGCGCTTGTCCTGATTGAGTGGAGGCGGTGTCCTCTCTTTCAGTGTGGATGCTTTGATGTGGACCCACACTAGGCCAGACTGTAGATTTACACGTTCTACTGGTCTGGCCGACTGAGCTTTCCCCACTCGTTACTACAAAGGTCATACATAGATCGTGACTGCAGGGATTCCAGAGGAATGACATGAGCCCCCACAGTCTGCCAGCCACCATGTCCTCACTGCCACCATGTCCTCACTGAACACTCACCTAAGCCGGTTCTTGAGAGTGCTGACCTCACGGCTCAGACCCTCATTGGCCTCAGTGGCATCGTCCAGTTCCCTTTGGAGTTTACGCCGAGATGCATTGGCACGTGTAGCTTCCTCTTCAGCTTCCTCCAGCTGGCGTTTAAGCTGCTTCATCCTGGCATTGGCCTTCTCCATCTAGGGGGTTGCATGAATGAAAGGCAAACAGTGAACCTGTACCTGGAGGGTCTGCATGACTCTGTGTGACATCTTGTAGCTAGTCTAAGGGCTAGCCTAAGGCTATTCTGTTTACCGTCACTTAGCAAAGCCAGTATTTAAAGAACAAGCTGCACAACCAGGAACTTGGGTTTCTATACAAGAACCAACCCAGTTTTCTATCTTCACACATGTGAAGATGGGGCTGTGACAAAGACACTGTCCAGATGCCTTCACCCTTATGAAGCTTGGCTGTTCCCCACAGCACACTGGATTCCAATACAGCTACTCCTGGGAAGTGCAGTGTGCACCTGCCTCTTAAGACACCACCAATGGCTCCTTTGCTCTTAGACTATTTAGTGCCTCAAGGGTATAGCTGGCAAGCAGGGAAGCAAAGGCCCCGAGGGTGTTGGCCAAAGGCAACGATCGATCCCTCAGTGGTGTCCCTTTACCCAGTGTGCACAGAGACAGTAGGGGAGGCACGGACAGGCTGCAGGTAAGGGGTGTTCTTGACCCGATCTCCTTGATCTCTGTTGGGATTACAGGCATGTATGGGTGACCAGCATTGTGTGTCTATTCGGGTGTGTGCGTATGGGCATATGCTCTTCCCAGTTCCTGCTGTTTACCACCTACTCCACGCAGTGTCCTGGCTGCGGACTCTTCTCAACAAGTAAAACTGGAAGAGAAGGGTTTGCCTGTGAAGCACTTTAGTGCAGGCAGCTGAATGTCACTTTAAAATCCCCAAAGCCACGCGGGCTCTTTCTTTCCTCATTGTAACTGGTGGGAACATGGGATATCACAGCAGTTGAAACACCAACTAAGAGTTTTCAAAATGTTTTCTGAATTCTGACTTGTTTGTTGGAGCATTTCCAGCATGGTGGCCTCCACCCTACCTGGGTTTCTCCTACCTGTTCTTTATATTGATCCGCATGTCGCCGTTCATCTTCAACCTGCATGAAGATTTCTTTCAGTTTCTTCTCTGTTCGACGGACTAGTTTGTTGGCAGCTGCTCGTTCCCTGTCAAAAATGACCACAGTGGTTTTAAGTCTTGAAATTAATTTTAAATGGGGAAATATTTTTGAAGTTATTTTTCTTTGGAAAATGAAGCATACTAGAATGCCTTTTTAGCCCCCCCCCCGAAACCTGAAACAGGGATTGCAGTGCAATCAGTGCAATACAGCATTTGTTCCTATGCACATAGGTATTGAGTGTCTGAATAGCAAGTCACATACACCTATTAATCTAAACAAACTTATGGTCACTTAAAAAGGAAAGAAAAAGCAGCCAGGCAGTGGTGGTGCACGTCACCTAATTTATGAAGTGATTATCTCAAACTTAGAATTTACTTACTACTGACGGTAATGAAAACACCAAATCCCACACACCACTCGTAGTGAAATAAAACACTCTGTCCCCTGGGACTGCTGCCCACTGAGAGGTGGCTAACGTGGAAGGGTCCCTGAAGGCAGGAAAAGTTGTTTCCTCCTACCTGGCTCTGGCTCTAGTGGGGTCAGGTCAAAGAGCAAGTTAAAACCTGCCAGTGAAAGCCTTAACCACATCTCCCAGGTTACACTGGCAAACACCCGCCTTTGGAGTGGGGGTGTAGTTCTGGGACTGTAGGGTTGGGCGGGGGCTGGACTGTTAACATAGGTCCCCCATTTCTGGGTCTCATGCTCCCCAGCAAGGTGGGTGTGTGGGCTGCTGTAGCCCTCCCTGGCAGGGTAAACGTGCTGTAGCTAGCTGTCTGTCCATGCTGTCCTGTGCATCACTCAGTTTTCACCAGGCTTTATTGGTGTGGCGGGGACTGTCGGGTGGCAGGGAAATGCTGTGCTGTTTGCAGTCCCCTCTGTGCTGGTGCTGGGAAGCCACAGGGCAATAGGATGGCTTTCAGGAGGGACCAGGCAGAGCCCTAGCCTCTGAGCTCTTCCCTCACAGCTCACAGGACCCTCTACCTCCCATGCAGGCCACATGTACTTGTGTTACCATGTTCTCTGCTCTGGGCACTCCTTTGTAGGGGCATGTGTGTGTCATGATATGTCTACAGCAGACAATGAAGGCAGTCTGAGGCCTCCAAGAGCATCTTACTTGGCTTCCTGCTCCAGCTGCTCCTCCAGTTGCCCAATCTTGGCTTCCAGGGCAGAGATAGTAGCCTTGAACTTGGACTTGACAGCCCCTTCTAGCTCCTGCAGCTTGGCCTTCAGTTCCTTGTTTTGTCGTTCCAGCTGCTGACGGGCATTGTCACTCTTCTGGGCAGCACTGCGTTCTGCTGCCAACTCAGTGTTCAGTGTGTCCACCTACAAAAGGAGAGATGGTTCAGATAACCTGTGTAGAGGCAGTGCGGCTGCTCCCAGGGGACAGGCCAATGGTACCTGTAGAGTGGTCTTGCGGAATCGGTCATTGAGCAGCTCCATGTTGCTCTGCTCCTCCTCCAGCTCCTCCTCCAGCTGTGCGATCCGAGCCTCCAGGCGACGCTTCTCATCCAGCAGGGCAGACCTATACATAGGAAGGAGCATCAGCACAGAGCACACGGCGCGCGAACCGTGAAGTCACTATGGCCTGAGCACGCTCCAGATTGCTACTCTCCCCACACCCATCCCTGACAATGGACAAGCCCCGCCCTCACCCAGTTCTCTTCCCTGCCCATATCTGTCTTCCTGGTCCTGGCACTGCCTCTGAACCACTTGGTGACTCCCCAGTGACCTTGCTGCTACCTCTGCCTCCAGAATGCAGCCAGGATCTTAGATGAGACTGTGTAATCCCTGGCACAAATTGTCATGATGTTCCAGGACTCCCAAGGAGAAAGCAACTTAACTGGGCCAAAGAAATGATTAAAAATCCAAAACAAACAAAAAACTTCAGAGGAAGGTTACAAGGAAGTTACTTGTAACCAAGCCAATGAATCTGAAAGTGAGGCCTTGAAGTGCCAGGTCAGTGCAGTCTATGGATGGCTGCTGTGTGAGGCCACTGGGACTGGCAGGTGTCTGCATACATGTGTGTCATGTGTGATGGGCAGTGCCTACGTCTAACCAGACCTGCGGTCATCCTGTTCGACCTGAACAGATAAGTCCACTTCACACTTAGACGTCAGGTGACTGTCCGCAGCCTTTGTGAACACACATGCTTGAGGGCAGGGAGAGGGTAAGCTGAGTGCCAACACTTCCTAGACACCTGCCCTTCTATTTGCTGCCCAGAGACTCACTTGCCAGAGGCGCTGTTGGCGATCTCATCAGCCAGCTCATCTCGCTCCTGCTCTGCGTGTCTGCGGGCTCGCTCAGACGAGGCCAGCTCCTAAATGAGTTTACTGAGTTAGACCCTGGTCAGTGTCTTCCTCTCATGCCCCAGTCATGCTCTCCACACACTGCAGTCTACAGAAAGGCCTGGCTGAGTGCTGAGGTGAGATGTGCTACCAGACTCTAAACAAACCTGGGAAGTTTCACTGTCGCTTGTGTGGCCTGGCTGTATTCTAGAATTGCGTGTTCTTTACTATTACGGAGCATAAACACCTTGAGCCCCATGGAAACACTGGCCACACCATCACAGCATGCTCTAGGCCTTGGGGCTACTGACCATGGTGTGCTGAACTAGAAAGCAACTAAGTACTTGGAAATGTAAGCCACACTTTTAAAGTAGTGGATTAAAGAAGCCATTAATAGAAAGTAGAAAAATACAGAATTGACAGTGAAGTCACCCTGCATCATAATAAGGGGGCAAAGCAAAGCTAGCACTTCAGAGGGAATCGTGTGTCTCTTGTGAATGTACTAGACAAGAGTCTCCAAGTCTCCAAGCTCAGGAGTCATCCATTCAGTGGCAGTCTGTGTTCTTAGCGTGCTGGAGACCTTGGTTTCACTCACTGGTGCACACACATACACATTGTGCAGAAAGAGAAAAATAATCCAAGGGAAATAAACACAAAAGACAATAAAATAGAAAACATGAAAGGACCAAAAGCTGGTACGCAGGATAAACCCAGGCTCTGCCCCATGTTTGGTCCAGTTTTTAGTTTTTTTTTTTTTTTTTTTTTTTTTTCCTTCATCCTGCTACCCAGAATGCCTTTTCTCATCAACTCCTCCTGACTCACAGTTTTCCTCCAGCTGTACTGGGGTTTTCTCATATGAACTGTTGTCATGTCAGTTGTTTCTGCTCATTATCTTTTGAGAAGATCTTGAAAATTTGTACAGAGGAACACACTCAAGGATGTCTTATTACATGGGCAGAATTCTATACTACCGTCTACTCATGGAGACCTTAGGAAAAGATGAATGAAAACGACTTCTGCGTGGAAAAAAAGCAATCCTACTGGGCAGGGCTAACTCCATTAAATAATATCCCCTTTCTTCTGGGGGAGGGAGGGGACAAGTTCTAGAAGGCTGTGGACAAGTTACTACTCAACCATCTTGCCTTTAGCGGGCAGGGGAATATGCTTGAGTGCTGGCTCCTGAGCTGAACTGAAATCACACTATGAAGGCGATAAAATGCACTTCACCTGATCTCAGAGTGCCTGTAAGGACAAGCATTTGCTGAACACATGGACGACCATGCGGACATACCTCCTGCAGCTGGAGGATTTCTGCTTCCAGACTCTTCAGTTTCTTTTCACTCTCTTTGGATTGAGCAAAAATCTCATCTCTGGATGCACGAGCCTCTTCTAGTTCCCGCTGGTAATCCTTCATCTGAGCCTGAGGTTAGAGAGCAAAGTCGTTGAGGGAGTAGTTTTCATTCTCTATTGTTTCATCTTAAAAAGCACAAAGTAATGAAGCTACCACAGGATCACAGCCTGAGATCCCTTGTGAATACCGTGTAAAACCCTCACCAGGAGCAAACACACCACGACCAAGTGGGTCACCTGCTGTGTGACAAGCAAATGTCAGGTCTGTCTCCGAAGCAAATCCAATAGCCAAGGACAACAGCTCAGTAAGACAGTTGGGTGTTTGCGTGCTTTCTCTTTCTCTCTCTCTTCTCTCTCTCTCTCTCTCTCTCTCTCTCTCTCTCAGCTTCAGTTTCATCTTGAGTGAAAACCACATGCTTGGTCCTAGTAAGGTCACAAGACACTCCCACAAAGTGGAGCCTGCCACACCTACCTGAAGCTTGCGAAGCTGTTTGATCACTTCATCGCGGGCTTTGTTGGCAGCCTCGATCTGAGCCTCCAGGTCCTTCAGGTCTATCTCCATCTTCTTCTTTGAGGCCACAGCAAGCGCCCGCTGTTTCCGCTCGTCCTCCAGCTCTGCCTCGAGCTCCCGTACCTGAAGGACAGTGCTAGGTTACGTTACACTGGCTACTTCAGCAAGGGGAGCTTGTCACTCTGCAGAGATTCCTGTCACCAAGCAATCCCTATGTACTACTAATGGAAAAGCCCGAGGGCTGAATTGAGTAGACCATGCCTCCTGGAGACGACCTGAAGACCCAAGAAGGAAGACCTGAGACCCAAGAGAGATAGGAGGCATGAGGTGAAGATTTAACAAGTGGGATAGATGCAGAGGGTGCCGGGCAGCAGGCCAGGAGACAGAGGAGCACGAGCTGTGGGGAGCTAGGCCTGCTCAGTGCTGACTTGTGCTTGGCAAACGGGATTCAGGCTCCAAAGGTGCGCTCACTCAGATTTTGGGCCTCAGACCCAGGTAGAAACTCCATTGATATACCAGCAAAGAGGAGGCTAGCAGCTGTGCAGCAGAAAAGGGGCAATGAGGAGCTGTAGAGAAAGTGGATGGAGGAGAAGATTATACAAGACAAACATGAGCTGGAGGGTAGGGCAACACATCCTGTGGTCACTCATTCTGGGGCTTTCTTGAAGCTTTAACTATACCACAGGTTGGACAGTACTAGTTACTTGTACCTTGTGTGGGGCAGAGAACAAAACGTTCTTTATCATTTCAATCCGGTCCTAATGCCTACATCACTAATAACAAACTGAAAATGCCCACAAGGAAACCATTGAGATGGGAGCTGGGTCAGCTTGTGAGTTCATTCAGAAGTATCCAGGATCCTGCAGTAGGGATTCTGAGCAAATCACTGGTGGGCTGCGAAGTGACTGGCAAGGACTGCAGTGGGAACCTTGCATCATGTGGGAAGTGATGCTCTCGGGGCGACATCAAGAACAGGGTCCTTTCCAAAGGAAGGTCAAGGCTTCTGTTGCACCTGCTTCTACAGAAGCCAAGGTCGGGGAAGGGGCAGGGCAGTGGGTTCCACCATGGCGAGTTTCTCACCACCGTGACTGCATCCAGGGTAACAGGAGGCCCCGATTTTCCTCAAGTGTGGTTTCAGATACATCTACCACTTCTTGCATGACTGTCCTCAGATTAGAGCCCGAGGTCCTGTGTGGGTTGGACTTGGGGACTCTCTTCTAGAACAGCATGAGGGGCTGGGGCTGGGAAGGCGCAGCTCTTGCTTGCCTGCTGGGGCCTCACCCTCGGGAAGGTTGTCTCCACAGGATGGACAAACAACCTTCAGCTGGGCTGACACGTGGCGAGGCCCCTGCCCATGCTGGGTGAGCGCATGCCCACAGCCCTCCAGTGTAGCCCAGGCCGCCAGATGACACCCGGACCAGCGCCCACTGCCCCACACAAATGCGGCTTTGGTTCACCCAGCAAGAACCAATCAAGTTAATGTTAATGAAACAAAACCAGTAGAAGAAAATCAAATATAAATCAAGACTTGTTCCCATGAACTCCAAGGGACACTTAAAATATCCAAAATTAGTTTCCAAAGAAACTTTTCACACAGACACACAATTCTTTATATTATAAGTTTAAAAAGTTATCAACCCCTTTCTTTCCCTCATGAAGAACCCTGTAAGGGCAGGTGATATAGCTCAGTGCCTAGTGTGTGCAAAGTCATGGATGTGAACCCATCCTGCCAGGGTGTGTGTGTGTGTGTGTGTGTGTGTGTGTGTGTGTGTGTCTGTCTGTCTGTCTGTCTGTCTGTCTGTCTGTCTGCCTGTGATTTTAGGAGCCTTGGGACCTGAGTGGTAGAGATCTGTAGCATGCATGCCTCTATCTGCTGAGCAGTTCCCTCCCTCTCCCTATACCTGAGTACCTTGAATGTTTTCCTCTGACAGATGGCCTAGCTAAGCAGCAATGACCCTGGAGAAAGAAAATCTAAACCAGTGACAGCCAAGTCCTTCCATAGCCAATGTTTTTGTCCAGCTAATGCTTCCCAGCATGGACTAGGGCTGACAGCTGGGCCAGCTATCAGAGCACATGAGCCACGCCCGGAGGCCACGCCTCCCTCAACCCACCTGCTTAAGCAGCAGCCGCTTCTTTTCTTCATTCTGCTCATCTCTGGTTTGCAGGTCTCTCTCAAACTGGGCCTTCATGGCCTGCATGTTGACCTCCAGGCGGAGCTTGGCATCCTCAGTAGCCTGGAGCTCATCCTCCAGCTCCTCCAGCTGGGTCCTCATTTCCTCCACCTGCTGCTCCAAGGCCCGCTTGGATTTCTCCAGCTCGTGGACCTAAGTCACAGGAAGCATCAGAATTGGTGAGCAGAGGCTGCAGTTCTGCTCAGTGACCTGACTTAGAACTGCACTTTTGACTTCTATGTTCACACTTGTTAAACTCACGCCTCGTGTGTGACAGATAGCTCTGATGCTAAGGCACAGGTCAGTGGATCAGTGTGCCGGGGTCCCTGCCTGCTGTGCGAGGCCACTAGAGCCTCAGGAGACCACCCACACCAGAAAGGCTCATCAGAAACGTGATGGAGGAGTCAGTGTGAAAAGCAGGGCATGGCCACAGGACACTGTTCCCTGAAGAGTGTCCCCCACAGACACGGGCCTTTGAGCCTGGCACTGTACTGAGTGCTCTACCTCTTGAAGCAGACCTAAGCACTGCCACGGATTCCCTTTGGGGTCCATGGTCATGTTAGCTTTCACAGGGGTGAACAGAGGAAGACCTAGGAAGTAGTGTTTGGTAACTGAGCAGTCACAAAAACCACAAGAGTGTGTGAGTGTTGGTGATGACAGAGAAAATGACTATGGAACCACTACTGCATTTCCCTTCACTTTCACAGGGTTGTGTCTACTCTGGCTAGACTCTTCTTGGTTATGGAGCTGGAATGCAGAAGGCCAGCAGGACATGGATGGTCTTCTATCATCCAGTGTGGTCAAATGGCCCACACCCCATGCAGATGACACCTGCTCTTTTCAATAGGCTTTATACTTTTCAAAGCCAACAAAACAGGCAAGGCGACAAAGTGCACGTGATGTTGGCACAAGGCACATCAGAGTAAGGATGGAAGCTGGGAGAGCCAGGCTGGCTTTGAGTCACTCTGTGCTTCTGCCAGTCAGACACTGAGGGAGGGCACAGGGCAGGGAACAAGCATAGGGGATCTTAGGGAAGGCACACATGGGAGAATACACAGAAATGTCTAAGCTGTAAGTTCTGACACAGCACGCCAGCCTCAGAGGGAAGGCCAGGTGGGAGTGGGGAAAATGTGCCCCAGCACCCACAGACCTCCATCTCCTAGGGGACTGTGGGATATTTGATAACTACTGGTAATGCAGACATGAAATCCCCTTGTTGAGAGATGCCTTTGCCAGGATGGATTGGGGCAGGGAGGGCCAGGGCGAGGATAAAAATCTGGACATCTGGGAAGATGGCTTCAGCAGTAAAGAACACTGATTGCTTTTTCCAGAGGACCTGGGTTCAATTTACAGCCCATAACCATCCGTAATTCTAATTCCAAGGCATCTAGTGCCCTCTTTCACCTTCGAGGGCAAAAGGCATGTACGTAGCCTGCACAGAGACATATATGCAGACAGTATACTCATACATAAAATAGATTAAATAAAAAAAGGATTCTGCATGTATGTTGGCCCAGATGAGAAAACAGATTGGCCTCTATCTGCCTATAGGACACGGCTTTGCTGTGGCCAGTGTCCCTGGTTCTTTGTGTCTTGCAGCCACACACAACTTACATTCTTCCCCACGTCATCTTTGGAGCTCATCAGGTCCTCCATGTCTGCTCGGAGCTGCTTGTTTTGCCTCTCGAATTCCTCCTTGGCCTCCAAGGCTTCTTCGAGGGCCCGTGCCAGGGAGAGAGCTTTGGTTTCTTTCTCTCTGGCCTCAGCTTCAGCCCGGTCCCGCTCTTCCGCATAGCGAGCAGAGATGCTCTTCTCTTCTGCCAACAGCTGTGCGAGAGCAGACGGGCACAGTGAAAATGCCACTCACTAATGGCACAGGCTTGCTCACCCCAAGAGCACCACCAGGCTGACCATCCCCATACGGACTTGGAAAACACTCTGAGCCAACAATGCTACATGTGGAAGATTCTACACTTGCCTTCATGTAAAAAGCCACCGGCAAAACACAAAGTGTATAGGCCCTAAGTATGGGCTTCTGTGAAACAGCAATGAGTTTCAGGTTGACCCTTGAGTGCTGTCCACAGAGTATCATTTTATAGACTTGCATGTTCCTAGATGAGACACTCTCAAGCCTGATGACATAGTGCTCATCCCAAGAACTCTGCAATAGTAGCTATTCCCCTGTGCAGGGTTCATGGGCCTTCTCCTGCTTTCTGAACACTATCAGTATGTATCACTTTTAAATAAGAAAAGATTATCTTAAACCAACACCAAAGTGACAGTTTCTTCAGGATGTGGCATCTTAGGGGCTGGGACACAGGTGCAGCCTCTGTCACCTGATCGAACTTCTTCTGTTTCTTCTCCAAGTTGGAGACAATCTGGCGCTGGTGGTCCAGGTCCACGGTCAGGTCATCGAGTTCCTGCTGCAGCCGGTTCTTAGTCTTCTCCAGCTTGTCATATGCTAGGACCTTCTCCTCCAGCCGCTGGCTCAGCGTCTCCACGTCCTTAAGCAGCTTCTTCTTGGCTTCTTCCAAACTCTCAATTGTCCCCAGGTCATCGTCCACTTTCTTCTTGGTGTCAGCCAACTAGGTTTTGGGTAAGGAAAAACAAGGTGGGTAAAAGAACTGGTCTCACTTTTGCATTTCAGGAATGGAAACTTGTTTCCAGTATTACAAACCAATCCCAACAGGTGAACCCTGGAAAAGGAGCCCTTAGCTAAGCTGTAAAATGGAGCCCAGCTGAGTTCTCAGAGAAGCCACAGTTCTGTCTTCAAAGAGTGTGACCTTAGGAAGAGGATATCAGCCTTTGGCTGGGTCAAAGAAAAAAAGCAACGAGCTTAATTTAGTGCAGCCTAATTAACTGCCCCAAATGCAGTGGCAGAGCCCCAGCCGGTCGGCCGGTCACCACTGCTGGCAGCACACATCTAGGACACCACTGCTCCTGGAAAGGACACACACCTGGGACTGCAGGGCCAACACCTGCTTTTCCAGGTTCTTCCTAGCCTCCTCCTCCTCCTCCTGCTGCTCCTGAAGGCTGTTCTTCTCCTCCTCCAGCTGCCGGATCCGACTGCTCAGGTTCAGTTTCTGGCGAGTCTCCTCCTGAAGGAGCTCCTGCGTGTGTAAGAGTGAGTGAAGGTTATCTCCGCTATCAGCCCCGAGTCCCTCCAGACCAAAAGAAAATAAATCTCTCCTGACAATTATGTCATAAAAGAAAGTACCTCTGTGGACAAGAAATACCTAGTGACACTAATAAACACACAAGACCATTTTGTAACCATCTGCAAAGCAAACCCCACTCTAAGGCCATTCTGGCCCAGACCACACCACTCTGCTGTCCACATGCCCAGTGTCAGTCCCTGCTACAGTCTCCTCCCCTGCCGCAGTCCCAGCATTTGGAAGGTATTTCTCTCTGATCACTCAGTCACACTTTCTATTTTTAGCATGATTGCTTTCCCAAAATGCAGATGCAAAGATGTCTTTTTGCTTTTAGACCCGAGCATTTCTAAAACTGTTACAGGGCTCTTGTCTCCTTTCGTCTCACTGACGAGGCTGTGCCTTGCCACTGGGTACTGAACTGGTCCAAAACAGCTTAATTATTCTGCTCTCTGAGACATTTACCCCTCTATCCTGAGCCCCTCATCTGAAACAATGTTAGTCTCGTTCAGCTGCTCTATCACAGAAAAGCATTTGTCAGATGTCCTTGGCACACATGTAACATTCTGACAGAATTTCAAAGCTTTGTTTTATTCTCATCCTATCAATTGACCAAAAGTTCTGTGTTTGAAAATCCATACACACTCCATGCCTTGCCAGAATACCTGTGTGTCCTGTAGTTGAGACTCGAGACCAGCTGCATCCTTAGCAAATTTGATACCTTTCTTCTCAGCTTCTTCCAGAAGGGTTGAGACGTTATCCAGCTCATTCTGCAAGGAGGTGAGGATGAGAGTCAGTTCCACAGTGAGAAAATGATCTAACACCACAGCTGCCAGAGAACATGGAGCAGAGCATGTGTATGCACGTGTGTGTGTGTGTGTGTGTGTGTGTGTGTGTGTGTGTGTGTGTGAAGAGAGAGAGAGAGAGAGAGAGAGAGAGAGAGAGAGAGAGAGAGAGAGAGAGGAGAGACTTTAACTAGCATAGTCAAGGAATGCTACTCAAGGAGTTGTGCTAAGACCTGCTCCACAACCTCAGCACAGTCTCCCACTGAATGGGCAGGGGCACTCTGATGTCATGACTATGAACAGACAAAAAATGAAACCTGTGCTAATCTACATTAGGCGCATGCTATGTGTACATAGAATTTGCATTCTTAAAGACCTTGAAATCTGATTTCAGGGACTCAAAATTAATACTAGTAATCATCCCAAAATTCTTCCAGCTTTAAAAATCAGATATATATATAGTCATTGACTTGAGGAATAATGTGGTATTTCCCCCCTTTCCTCCTCAATGAAAGATGTCTCCAAAAGGAGCCAGAGTGATAGCTCAGCGGAAAGGTCTGTGTTTGGTTCCCAGCACCCACATGGTACTCACAATGGTGTATCTATACCTCCAGTCCTATGTAGAGGAGCCAGTGCCCTCTTCTGGCCTTGGTGGGAATCAGGCACACAAATGCTGTGCACATATACATGTGGACATACATATAAAATTAAAAGATAGCTTAAAAATATTTTCTAAAAGGAGAAAAGAGAGTCTCCATGGTCTAAGATGTCTTTTTACTTTATTTTTATTTTTTGTGAGTGCTGTGGATATGGAAGGGACTCAGAAGAGATGGCAGGCCACCCTTGTCCTCATTTGTCTTTTGGCTGTAGAGGAAGTACATGGAGGGCACAGGTGCACACCTAACGAGACAACCATGCTCCTGTTTTCACTTTCTGGTGATACCTTCAGAGAACTCCTCTTTCACTGCTCTTGGGTACAGGGAGCTGAGAAAGAGCCCTGGGGTTAAGAATTCCTTCTATCCGAGCCACAAAAAGGGCCAGAGAGCAGGCCCTTAGCTTCCATGGCCTTCACCTCTCTTGCCGAGCGTGTGGAGCTGGGGTGAAGAAGAAATGGGGGAAGTACCTATGTCCACAGTGGCCTGGTGCCTCCTAGGAAACAACCAATGTCACTCTGCCATGCAGAGTTCAGAAAACCATTTCTAACATCTCTCTTTCAAGAAAACCTTCAGAGATCCGTGAGAGCCCACACACGCAGGCACACACAGATATCTGTACACAGCAGGCCAGAGGCAGCTCTCCTTTTAAAGGCCTGCTTGTGACACCCCAGGCCAGGATGCAGAAAACAGTTCCCTAGAAGATAAGCACAGCACACTTGCTTAGACACTTGGGCGGGCGAGCACCTGTTGTCCTCCCAGGCAGACTGCCTACAGGACACACGTCAGCAGGGACCCACCACTTGCTGAGCGTCTGATGGGATTCCGAAGGGTGACACTTGACACACTGTCACCGCCCTGCTGGAGGTTCCCCAGATGCACACAGCTGGCCACTACAGGGTCTGTTAGCTCCAGCTTCCTTCCCTGTCCTGTCTTCCCTCCCTGGAGGAAACTACTGAACCATTGGGACCACCAGCTTCCGTGTTTTGTTCATGCAGCAGCAACCAAAGCCCCATCTGAAAGTCACTTAACTGGCTGTGCTGATGTCCATCATTAGACATCGAAGGGGACCCTGATCTGTTGTCCACACACATCTCTACAGCCAGCAGGTTTAAGCTGAGCCTGTGTGTGGCTTATTTCTCTAGGGTAAATGAAAAAGACACTTGATTTTGGGGGCCCCAGAAGTATTCAGTTTTAGGGCTTACAGTGCACAACTGTCAAAGTAGGAAAAAGAAACTGTATCAATTTATACTTTAGTGTGTAAAGCCAGGGTCTTCAGTGCTCTTGTTACTAGAGTAACAGGGAAGGCGGAAGTGTGCTTAAGAACACTCACCCACAGCCACAATTCACAGCAGCATCAGGCAGGCTAAACAACTCACACACACACTCGAGCTGCCAGGTACCGAATGGAACACGGCAGACTCCCGCTTACCTGCAGCTTGTTTGCTTTCTCAGCCAGCTCTACCCTGAGCCTGTCGCCTTCTGACACCTTGGCGTGGAGCTCCTGGACCTGGGCGTCCAGCTTCTTCCTCTTGTGCTCTGACTCGGCCTTGACTTGCTGGAGCACCTTCACCTCGCACGCCAGCTCCTTGTTGTCCGTCTCCAGGCCCTGCTTGTTCTTCTCTAAATTGGCTTTGAACTAGGAGAGGGGAGGAGAACTCTTCAGGGTCTGTCTTACAACACTCCATAAAATCCCTGTGTGTCTGCAGAATTCTGCGAGGCCCCCAGCGAGCCTACAATCGTGTGCTGGAGGGCTGCCTAAAAACACCCACTGTCCTGAGCAGCCAGGGCTTGGGATGGGGAACACCTTGCGAGTTGTTGGGACACTAATTATGGATTGACTGCAAGGCACTCACCGTACTGTGTAATTCTTCTTGTCCATATAGGACAGAGGGAATAAACTATGTGCATTCCCTAACAAGTTGTCATCTAAAACATTTTTCCAAACACTGACCTGGGTTTGAAACAGGGTTGGGTCTCTCTGGCCCAGGGCTCTGCGGCCACAGGACTTGGCTTTAATCTGCCTTTCCACTCATGAGCCGGGGACCTTAGCTCATGCTAATGAGCCTCAGCTTCCTTAGTCTTTAAATGACAATGACAGGTTATCTTACAGTGACTCAGCAGAGACGGGCCCTCACTTAACCACTGACACCATGGCCCTGTACACTGAAGGGCAGCCTGTAACTAAGTAGAAAGGAGAGGAGAGGAAAGGCGGCGCAGCGGCAGGAAGGCAGCCTGTGGGGAAGATGTGTGGCTGCCCATCCTGGCGGAGGGTGTGGGGCTGAGGGAGCACGCGGAAGGACGGAAAGCAGTGCAAGTGTGGAAGGCAGAGGAAGGGGCTAACCGCGGTACAGTGGCTACAGGCCTCCGCTGAGAGGCCAGCAGTGTGCTGCCGAGGCTGGGTCTGTCAGGGAGGATGGGTTCTCACAGGGCCCCTCACCCTTTTAGCCTGTTCCAGTTGCTCGGAAAGCTCCTCCAGCGCCGTGGCGTGCCTCTGTCTCATGTCCTGGATCTGAGCTTCGTGGTTCTTGGTTTCGTCCTCGAGAGCCTTCTTCAGCTCCGCTACTTCCTGCTCACGTTTTGTACTAGGGACACATTTTAAAGCTTGAAGATGAGAAATGGCTAACCAGTTAAATTAAAATGTATTTACTACTTGCTGTTTGAGCTTAGTGTACACCTTATGGCAAGTCCTTTGACAGACACCAGACATGCTGTTTCCAGTAAGTGGGCATGTTCATTACCATGGCATCAGAAATCCTTCTAGAAACATGCCCTCCATGCTGACTTAGACTCATTATTCACTGTGATATACGTAAGGGTTATCAAGTCCTTTTGTGCCGTCTGGCCTCACTTGTCAGGAACCATTAACATGTGAAGCTGCCTGCCTCAGTCTGAAGTCAATGAATCGAGAGGCTTGAGCAGCTAAGGTTATTATGAAGGTGGATGAGGACCATGCACCACACCATAAGCAAGCCTCTTTCTCACCATCTTTGTGAAGCAGCTACAGAGAACTAATGTCTGTCCTTCAGCTGAGCAGGTGAGGGGCAGGACCAGCTCTTCTACCTGCTGTAGGTGGAAGGATGGGGGAGGGCATCTTTCTCTAGCCCACGCTGCTGCATGACAGCAGTAGTGGGGCCAGCTCCCCCACACCCATGCTCTCAGGGTTGGCTCATATGTCAACCTGAGTGTCATGCTGAAGTGCATGGCTTAAAGCCTGAAACCAGGCATTTAATACAGCTGTGGGAGAGCTCTTGCCTGTCACGTGGGAGGCCCTTGAACTACCGCTTCTCTACACTGAAACCAGTAAGGTGAACCCACTCCTGCTGAGACCTACATTAGCATGTCTCGATTGTCCTAAGCCCCACAGTCATGCTGAAGGGCATCTCTGGAAGACTTGCTGTTTGCTTTTAGATGCAGAATCCATTACAACTGACTCCCACTGATGTGGAACAGCTGAGACCACAGGGCAGAGGCCACTGCCAAGAAAGGATTGCCAGCTCTGAGGTTAAATGTAGTCTAAAAAGGTAGTCTAAACAGCCAAGTGGTGGCGGCGAACACCTTTAGTCCCAGAACTTGGGAGGCAGAGGCAGAGGCAGAGGCAGAGGCAGAGGCAGAGGCAGGTGGATCTTTGTGAGTTTGAAGCCAGACTGCGCTACAGAGTGAGTGCCAGATAGGCTCCAAAGCTACATAGCTACACAGAGAAAGCCTGTCTCAAAAAACCCGACGCTGGTTAAGAGTGTGTATTGCTCTTGCGGATGTCCTTTTTGAGTTCAGCTCCTCCACCCTGTGGCTCACAACTGCCCTGTAAATTCAATTCTAGCGGATCTGAACCTCTGGGTCGTTAGGCATCTGCACATAACTCAACCCCCATTAAAAAATAAAAAAGGCCTTTTGAGAGTGGATACCCTGGCAAATTTAGACTTTTATAAAGCAGAACCTTTGAAAAGCAAGCTAGAACTATACATTCTACTGTATATTCATGGCCCAAATCCTGGGTGATGTGTTGGGCTGGCTGCTAGTGTCTTTACCGAGTGCTCCCGAAGCCCCCGTCTGACCTTGGTCTCACTTTCTCCGAAGCCACCCTGCTATCTAGATGCTGTGATCTGTTATTTTCCCTAGGCCTGGTTTCTGGGCAATGAGTAAATTCAGATGTCACATCCTGACTCCTCCTAGGAATGGGAAGAACACTGTTTTTCAGCACATTAATTGTTCCTTCAGGGCGCTGGGTACCATTCCTAGTTCTCCTGATTCCTGTATTCAGAAACAATTCCTCGACTCCACTTTATCCATCATTGCAGCATCATACCGGGCAATAGTGGCTCTTCCATCCCTACCTCCCCGAGCCACTGGCAGGGTGTGCGTGTGCACACTTGCATAACAAGCCGAATCACTAGCCTCGGCAGTGATTCAGGGTTCTGCCTGGATTCAGGGTTCCTGGAAGGAGCAGTATCAAGTAAGAGGCAAAACCAGCAACGTGGACAGTGTCCTGACCGCCTCACAGATGACATCTACATGCCAGCGGCCCTGCCTAACCTGAGTTGTGATTTTTTTCTCCTTCATTTCTCAAGACAGTTTCTCTGTGTAGCAGTCCTAGCTGTCCTGGAATTTGCTTTGTAGACTAGGCTGGCCTTGAACTCAGAGATCCACCTGCCTTTGCCTCCCAAGTGCTAGGATTAAAGGTGTGCACCACCAATGCCCAGGTGACTTGTGACTTTCTATGGGGTGATAACTATAGGTTCCTACCCGTGAACCTTTCCAGGCTGTGTCTACCTATGCATGTGGGTGTAGCCCCCGTGGGAGGAGACAACGATCTAGTACACACTCATGCCCTGGGGGAGGAGACACGGTCTAGTACACACTCATGCTTGAGGCCTGTTCTCACTCTCCTTTTTTCTTTAGTGTTGAGGTTTGGACCCAGGGCCTTTGCTTGCTCAGCAAACACTCTTCCTGTGAGCTGCCTCTCCAGGCTTTTCATCTGTTCCGACCCTTTCCTCCTCATCTGCCTGCAGGCGCCAGGCCATTCCATCGCCTTTCTGTGTCTACCTCACCTTTCCTCTGGTCCCGTCTCTTGTCCTCTATATAAAACTCTTCTGAGTATGGCTGCCCTGCCCTTCTGACCTCAGCCTGCTGTTTGGTTGGTCACTAACCACAGCCACCTCGTCTGTCACCAATGTTCCTTGTCATCTGTCCAAAGGAAGCAGGCAATCGGAATAGCATCTTGAAGGGAAACCCCGCCCGGCCCCGGCACACTCACCGTAGCTCCTGCTGGGCTGCCGTGGTGTCCAGAGTGTCCTCCAGCTCTGTCTTCAGGGCTTCCAGCTCCTCACTTAAGTCCCGTTTCTGCTTCTCAGCCTTGTTCCGCGAAGCCTTTTCAGACTCAAAGTCCTCCTGGAGCTCAGCGATCTGGGCCTGCAGCTCCCGTACGACTTTCAGGGCATTGTTTTTATGCAGGGTTTCATCATCTCCTCTGTCAAAAGATCAGGTACAGACACACTCAGGTGGGGCGTTTGCGTGTCTCCTCCCTGACCACCAATGCTAGTGACACCCCAAACTAGCAGTGGGAGTCCAGGCGAGAGCTTCGTTTCTCTATTTTAAAATGTCTTCTGAAGTGAAATGTTACGGCCAGAACATGGCCAGAGGGGGCCGTCCCACCAGCTGGAGCAAACCTGTTGTCAAGGCCTTCCCAGCTTCAGTTTCTGCTTTCTCTGCCACATCTTCAGACTTAAATGCACGGTTTAGGTGTTGGCAAGGTTTTCTGATGGGCAACACTACTCTACTCTGGAGTCTCCCAAGTAAGGAGGCCTGCTTCCAGGTCAGGGAGTATCTGGCTGGACTCAGTGGCAGGGGCCAGAAACATTTGTCATAAGAGGTTCTTCTTTCTCTTTTTTTCAAATTTGAGACAGGTGTCATTGAACCCAGGATGACTGTGAACCTTTGGTCCCCCAGCCTTCTGCCTCCTGGGATTACAGGCAGGCACATTTCCTCTTAGTCTTCTGTAGTGCTGGGGCTTTGTGCATGGCAAGCAAGTATACTACTAGCCCCATTACAAGTTATTCTTCATTAAAACATGTTATAAGTTAAGCTCCAAGACCCTGTAGCCACCAGTTAAGTCTTTAAAAATGAGATATTAGGTAGAAATAAATATTCAAATGGTTTTGGACTAAACAGCAGATCATGGAATAAGAGAGGAAATATTTCGGAAATGTTTATTTTCTCCAATGTTCCAAAACACTGAAACTAACCTGCAATGTACAGAAAAGTAAGTGTGGTAAAGGAGCTTGCTCTCTCTGCTGTGGCCCTCCCAGGACTGAGATGTGATACTGACAGTGGCTTATGAGACCTCGCTGCCCTGGTATAAATTAGGTGCTGCTGGGTTTTTCATGAACTTATGTCATAACTGACATGAAAGAAAGCGCATCTTGTTCTCTGGGGCTCTCTGCCATGCTCCCAGACACGGTCCGAGATGCAGGCACACAGGCCTACCCATGCAGCTGTCCCCTCCCCAGAGTGCCGGCGCGCAGACCTGGCCAGCGCTCCCTGAAGCTCCTCTTCCTTCTTGGCCAGCTGGACTTTGAGCTCGTCCACCTGTGCCTGGAGCTCAGCGATCTGGTCCTGCAGGTCGGTTGTTTCACCATCCAGTTTCCGTTTGGCCTTTTCCAGTTCCTGTCGAGTTTTCTCCTCCTTCTTCAAGCGTTCTGCAAGGCAAGACAGACCAGCCCTTCACCATACCGCAGAACACACACAGTGAGTTTTAAAGATCAGTTGGGTCACATCTAAAGATGTCCCTTATGGGGAAGTAAATCTACACTGTAAGAGCCAGGATGAACTGGAACCTTCTCACACCGTCCCTATACTCAGATCTGGAAAGGGAGCTAATGGGAGGCTACCCCAGTCACTGATTGCCCCAGCCCCAGCCCTGGACGAAGCATTGGTGAGGCAGAGGGTGGGCCGGGGCCTCGTGCCTCCTCAGCCTCTCTGCCACAGTGCAGCTCCTTAGTAAGGACTGGGGAATACTCTGCTCCCGTGGTTTGCCCCAGCAGTGTGGCCTGTGAGCTCTGAATTCTTTAGCACAGAACAACTAAGTGGACTCATCTGCCTCATGGGTGCCTCTTTAGCAGAGGATCCAAAGGGCAGCAAAGAAATTTGCAAACTAAGTTTATACTGACAGTCTGTTTTTTATCTATACCAACCAACCCACCCATTCCCACAAAACAATAAAAATCCTCCCCAACCCCCCAAAACAAAACAAAACAAAACATTTTTCCCCCGTTACAAAAGTATGCTTTAAGAAAGCTAGCAGGAGGCCAGGTGTGATGGCACACACTTTTAATGCTAGCACTCAGGAGGCAGAGGCAGGTGGATCTTTGTGTTTGAGGCCAGCCTGGTCTACAGTTGAGTTCTAGGACAGCTAGGGTAACACAGAGAAACTCTGTCTCAAAAACCAAAAGGAAAGGAAAGGGGGGGGGGTGTGTGTGTGGGGAGGGAGAGGGAAGGGCGAGCTAGCCAGCGGGTCACCCTGCGGGGACTGAGCAGACCGCACTCACTAGCTGCTGGACCGTGGACAGGGTTATCTGCCCTTCACTGCTTCTGCCAGAGAGGCTGCTGCTGCTGCTACTCTGAGGTTTTGTCTCTGTCCCACCAGGCCCTGTCACAACTTTGTCACCTGCACACTTGCATGCAGTGTTTAGGTCAGATGCCCAGAATTCCACTCCAGCTAAGTCCATCAAAGGCAAGTTTCAAAAGAAGGAAAACCATCCTGATTCTATCCCATCGAGCACTAAGTGACATGACCAGTGAGGTCTATGTTAACAGTGAAGTCCTCAGCACTAGCAGCCACCATGGCCACTTCCCATGACTGTCCTACCCAGCACACTCCCTGCTCCGAGAGTCACGGCTGACACGAACCTTCTAAGTCTGAGATCATCACTTCTTGCTTGTTCCTGACTTTAGCCAAGTTCTTTGCCTTTTCTTCCTCTTCAGCCAGCTGAGAGGAACACTCGGCAATGCGATCTTCCATGAGTTTCTTTTCCTAAGTAGACAAACAATCACTTCAGAAAAGACATGCACAGTTGCATCCTGAGTGTGGATTTACTCTCAACAGACAATCTTCTCTGAGTGAGAAACAGTGGGTAATTGGGCCCTGCTGCTCCAGTGGGCTATATCCTCCTGGGCCACTAGGCCCTCTCCTGGTGGCGGCCTGGTCTATGCCTTGTGCTCAGAGCCTGAGTCCCAGGTGAGCCACAAGTGGCATATATGGAACAGACTGGAAAAGGCTGTATGGACATTTGTCTGTCTTCAGAAGTCCAGACTGGAAGCCTTACAGAGAAAGTAAATGCAACTACAATTCTCCAGAACTTTCCCGCCCATTCTGTTTGGAGTATCATTTGGATGAGTGTGCCAAGCTCTCTTCTGGATTCTAACAGTGGTGCCCTATGGAAATGGTCTTACTTTGATAAATTTGGAATTCTGGTCCTCGAGAAGCAGAACCTCCTCTTCCATCTTCTTGATTTTGGCCTCTGCTGTCACCTTCTCCAGCTGCAGCTTCTGCCGGGCTCCCTCCTCCTCATCCAATTGTTCTTCCAGGTCCTGGTAAAGAAAAGCCTGTGTCAGTCTTCCCAGTTCCTCCGTCAGATTCACCCACACAGCAGGAGCAGAGCACACAGGAGGCATGACATGCTCCTGTTGTATGTTCAATGGGATTTCAAAGTACAAAGCACACATTTGTGCCTTAACAAGTGCAAACTGGGTCAATCCTTAGGAAACTGACATGGCTAGCTCTGCAATCGTGCTTTCAAGTACAACTGTAGGAAACTGTCAGGGTGATTTGGAATCGGCAATAGCTGTAACTCCAGCACTCAGGAGGTTGAGGCAAGGGAGATCTTGAGTTGCAAGCCAGCCTGGAAGAAGTAACACCAAGCCAAACACATACAGTGCTGTTTGTAATACCTGGGAAGCTATGTGAAATGGCTCAAGCAGTTAAGCTTTGGTACATCTGTGAGATGGTGTAACACACAGTAATTAAAAATTGCACGGCAACTGCACAAAGTATAAACTATGAGACAGTAGCAGCGCCCCAGCACACCTCGCCCAGTGAAACTGAGTGCACTGTTTCCTCATCATACATCCTGGATCATTGTGTTTGATAGTAACGATGTATGAATGGACATGGTTATACATATTAACCCAAGAATAACCTGCTTAAAGGTTTTACTTATGGTTAATTTCAGAGCTAATCTTGTGAGGTGTGACAATGACCTCTCAGAAAAGCTCCAAGTACATCTCCAAGGGCACAGTGCAGCACAGTGAGCCCCGGTGACACCTGAGGTGTGACGGAGTCAACTCATGGCCCATCTCCTTCATGGGGATCTCCCCCTTCCTTTGGCTGATTCAAAAGCAAATCCCAAGCATGCTATTTCATCTGAAAAGCCTTCAGGCTACATCTCTAAAAGAATAAAATAAAACAAAGGCTCTTTAACAAAGCCATTTGCTTGCATCGGAATTTATATAAATCTCACCGGCTATGACTGACAGGCGTATTAAGCCTCCTTCGATCTCTAGGTTCTGTCTTCTCTCTGCTTTCCAGGCTATCAGTTCCTGGCTCCCTACTGCCTGGCTTTTGTTAACTACTTTCCTGCACACACTCACAAGGTGGCAAAACTAGGCAACACAGCGATATGTCCAGTATAAATTCAAGGGATAAACAAATCTGTATACTATTTCAAATAATTTGAGAAGAGCTATGGGAGGAGGAGAGCTGGGTGCTCTAGGTTTTCTACGATAATTATATTAATGCTGAAGTCAAGAAACTCATCTTCAAAACCACAAAAAAAGTCCTAGTTGAAAAGGTGATCAGAAATCACCCAAAGTCTCAGAGGCAGAGGAAAACAAAACAAAAACAAACAATGCAAGGGGTTCAAAATGGAGTTCTTAGGGCCATGTAGTCAATTTGGAATCTCTGACATGTTATAGGAAAAACACAAAACAAAAAAACCCCAAAAAAACCCAAACCAAAAACAACAACAAAAACCTGATACCTCATAATTTCATAATGCCTTAATAATTTTAGATTGCACTTGAATGAATTTCCAGGTCACAAAAAGAAAAAGTAAATTAAAACATGATGTAGAAGCCTATGTTTATTTAGGACATATTTGTGTTTTAAATGAAGAAACAGGAGCCTGTAGATAAAGAAATGCAAGCATTTCTTATGAAGTGGTTAAAATTAGTGTAAAATTTAGTGTAATAAACCAAAACGGCAGGAAAAGGGCCAGTAAGGCAGACCAGTGGGTAAAGTGCCTGCTACCAAGCCTGATGACTGGGACCCACAAGGTAGAGGGGAAGGTTCAGCTCCTACAACTTGTCCCCTGACCTTTGTAGCATGGCTCATTCACAAACCTGTGATAAAAACACTAAAGCTTATAATAAAAATGTGAACTACCAGGCCGGTGAAATGCTCCTTGGGTAAAGGCACTGGCTGTACAGGCCTGCCCGAGCTCGGTCCCCAGAGCCCATGCAAAATGGAAGGGAAGAACTGACTCCACAGTCACCCCCAATCTCCACACAAGCAGCAGGGCATCTACGCCCCAGCCCCGAACTAAGTTTTAAAAGAATGCTAAGGTGTATGTAGTTTTGATTGGATATACTTTCTGTAACTCTATTAACAGATCATGAATCTCAATGGAAATAAACACACTTTATCTTATACCTGAACAGGACTGCTAAGGTCTAGTGATATCCTCTTTGTAAATAATTCACTTATCTCTCACATAAAATCTTAGATTTACATTGCTAAGAAACCTATACTTTGTACAACTTTTGTGGTACTCCACTAACTTATAGAATATTTGAAAACTGTCCTGAACAATGGACGTACCTGGCTGATTTAGTACTGTATTAGTCGTTTTGTCAGACATCTGGCTGTCTGTGCATTGCAAAGTCAAGCTATGCAGTAAGAATGTTAAGGGAGAAATGTTCCCGTAAGAGTTTGATGCTGGCTCATCAAACAGTGGTGGCAGATGATGACAACAGAGACTGAAGGGCATGTCATTAGGTGCAGTGGTGGTGGCAGCAAGCAAAAGGGGAGATGTCGGTGTGTTAGGGCACAGACGGGAAACTCGCTGTTTGTGCCATCTGTAGCTGTGCTCTGTGCTGTGTGACTTAGAGCTTATGGCTCAAGGCAGGGCAGGGTTAACCGTTCACCATGCATGTTGCATGCTTGTTATGAACCAAGCCAGTTAGGAGATGCTCCCGTAATCACCAGAGTGAGTGTAAGAACTAGACTGACAATGCTCTAGACCCTGGGTGGCTTCTGACTTTGTCTCTACAGTGTAAGATGCTACTCTAGAACACAGAATTCCTGTGAATTCTGCTTAGTGAATGCATGTTCTCAGCAGCTACAGGAATCACATGTTCAGACCCAAAGCACAGCCCTAAGAGCTGCGACAGGCACCTGGATGTGTGCTTGCATCTTTTTCTTCTCATTTTGGAGGATCTGGTTCCTCTCTTCTTCCTCTTCTACCCTGGACTCCAGGTCATGGAGAATCTCCTCCAGCTCCTGCTTTTTGGCGGCCAGTCTTGCTCTCATCTCTTCTGCTTCAGCAAACAGCTCGGTCTCAGCTTGAAGTTGTTCTGCAAGGATGTTCTTCTCTTCCAACAACTGAAAGCACAACACAGGGTCCAGAGCCACGGCTCACCCAGGGTGCTCACACACTCAGGGTGCTCACACACATAGGGTCCAGAGCCACAGCTCACACACTCAGGGTGCTCACACACACAGGTGCTCACACACACACAGGGTGCTCACACACACACAGGGTGCTCACACACACAGGGTGCTCACACACATAGGGTCCAGAGCCACGGCTCACACAGGGTGCTCAAACACACAGGGTGCTCACACACACACAGGGTCCAGAGCCACGGCTCACACAGGGTGCTCACACACACAGGGTGCTCACACACATAGGGTCCAGAGCCACGGCTCACACAGGGTGCTCACACACACAGGGCGCTCACACACACAGGGTGCTCACACACACAGGGTCCAGAGCCACGACTCACACAGGGTGCTCACACACACAGGGTGCTCACACACTCAGGGTGCTCACACACACAGGGTGCTCACACACTCAGGGCGCTCACACACACAGGGTGCTCACACACACAGGGTCCAGAGCCACGGCTCACACAGGGTGCTCACACACACAGGGTGCTCACACACTCAGGGCGCTCACACACACAGGGCGCTCACACACACAGGGTGCTCACACACACAGGGTCCAGAGCCACGGCTCACACAGGGTGCTCACACACACAGGGTGCTCACACACACAGGGTGCTCACACCAGAGATCCACCACCATTTCAGCAGTTGGTGCCACTGCCTCAGACACAGCAGGTTAAGAATATGAGACACAGAGGCAAGATCTGTGAGTTCCCGGACAGCCTCGTCTACACAGAAAGTTCTAGGCCAGCCAAGGCTACATAGAGACCCTGTCTCAAAACAAGCAAACAAACAAACAACATCTGCAGAACTTTGAATTATGCCTGTGTGTGTATATGTATAAAATAAACTACATGGAAATACGTTTGGTTGTTTTGGTTGCCCTAAGTTATCTTGAATAATAAAGACCAACTTCTTACTATTTTCAGAAGTAGAGTTTGTTCATTAAGTTAGGAAGGGACAGGTAAACAGAGGGGATTATTAAAGTGTAATAAAGGTTCCAGTTGTGGTGGCTCATGACTGCAATCCCAGCACTTAGGAAGCTGAAGCAAGAGATTGCCATGAGGGGGCCAGCCTGGGCTACCAAGCGAGGCTACTGAAAACAAAAACAACAAAGTTCTTGGGAACTACCGGTGGCTGCCTCTTATCAAGTGCATAGTCTCATTTCCACACTGACAACTGTTGCAGTCTGGGGGGAGCACTCAGTGCCTGCGGGGAGCACTGCCTCAAGGTCCCTGTTGCTACAGAAGTGGGAGTGGAGGGAGGCCTGGCTCAGCCACACTGCCCTTCACTTTCTCTTTCCCTCACCAGCAGACATGAGGAGGCAGCGGCGACAGCCCCATCTCACACAGGGTCAGACACGGCCTCCACAGCCAGCACCATCCACTGAGTGTTCAAAGAACGGGAAAGGTGCGGTGGATTTCAGCTTACATAAATCTGAACCATAAGACTCAGTGCGGCTGTTAACTCTGCAGTGAAAATACGTCCTCTTTGAAAATGTGTGAAATCCCCTAATACGATGTTGCATGGGTGTGGCTACTTCTAATTAACGTGTGAGCTGCTGTCTATGGACAGACAACCGCAGGAAGGCAGGACAGTGTGTCCTGCAGAGAAGGGCGCACACACCTGCTGGTGTTTCCTCTCCATCTCCTCAAGCTCCCCCTCCACCTTCGTCTGCTTCTCCTTCACCTTCAACAGCTCCTCATCTTTGGCCTGGAGTTCTTCCTCCTGGCGTGTCACTTGGAGGAGAGGCTTCACCTGTGACAAGTTGGACAGTTCATCAGCACAGCCCTGCCACACTTGTGATGATCTAAGTCTGCGTGAGGGAGACCTCAGCCCAGCCCACCTTGGTGAAGACTCGCCACCACTGCCAGTGCCGCAGCTTCAGGTACGCAGCACAGTTCCGCTGCAAGACCTTGAGGGCACTCAGCTGTTGCTGCTTCTTGGCAAAGGCCCTGAAGAACAGTAAGGAAAGCACACCTTCATAGGTGCTCATGGGAAGGCCATCGCAGGCAGACGTCCCCCAGGGATGGCTTCCCCAGGACCCCTTTGTGCTTGGCCCTGTGTGTTTCCCTGGTGACGGCACAGGACATGCATCTGTCCACCCAGACGCCGCTCCCATGGGATGCACCGTCCACAAGGGTGGAGCGTGTCAGTCTCATGCCCTCTAGTGTCATGGAACAAACACAGCGCCCAGCCCAAGGCGCAGGATTCACGAGCCCACTTACTTTCTGGCCAAGTAGCCTCTGCACACAGCTTGGAAAAAGATAATGATATCGGTGATTTTTAAATCTCTTTCTTCTTCTAAGTGCGCCAAAACTCCAGCTCGGAAAAAGATCTTGCTCTGTCCAATTCTATACAGGTTTGGGTCCAGTTCTAAAGCCCGGATCTAAGAAAGAAGTATCCTGCTTAATCTTGCTATTGGAAAGTCATACTAGTAATAAAGAATCCAGGCATAGTGGCATATGCCTTTAATCCCAGCACTTGGCAGGTAGAGGCAGGGCAGACAGTGCTATACAATAGAGAGCCTGCCTCAAAGACCCAAAAAGAACAACAAAACCAATCTTACCATGCGCTCACAGGCCTGTTTGCCATCCATGAATCCTTTGGGAATAGCATTGGGAGTTAGGATCTCATATCTGGAGAAAGAAAAAGGAGAAACAGTGACAGGCAGCCCACAGATTTATAGCAGAGCAAGGGATGGGCAAGTGACAACCTGGCCTTTGCAGGTCCAGTTCCTATTTAGAAGTGGAGTGAAAACAAGGTTAATTCTCAATCAAAGCACGGGCTTAGGGGTCCAGCAAGGAAGGATCAAAGCTGGTCCTTGCACTTTCTTCGTTTCCCACAAAATGCTCATTTTTAAGATGAGAGGACCTGGCTTTGTACTTTGAGCAGCCAGTCAGCGTGTAAGCGTTTATCAGATAATAGAAAAGGCTTAAAGAGCAATGACCACCAGCGTCTATGTGAAACCTCAGAAGACAACAGGGTGACATTCAGCAGTGACATATGGTCACTGAGTTCTTGCTTAAAATGCAGTACCTGACTGTAAATAGTCACACCCCAGCGTGAAAAACCCTGCAGCAGGAAGGCAGCCATTATAACTCAGTACCCAAATGCCACTTATGTCTTCCTTTCCTAGCAATAAAAAGTGACTCCTAGACAGCGGACGCCTAAGGACACCTAGGACTGCCAATAGCTTCTTGAGTTGATTCTTCTGGAATGGGGGTGGGGTGAGATAGATGCTGACCTTTCTTCGACCTGGAAGCTCCTAATGATTTTGTGGATCAACAATGGCCATATTTGAAACATCTTATTTCCAGAAGGAAAAGGAAAAACAAGTGACTGAGTTAACAACTTTAGGAAATTGCTTCCCCAAGCATTTCCCACCAAGTCTGCATCAACTGCTGCTGCACAGCAGCCTCTTCCCTTTAGATTTTATCTTAACCTTTCCAATCTATTCACTTTTCTATTTTTCTTAAAGGTCTGCCATTATATACACACATATGCACAAATGCACAGATTCACTTACTGAAGAAAGATGGCATATCCCAAAATACTTTCCGAATCATTACTGGAGTACTTTAAACTTCTTTTTATTTTACTTATATTTTAACACACACCACTCAACTATCCTTAAAATACCTGCTATATTAAAACACATATTAAAATTTCACATAGATGTATCTGAATGAATGTTAAATTTCTAGCTGTTTGGTTCATCTCCTAGCTAATCTCCAGGCTCTGAAGATGGAGTATGTCTCAGCATTCAGAAGTGGCCTCTCTGTATGGTAGGACAACCAGGAGCTTCCCTTTGCAGGGAACACAGGGGAACCTAACCCTCATATCAGCATTTTCATTTTTTTTACTATGGTAAGCTTGGACACAGACAAAATAGGTAAAGGTCAGCGATAGATACCTCTGTCTGAACTCTTGGAAGACTATCCGGTTGGGAAAACCCTGGCGGCAGATCCTGATCCCTTCCAGGACACCATTACAGCGAAGCTGATCCAGCACGAGATGTGGGTCCAGTTTTCCAGCCTAAGAAAGCAAACAATAGTTTTCTAGCTTAATCTCAGTAGCCTGGCCCCGTCAACTCAGAACACAAGCATGCGGTCTGCCTCACACATACCCGCTTCTCGTGATTTGGAATGATGCAGCGAACGAAGTTGGGGTTGGTGTTTCGGAGAGTTGCCATCAGTTTGGTGAGAGACTCTTTGTAGAGCTGCCCGACGGTACGGAACATGCCCTTCTTGGTTTTATACGCAGAGCCAAAAGCTGTCTCAGTCATACCAGTGACTTGATCCAGACCTACAATGCGGTCCACTGGGGAGGGGAGAGAAGAGAGCTGTGACCCAAGAGTGAGGACTGGCAAGAAGGAAAGACAGTGATAGTCAGCAGCACAAGCTTTGTGAACAGATGGTGAGAGGTGCCGTCTAGGAAAGGCAGTCAGCACATTCAGACACCGCACAAGCCGAGGCGCTAACAGCCACACACTGACATGGCGGGATTCTGCAGTGCCTCTGTAGGCCCCACCTACCACACTGGGGGCAGGTGGCTTCCACTGCACTAGGCTCAGGAACCCTGTGTCCGCTAAGGTCCTGCCTGTGAGATCTGCCATTACTAGGCAAATGGAAGGATCTCTGGCTGGCATTATTGATACACAGACCGATGCTGGGAGAAGTCTCAAGAAGAAATGGCTCGTCAAATACTCATAAAGATAACTGACTGTAGATCCACTCAGTGTAGGGGCCTGAGTTATCCTGAGCCAGTGCATCTTCAGTAAGAAGGCATAAATGCAGGAAGATTCCCTCGCTTTGATTTTGAGCAATGTGTGAACCTCAGCTGTCTCCTCAAAGTGCAAGTAACACAAAAACCACAAACCAGGAAGGACTCTTCTGGAAGCCACTGACTGAAGCTCCCAGGCATTCCCACATTGTTAAAGCAGATCGTGTTTTTACTATCTGCACAACAGATCCTTCTAATGATGAGCTTGCAAAAGACTACCAGCCATTAGCATATCTGCTGCTTAAGATGCCATGTGCTTCCTTGACACATTTCATGAGAAATTAGAACATGAATTGACCTGCCGTTAACAATATTCTCCTCAAGTCTGACAGCCACCTCATTTCTTTGTGGGGGTCCGTCCCTGGGTAGGGGTTCTATGTGCAAGATCTCAGTTGACTCTTGACTTCCATCCCAGTGAGGTTTCTACAGAAGAGGAGCTCTTGGTCCCAGGGTAAAGTACCCTTGAGGCAGGCCTGGAATGGAAGCTGGAGGATGGATAAGAAGAACTGTGTGGCTCCAGACTTTGAGGCCAGGGTCAAGTGACCCTGCACTTGTGCCCTGGAGGTCACTGCCGTCTCCCAGTGAGGACTCACTCGTCTGTCTTCAGCCTGGCTCCCTTTCACTGCCTGTCCTATACAAGCCTCCGTCACTTTTGCCAGTCCACTTCCCTCTCTATCACCAGTCCAGCTTATTTCCAGGGTTCACTTATTTGCCACTTGTCACCTTCCTCCACTATCTTCCAAGTATTTGTTCAACCAGGAAGTGAGCTTCTAGCCTACTCTCCCATCCTACCAGGTACTGCCCAGGCAGGGACCCACCTGCTGCGAAGGCAATGGATGTGTATCTGCTGGCCATCACAGCAGACTCCTAAACTCTTCACTTCTGGCTTTAGTGACCCTACCTACTCTCACTCCCAGCTTCTCCAGCCCCACCCCCCCAACCCCTGCTCCTTCAGTCTTGTTATCCAAGATGACTTCCATTACTTATTCTTATCCTGTCCACCTTGGCACAATAGGGACCTAAACTCATGTGAAATCTCTAGGCTGTGGTAAGGAATGAGCATAGACATTAGCCCCCTTCTTGTTTCCAGCCATGCTCTCAGCCAAGTGATTTCATTTATGACTTTAAATTACAAATGCCTGGCTACCTAGCACCTAGTCACCAGATTTACTAACATTCTTAACTCATGTGTTAGTGAAAGAACAAAATATATTTAAATCACGAAGTAGGGTATGCAGTGAAAGAAAACAGCAAGATGCTGAGAAATGCAGTTAAGGGATCTCTCTCTGGGCATCTCCACTTAATACGTGAAGCCTAAGGATGAGACGTGCAAACAAGGGCAGGGTGGGAAGGGAGCGCCAAGGAGACACTGAGCAGGGGCATCATGAAGATGGCTCTTGGGATGATGACAGAGGAGATGGCGAGAAGAGTCAAGGCATATTCTGATGGCAGAACACTTTGTGTGCATGGTTAATTCAGTATGAAAAGGAGGTGTGTCAGGGTGAGATCATGGGAAAGATGGGAGAGGAGTGGGCTTGTGGCTGGGTAGAAAGGGCCGAAACCCTGTAAGTGATATGCCTGTAGCCACTGCAGTGGAGGCGAGATACCGAGGCCAGGTGGAAAGCGGCAGCATGCTGCTGAGAGGAGAGGAAGGAACAACAAAGGCAAACGGGGGACAGCCAACATAGCTGTTCAAGTCTTGGAACTGGTAAGCTGCTCCCGGGGAAAAGACAAGATGAGGGCCTGGGACCACTCTGTAAGCTGGACAAGGGAGGAAGAGGACAATGGCCAGGAGAGAGGGGACAGATAGGAATAATACTGATCCATCCTCCACCACCAACTGTCCCGGTGTGAACACTGCTCACTCCAGGTAAAAGCTGGGAGTCACCGAGCCTCTTGCGCCAGCTGCTCACCCAACCTCCTGTTCCTGCCTGGCCACTGCTGTTCCTGCTGACTGGGATTCTGCGACTCTATCCGGCTCTTTCCAGGCCTCCTGTCCCACTTACCTTCTGCTCCTGGCTGTCACACCCTCCTCCATTTACCTTCTATCCCAGAGTAATGATGAAACTGGAATTTTTCCCAGTCTGTCACACAGGGTACAAATAGAACTGTAACTTGAGTCAGAGACACCTGCTACCCATGAGCTGTGTGATTTGGTGGTAGGTTCCAATCCCAACAAATCAGTTCCCTCCTCTGAGACAGAGCCAAAGAGATGTGCGGTGTGGTGTGGTGTGGGTCTGAACCATGCTGCCGTGCTCACTGCTGGCATTCTCCACACGCCTGCATTCCAGCCAGCCAGACTGTTGCAACCTCCAAGGTACCAGGACTTGTGCATCCTTTCTCTTTGGCCTCCTCCACTGGTCACATGGTCGACTCCCTAACACTGCTAAGTCTCCATTCCTTAACTTCCTCAGAGAACTCTTTTTTGGCTCTTGTCCCCACAGTGCTCACAAGGCACAGCAAGCTAGTCCCTCTTCTCCCTCTGAATCTCAGAGAAAGGTTCCTGAGAAAACAGCCCATTCTCTGCATCTTCTCTGCTTGACTCAGCTTTCCAGGGAGGACATCTCACCAGCATCCCAGGGGCTTGGGAGCTGTCCCCATGGTCACTCTGACCTCTGACTGCTAGCCAGGATGACCGCCCGGTGCAGGCCAGAGCACGGCATGGGAACCTAGTAGCTATTTAATAAATATCTATAAACAGCTGCTGGTGGAAAGCAAAGAGTACGAAGAACAAATTATCACTACCACAGGAGAGACGGTGCCATGTTTACTTTCCAAGGATCCGATTACATCAGCTCTGCGGTAGGCTAGTGGTGGGAGCAGTAACCCTGCATACCACAGGGTCCAGCGCACAATGCCCACAATCATCATCGGTCCGATTTCACATTTAATAGCTTTGGATTACTCTCTAAAATTATTCAGGCTTACTAAAAATTAATGCTTTAGGCTTTCAGGTTGTTTTGATTTTTTAAATTTACCACTGAAAACTCAGGGTTGGATTCCACTGCTGAAAGAAACTGTCTTATGGGTAACAGAGAAACACATTAGGAGAGTCATGAAATGACCTGGAGCACATCACTAAATGATGATTTCATTAAAAAACCACCACTCAGATGAATTTCCACTTTAGAAGGGTCTTTTCTTATGCAAATGATGACAAGAGAACCAGAGAAAGGCAGAAATTGAGATTCAGAAACAAGAGCCCACAGTGGCGAGCTGCAGCGAGCAGGACCGTTGCGCTGCCACGCCTAGCTGGGCTGGTGAGGCACACTTAGAGCCATTGCAGAGTTCCCTACAAGGCACAAACAACTGCAAGTGCTCTGCCCTACACGTTATTATCCTATAAAACTTAAAGTCACAATTAGATGGGTTTTATGTTCATAATTATAAAGTGGAATTTGTCATTTACCATAAAACTGCCATCACCAGTTTTTGTAAAGGATTCTTAACTGGCTCTTCCTGTGGAGGACAACCCAGGGGATGAGGAGGAACAAGATCTTTTTGATGTCTTTTTCAAAATCTGCCAAAAATATTAGTGCTTACTAAGCTTTCTGAACTATTTGAAATTTATTGTACCTAATGTAAGTCAGAAGATTGGGGGAACCTATTCTCTGTGCATTTTAATAGGCAGGTGGGGGCGGTTAAGCATATGGACTATATTCTCCTGGCAAGGACTTCCAGCAGGGGTGAGGCAAGCCTCAGGTCCCCTGCAGTGCTTTCAGCAACTGAATACTTAACTGCTGTGCGTTCCCAGAGACAGCATCAAATAATACCTTTATGATATCTACACAGCAATTAGATTTACAGCCAGTACATAATTGGTACATAATAGTACATAATAGATTGGCTTAGAGCCAATCTATTAGAATAATTTTAGCAGAGGTAGAAATTTTTAGGAAAATTCCAGGAAGAGTGGTAGATAAGATCACGTGACTCAAGGAGCCTGCACTCTTTGTCAAGCAGTAGTGGTGAGCTAAACTGGCAAGCCTCCCTCTCCCTTCCCACGCCCTTTGGAGGCCTTTCTTCTCACACAGGGCGACGGACTGTTCATCTGCCCCTTCCTGTCAGCTTGATGCTAGGATTTATGCTGCCACTGGTGCTTCAGCTTGACTGCCTATCTATCAGCTAAACCTGGGGACACTGAGTTAATGTGGATTTGACTATAATCAAACAAGACAATAGTTATTCCTTTTCCTAATTAAAGCAGCTGCAGATGCAGCCACAGCAACACGCACATCTCTGAACATCAAGAACGGGGGCATGCTGGGGGATGGTGGGGCATCACAGCATGTGGGAGGCAGAAGCAAGTGATCTCTGTGAGTTTGAGGCCAGCCTGGTCTACAGACAGCCATGGCTGCACAGAGTAAGCTGTCTCGGGGAAAAACCAACAAAAAACAAAAAACAAACAAAAAAGCTAGGGCACTTTTTATACGACCAGTGTCCTTGTCAGCTGTCAGTCACCCCAGATACAGTGCCTAAATAACATGTTTCTTTGAGCGTTCAATTGCGGATAAAACTCAGGATAAAAGAAAGTATGTGCAACAACAACAAAACCCAGTCACTTCAAATGATGCTAATTTAACAAAGCACACAGACGAGGGACAGACCCAAACCCCTAAACCTGACATGATACTTAGGCCACTAGATCAATCTGCAGGTTCAGTGCTGAACATTGCTTTGTCATTCTTGTTGCTATTTCTAATTGGAGCTTCCACCAATGGCTTCTTAAGAAGCGTTTTGAGAGGTCTCTGTGTAGCTCAGGCCGGCCTTATAATCCTGCCGTAGCATACCCAGTGCTGGGCTACAGTCTATCAGGCTCTTTTTACACCGTACTGGACAGGGACAGGGACAAGACTGCTTTTGGAGTCAGAAGATCTTCATGGTGAGATTTTAAACACAGCTGAAGCAAAGCCTTTCCCCTAAATAGAGGCAAGTCTGCCTCTCAGCCCATGTAAGAGCTGCTACTGTATCTCAAGACGGCTTCTCTGCAAGATGGAAGGCAGTGGGGATCTGCTTCGTGGCATATCCCACATTTTGTTTATTTATTTTCTCTTGGTATCTTTTCAGGTCTGTTGGTTGCAATCTAGCACACGTGGGGCTCAAAACCTAAATGGTACAGTAAGTGAAGGACATGTCAGGACAGTTCAGTGCCAGGGCTGATGACTAGAACCCAGTGTCAAGTCCAGAAGCACTGAGTAATCACTGCATCACTGAGTCTGAGGTCCTGCTCTCTGCTTGCATCTTCCTTCCGTATCTGCTTTGTCTTCAGAAATCTAGACTTGCACAGTAGATACAGAGAGATCATCACTTGAGGCTGTTCGGGAGCCTGCAGGACTTAAACGTTTAAGACACTCCAGTCCTTCCTTCTTCCATGTGCTTCAATGGTTTTCAACATCTCTTTACCCAGGGGCTCATTTTTTATCCTTGAAAGCCTGGAAACTTATTTCCTCAATATTATGACTACAGTTGGTTTGGTTGGTGTTTGTTTTGTTTTGGGGGCAGGGTCTACGTAGTCCTGGTGACAAACACATTTGGAAGCACAGCATCCAGATTAGTGTGCAGGACTGCCAGGGTTTCCTTACACGTCAGCAAGTCACAGTCATCCATAATCAGTCCCTGAAACTCTGCCACTGTCTTTCAGGAAAGCACCCAGGACACAGCATCTCATTTTCACTTATGGAGTCCCTTAGATCCATAACAGATCTTGAGGAGAGAAAGGCTTTGTTTTGCTGTAGGCCTTTCAAGGCCTGTGTATAGCCATGTTGGATGGATGGATTCTGAGAGGACACCTTTGCCTCTTCAGTTCAGTTGAGGAGCACGACCGGGACAGAGCCAGGGACAGCCTTTAGCGCTGTGGTGGGAATGTGGTGAGCTAGCTGCTTGTTTACTGAAATGAAGGCATCAAAGAGGGGCTCTAGATTGGATCTTGGCAGCACAAAGGCCTGGACTGGGCCCCTGACAGATCAAGTGTCACAGGGGCAGGGCTAGGCTGTGTGTGGGCTACAGCTCACTCGGTGACTTCCTCTATCTTTTCATGGAATGTTTCCCTAGGCCAGCTGCTGGGGAAATGAGAGGGCCCGACAACAGGCTTTGACTCTTTCAAAGACTCTTGGAGAAGACACTTTGCTTTTAAGCTGTCCTCAACAGTTATTGCTAACTTTTCTGTGGTTCTGAGACTGAGTCTAACTCTACAGCCCATGCTGACTTCACACAAGTGACCCTTCTGCCTCAGCCTTTCTCAAAATGCCAACCTTTAACAGAGCACAGGTCGTAAGACCATGCAAATCTGAAAATTGCTTAACTTGCCTTCCTCTTGCCTTTCTCAGCATCCTCCAGGCACCCCAGGGCCAAAGGTTTCTGCTTTCAGGACTGTGAGGAGCTCTCACTGTGGGCTGTGCTGCCTGCCATTTCCTCGTCTCTGCTCCCATTCCATGCTCTGCCATTTCCTCGTCTCTGCTCCCATTCCATGCTCTGCCATTTCCTCGTCTCTGCTCCCATTCCATGCTCTGCCATTTCCTCGTCTCTGCTCCCATTCCATGCTCTGCCATTTCCCCGTCTCTGCTCCCATTCCATGCTCTGCCATTTCCTCGCCTCTGCTCCCATTCCATGCTCACAGTTGGCTTCCTTCGCAGTACGCCAGCTCCAGCTGAGGGCAAGCATTAAAATAGCACAGCCCTGTAACATTTTAAACAGTGACTTCTGAGATGGGTTCAGACTTTAGTATTCTTATGTTCCAAATTCATACACTTTATAAGATGAAACTGACTTTACCTTCAAGTATTGCTACTTTATACTTTCAATAAAAAATTGGAAGACTGGGTAAGTTTCACACTGTTCTGGGCTTTTGGGACCCTCTAGTCACTTCTAAGACATATCTGAAAATAGGGCTAAGGATACAGAGTACAGAATCTAAACATTTGGAGCTCAATTTTAAGAGCAAAGTATAAATTCTAAGAACATTCCACTGGGCCTCAGTCTAAAAGTGAATACATCAAGCTTCATAGACAGGTCCAGTGCCGCTGGTTCAAAAGAAAAGGCCAACAGCCCGATAACATCCCAAGTCCAAACCAAAGGAACAATGATGAGACCAACAACCCTGAGGTAAACAAACATTTTTTCACAAAATGCAGCAAAGGGAGAAACTCCCTTCCGAGAAGTCCCTAAGAGCGGAGAACCTAAAGGGCCATTCAGGGACAGAAAAGATGCCATTTGGCCGATCAGCCCCTACCAATTTGCTTGGAGAAGTGTGTATCAAAATAGCAACTGGAAAAGGTAGTGACATACCTTTTACTATGCAACACTAAGTGCTATGCGTAAATAAGAAGCGATGTGTAGGCAGTAGCGACTGAATTGTTTATGCACTCAAACAGTTGTCTTGAAGTATAATAAAACAGAGCATGAAATGGGACGTTCATGCAGGCCTATGAGCAAAACGAACAGAAACCCCAAAACCAGCCCCGCCTCCCAAGCCACCCTGCCAGCCCCCACCCCCACCATTTCTCCTGTGGCCTTAAAACCCTTGTGTTTTGGAGGCCCTGCAGGCTGTATACATTCACCTGGCGGCTCATGAAGACCAGAAACACTGTCATAGAAAGAAGCTCTCTGAATATTCTGAATCTCTAAAGCAGAGAAACAGTGAAAACAGGACAGAAGAGCAGATACACAAACACTTCAGTTAGTGTGAAAGACATTTGACATCACAAGTAAACTCTGAAACGGGGCTACCAAAGTAGCCAGCCCAGGGCAGACCCTATGCAAAAATTATTGTTTCGAGAATCTGTGCATTTGGATAAAGTTCTGTATATAATAAATTTAAGCTGAATCAAAGAAGCATATTCCCGCCTTCAGGTGTGAGCATCACATCACACTGACGACATTTAAGAGTAAGGAGGCACTAATTAATCTGTCTTGCAATTGGTAAATCTGGGCAAGACTGCAGTTAAATCAGAGTGCTAAGATAAATGCAAAATCAGTGGCTTCTACTGCCAAGATTTCCCAGTACAGATTTTGGAAACACAATTCACTTCAAATACAAATTTCTAAAAGATTAGTTAGCTACTAAAGTTCTGCTGTAGCAAATAGCAAATGTTAAAATAATTTTAAAGTTTTGATCATGCCATTACTCATGAAAGTGCCCTAGGAAACACTGTACACAACAATACAAGCTTTAGCTGTTGCTGTTTATATACATAAATAATGAGGAAGGGCATGAATTCCTATGCAGCTGGTTGAAAGATCCCCAAACAACAGCTTCTAATAAAAGCAGGGCACTATGAATCTCTAGGGCAGGGCTGCCATCAATACATTTATTCCTTTTGGTTTGGCCTTGAGAAAACTGTCCGAAACTCTCACACAAACTGGATTTTAATACACAGTGTCTTCAGCTCAAGGGACTATGCTGCCGTAGGCAAGCATCCATCGTATATTCTCCATTCGTGGTCAACTCATCGTTTTCTGTTCTTGCATTCCAGCGGCATGAAAAGGAAATGATTACATGTTTCACCAGGGCCACTTTTTTCCTAAGGAAAAAGTTGCTCTTAGCCCAAGGGATCTCAACATCTTGAGGGACAGTGACAATCTCGAATTTTGGTTCCCTCGTCCAACTGCTGAGGCTGCCACTGACCTTGTGTGTGAAACCCACTGGCCTCAAGCTTGGAAAAGCCTGGGATGCCTTTCCACTTGTATTCTATTCTACAACAGCAGGTGGCCTCTGAGATCTCGTCTCAGATTTAACCAATTGCCCACCTACGCTGGTGGGCAACAGGCCTTCCAGCTAACAGTGACATTGTCAAGAGAGCCAACACTGGATTGTCCTAGAGCAGGAGCTAGCAGAGTCAAACCAAGCTTGGGGTAGATAAGGCTTCTCACCCTACTCTGATAAGAGTGGCACTGTACTCAAGCCACACATCTGCAGCAGGACAAGGGCTAAAAACAGTTGAGCATATAGTGCAGCCTGCATGGTCAGACTAAGCATGGATGAGTAGGATTGAAGGGTACGTTAGCACCCATAAAGAGAGCGGGAAAGATTCTTCTTCACACGTGGCCCTGGCTGTGAGTCCCATTGTCTGTGACCCTTTGTGCACTCATCACTCAAGCCCCCTCCTTACATCATCCCCCTCCTTACCCATCAAATCTTTGACTCTAAAACCTGACCCTTGCCAGTATCTGCAACTAAAGGAGGGGTGGGAGGAGGAAGTGCAAAGACAAAGACAAACCAGGTTTGCCCATATTCCTTACTGCTGACAAGCCTGTTTGGGGCAGGGTAGATGCTTTTGGACCATCTCCTAGATGTTCAGTGGAGTACCAATGTGGCTATGTACATAGGTTAAGTGCTCAGCCAGGGTTCCACATGACAGTTTTGCTAAGAAAAAAGAGACAGGTTAAAGGGGGTTTATGCTACGAGAGTGAGTGTGTGAGCCCAGTACTTAATTTCTTTCACTAGGTCTCTGGGCCCTTCGTAGGCCTTCTCTGTCCTTTCCCTCTGCATTCCTTCCAGACCCACTTTTTCCTGTCACCTCCTATCCCTCACTTCCAGGGGGTGTCACCCCATCTACCCAGGAAACAATCCACCACATTTACACTTAGACTAAACAGATCTATGGAGATGCCCTTTGCTCAATGAAATCTAAGCATTTCTCCATTTGGGTCAGGCTACTAGGGTTGAGCTGGGCCTCAGACATCAGCTCAGCCTCACTGCCTGCTTACTACCCCTTCTGCCCAGCCTTACTGTCTAGCCAGAGCAGAACGGACTCCTGAGTGCTGGCTTTCCATTTCCACATCAGATCACCCTACTGGCTTTTCTGCCCCAATCCAATCTAACTTATTCATTGACGGAGGAGGAGGAGGAGGAGGAGGAGGAGGAGGAGGAGGAGGAGGAGGAGGAGGAGGAGGAAGAGGAGGAGGAGGAGGAGGAGAGGCTGAGGTTGACCTAACCTCTGGGGCAGACAAATATTAATGCAGGTAACACTATACACCACTCCTCTGAGAGACTTCCCATATGCAGACTGTCAGCTCTTTGACCCAAGCCTGGTCCTTTCTCTTGCTTCATGTTCAGTTTTTCAGAGCCCATGATGATGAGACTTAACACATCACAGTCCAGAACAGCCCTACTCTGAAACTGTGGACTGAGCAAGGCCCAAAAGCCTTTGCTGTGTATTCAGACAGCACTCTTGACTAACTAGGTCATTGGAGAGACAGCCTTCTCCTAGAGCTCCCCACTCTTTGTATAGTCTGAGGCACATTTCTTCCCAGGGCACAGGCATGCACGGGAGTGGTATGCCCCACCCCTATAAACTCTTCATACACTTGTCCTGCCTGGAACACATATCACTCGAGTAGATTGCCTTTCACAAGGTCACTGTTCTTGGAGAGTTTCTCTTCATTCCTTTCTCTCCCTCTCTCTCTCTCTCCCCCCTCCTTCCCTCTCCCCCCCCCCTCTCTCTAATCTGTTTCCTTTGCCTAATTGCCAAAATCCCTTTCTCTCCCTTGTGTTTCTGTTCTCTACCTCTGTTGAAGATGGCTGGATGAATACTCCTTGGGATGTTATCAAGAAAGTGGAAATGGGTTGGTTACTAAGTCAGTGGTGCTCACCTGAGGTCCAGCAAGGGACATAATCAGGATGAAGGGGGTGGCTGGCCGATAAACTCCAGTAGGGGTGTGTTTCTACTAGGTCTAAAGAAATACAAGCATTTCATATCCTAGTAAAATACAGCCTGTGGTGTCACCAGAAATCAGAAAGCACCTGAAGTTTCTACACACAGCAGAACTATGAAGAGTAGTGAAAACAGAAGCACCTGGCCTGTATGCAGGACCAATGCATTCACTCTGTAGCTGCTGTGTGTGCCTGCATGCATGCATGTGCACCTATGCGCATGGTGGGAGATGCAGCTAGACCTGTTTAAGCACCCGGAAAAGGTTCTTCTTGGGTTGCTTGTGCCTGTGCCTCTAGGTCATAACTTCAACTGTCACTGGGGAGCCTGAGGGATCCTGTAGCTTCTTGAGGTTCTGAATGTATAATGCTTCCATACTCTTCACAGCATCTGACTAAGGGGGCAGGTAACTTGTTATTTATTTCTTAATCCAAGTATTCATAAGACAGGCAACTTCTGATATAACGGCAGCCCTGCTCTAGGGAAAGATTTTAAAGTAATAAAAACATATGGATATATACAAACACACATGTATGTGAGAGAACCATAAATAAACCTTAACTACAGAAGATTCAGGCCAAGCTTAAATACAGACACAAGCTCATTCTCACCATCCTTCCAAAGCTCAGCCACGAATCTGTCTGACGATTGGTGCAGGAGAGTGGCCACATTGTCATTCAAAGGGTCCATGTTCTTCATCAGCCATTCATCTGCCTTATAGTCCACCTGTCCCACAACAAAGCCAAGTGGCATAAAAAGGAGAACACAAAATCAAACATGAAAATAATTACATCCTAAGTCTTAATCAGAGACTTTCACTAAACAATCCCCAAACTGGACTGTTTCTAGTATCTGTAATAATATATTAAAATATGCACGCATGCATGGTCATCATCACCTTATACTATAAAATATACTAGGACTAAGGGTTGCCCAGAAGTTCTCTGTCTTTCTGTGTTCTCTGTCTAAGCATGCACACGTAGATGCCAGGTCTACTTAGCTATCTTTATACATCACTCCCCACTTCACAGCTTGAGCAGCGTTTCCCACTGACCCTACAGCCTGTCATTTCAGCTACAATGGCTGGGCAGAGAGCCCCAGTGACCTATTTTTCCACCATGCCTCACGCATTGGGGTTTGAGGTGTATTCCACCATATCTGACTTTGACACGGGTGTTGAAGTCCCAATCGTAGGCCCCTATGCTGGGCACTTCACCCACTGAGCCGGCTCCCCAGTTCCACCAAGCTGCATCTTAACAAGCCGTTCAGCTCGAGGTCGCTCACCTTCCCTGCATAGTGGATAATGCAGAAGTCGGCTTTGTCTTTCAGTTGCCGTGGCTTTTGAAACTTGGAGTGGGAACCTTGCTCCTGAACCAGTTTTTCAACAAAAGTCTTATCTGTGGCTTTAGGGAACCAGCATTCTTCATCCAGGAGGGCCAGCACACCAGGAGGATTGGCCTGATAATGAAAGGCAGTGGGGACTGACAAAGCTGACACGGGTACTATGGGGGTGACAGCTCACTGCTAAAATGATTAGCTTTATGAAGATCTATGAAAAAACCAATCACTAGAAAGGAAAGTATGTCCAAGCCATAACAAACTAATAACTCAAATATGATCATAAACTACTATGATGCAAGTAGAAATGTACATTACCAAATAAGCCTTGAAATATGTGCATTGCAAGTAAACTAATTACAGGTAGACACGCCACAAAAAGCATTAAAGACAGAACTGAGAAAGGAACTGAGGGAGGGGATGGGAGAGGGGCATTTTATGATCAATGGCTGGCTGGATATACTCTAAAACTCAAAACTAACCAGCTACTTCAGACACTTTACATGCTAAGCAACTTAAGTTTTTGTTTAAGTAATGATTAATTAAGCCGTATCATTTCTTGTTGGTGAAACACCTAAAGCTATTACTAAGTACACTGCAGTGTGGCCATCTGCATGAAAACATCCCAGACACTGTCCCCAGCTGGTGGTGCTGTTTGGGGAAGCTGGGCCTCATTGTAGGAAGTGCTTGAGGTTTCAAAGTCACACACGGTCCCAGGTTTACTCTCAAGCTGTTCCTACCACCATGCCTGCTGCCATCATGCCTGCTGCCACCATGCCCTGCCACCATGGATTCTTATCCCTCTGCAACCATAGGTCAAACAAACTCTTCCTTCTGTAAGTGGCCTTGTTCTGTCACAGCAGCAAGACAATGACTGATAAATTATGATAACATAAGTCACTGCTCACTTTAAAAGGCCTTGGGAAATCCAGAGACAGAAAGTACATCATCAGCAGTAACATGCTGTGCGTGCGTGCGTGCGTGTGTGGCTGCTGATGGGTATGAGGATTTTAGTGGGATGAGGTTATGAGTGTAGGATTAGTGGTGATGGTCACACAATGTTATGATACAGCACAAAACCACTGACTTGCAGCCTTAACAGATAGAGTTGTGTATGTGAATTGTGCCTTAATAAAGTAGATAGCAGTGGTCCACTCAGTAGTGTTTCTGGGCCATCATTTACTGCCGTAGTGCCAGCATAGTCGGCATATGACACAATACTCAACTCACATTTATAGCATTCTTGGACATTTTTTTTTGTTCAAAACTTTACAATCCATTTTCCAATATTTATTGGGTGAAGAGCTAGCTGTATAAACAAATGTTATTTGAAAGACAAGTAGAAGTTATAGTTAAGTCTAAATAAAGCAAAGTGATGATGTGACAGGCACAGGCACCCGCTGACTGGACAGACTGCAAGGTGCATAGGACATAGGAATCCGGGCTCCTTCTCAGAGATCTTTCAGGGTTCCTGATCCGTTAAAGAGGGGTGAAAATCCATAGTGTCCAAGATTGCTATCCCTGGAGGAGGCATGGTCACAGTGGCAGGCAGATAGGCTACTGAGAAAATAACAAAAAAATAAACTCTGATGCTAAGATTGTCCTTAAACATCCATCTGCCAAAAGAATGCCCTGCCAACATACTTCAAAAAACAAAACACAAAAACTGTCCAAATAAAAAGTGCTTACAAAAGGGCAAACTTGAATTCAATTATTTAAAAAATGAATGCACGTGACACATCTTGTTCTTAGCTAAGCGTCCCTGTATTACCCAGAAAGGATGTGTGCCAAGTGGAAGGTCCACGTGGCCTCTGACCGGCACATACCAGTGTCACTACCAGACTGGTCACTGCAGTTGGCAGGGACCAAGCACATTATCTAACACATGTACAGACCCAAGGACAGGGTGGTTAGAGCTGCGTGTAAGGAGACATAATGGAGGCACTGACTGCAAGAACACTTGCTTATATACAGTCTGTGTTATTGTAATGTCATTTTTCTAGACTGTCTGTCTCAGATTATGCCAGAAAGAAACTTCAAGGCTCTGCTCAAACAGAACAGGAAGCAGGGCAGAAAGGAAGCACTCACAGGTCTCTCTATGAGGTCGATGCAGGGCTGCAGGTCGAGGCCGAAGTCGATGAAGTTCCACTCGATGCCCTCGCGCTGGTACTCCTCCTGCTCCAGGATGAACATGGTGTGGTTGAACAGCTGCTGCAGCTTCTCGTTGGTGTAGTTGATGCACAGCTGCTCGAAGGAGTTCAGCTAAAGGTTGAGTGATCGTCCAAACATGGAAGGGAAGACAGGAATACTTAGCCACCTAGTTACCCCAAGAGCTCATTCAAAACTATTCTCTAGGCATCAACGACACTACCTTTAATGTTTACTGTTTAATGATACTGTTTAGTGCTAATGATGACACTAGGGGAGGGCTATCTCTCCATCTGCCTCTTTCTTACTCCTATCTACTCCAGCTGTCACAGCATTTTTGAAAAGATGAGAGGGCTGGTGAGATGGCCCAGTGAGAAAAGACCAGGCCTGACAAGTTCAATCCCTGGGAACCATGTGGTGGAAAGAGAATCAGATTCTGTGAGTCTGTGAGTGTATGAATGTAAACACACACACACACACACACACACACACACACACACACACACACACACACACACTCCACAGTGATGTAAAAGATGAACAAGAATCAGGTTATGAATTGTTGCTGGGACACAGCCGGAGCCTAACACATAATGCTCTTAGTAAGGGTGAGGCTCCTCCGATTTTCTATGAAGGTCATCCTCATATCAGGTGTCTGACCTTAGCCAATACCAACTGTGACATTGCCCTGCTGCTGGCAAGCGCATCTGGGCGGCTTTCATTCATTAATGCCACTGTCCTGATGCTGCCCCCCCCATTGTTCTGTTGAGTAGATAAATCATGACATGTAATTTTCTTAATTTACTCATCCTATTAAATACAACACATATTCTAATTCCATGCTGTTCACACAAGTACAGTGTACCCATAAATAACCTCTTTCATTATAAAAAGTGGCTTTAAATTAGAGGTTCAATTATCTCCATGCAATAGATTTGTGGCCTGGAAAGGCCACACAGTATCCCATAGCCCAGGAAGCTGGTTTGCTGTTTAGAATGAGGCCATACTGGGAGGGCACACTGCTTGCCTTCCAACACCGTCTCATTAACTACATTAATATTTGTCTAAGTGTTAGGTTAGACAACACTTGTTCCTGTCTGTATAAATGGATTTTGCTTTGCCTCTGGGTTTATGACATGCTATTATATTCAATTACATGCAATAGATTTTAAAAATAATGAATATCTATGTCTAAACCGTCAACTACATTTTAAAGACTTAAACTGAACCCAGGGCCTCTGCAGCAGCAGCAAGCACTGTTAACCGCTGAGCCATCTCTCCAGCCCCACAACTATAGCTTAAAGTAAACCCCGAGGTTAAGCATGCTAAGCAAGCACTCTCCCACTCAGGAAGATCCCCAAGGTGGAACCTGTTATTTTGGGGGAGGGGGTGAGACAGGGTCTTTCTACGTAGTCCTGACTATAGACCAGGCTGGCCTTGAACTCAAGAGATCCTCCTGCCTCTGCCTCCTGAGTGCTGGAATTAAAGGTGTGCATCCCCATACTCAGCCTATTTATTGTTATTTTTTGTTTGGTTTTCTGAGTCAGGGTTTCTCTGACATGGCTCCTTATACTTCTTAGTGCTGACTCAATGCTGGCCTTTGGCTCTGAGTAAGGTGACCCCCACAGGATCATATATGTGAATGCTTGGTCACCAGGGACTGGAACTCTCTGACAGGATTAGGAGGATTAGAAGGTGTGGCCTTCTTGGAGGAAGTGTGTCACCGGGGTGGGCTTTGAGGTTTCAAATGCCCAAGATAGGCTCAGTCTCTCTGTCTATGTCCAACCCTCTCTGCTTGTGGATTAGATGCAGCTCCTAGCTATACCTCGTAGACACACCTGCTGCCATGCTCCCCACTGCGGTGATAATGGACTAAGCATCTAAAATTGTAAGCCAGCCCCCAATTAAATGCTTTCTCTTGTAAGAAAAAAAATCTCAGTATAAAAATTAAACATATTTGAGCCAACTTGTGAGCTGTGTTTCCTATACACTTTTTATGTTATTTACAATCTCTATGGAATCTAAAAGCAGTTTCTTCTTTCAAAATCCCCTCACTTTTCATTAATTTACTTGAGTCTATAAACCCCCACCTCATTATATGTCAAACTAAATTATCAAATTAAGTCCTCACCAACCTCTAAAAAGGCTAAAGGCATCAATATTTCTTTTTAAAAATATTTTTATTTTATGTATCTGCATGTATGTCTACAGACAACATGCATGCAGTGACTGAGGTAGCCAGAGGAAGGTACCAGAGTTACAGCTAGTTGTGAGCTCTCATGTGAGTGCTGGGAACCCAACCCAGGTCCTGTGCAAGAGCAGGAAGTGTAACTGCTGAGTCCTGTCTCCAGGCCCGGTGAGTGTATTGAACACATACATACATGCTCTGCATGTATGTACCACATGGCTATATGCAGACGGCCTACTTTTAAGAACCCCACTGCGAATGTTTGCTATGCGTTTGACATTTCTCCCAGTGAGTTAATAGGATGTGAATTATGAATGGAAGAACCCCCAAGGTTTGAAATTCTGCTGTTGCACACTATAAAAATTTGTTATTTTCAGAATTTGCTCCAGAAGCTGAAGAGCCAAAGATCAAACCGGCATGCATGTTTTAGAAGTCTGTCTGCCAGAGGATGGAGGCCCCCATCTTGGCTCTGCTCTTGCCTCCTGGCTACATGGGGCACCATGGGCATCTATCTGCCCACCCTGTAGGCATCTCACCTACTTCATTTCCAGGGGAGAAACCAGAGAAGTCAGGCTGCCTGCACAGGCTCCCCCATGCTCCTTTTTAGAGGTTTCATCCGCTTTGGTCACTGTTACAAATGGGGGTCTTTCTTTCACTGTATCTTGTTTACTTAGGGACAGGTGATAGACTGCTTTTTAATGTAATTTTTAAACGTATCCAGCACTATAAAGTTATTCACACATCATCCATACTAAGGACTTGGACAGAAGCGGTGTAAACTGAATGGAGAAAACTGCTTACCACAGCGGTCCACTTTTTATGAGGCTAGACATCATTTTAAAACAGGACAGTTCAAAACACAGTGGTGGCAAAAGTGACACGCTCATCATAGCAGTAGCACCTAAGAGTTATGCCTTCTACATAGTCTATCAGAGGTTGGCAGCCCCCAACTGTGGAGATTCTCTGAAAATTCACAGTGGATGTGTGCCCAGAAACCTTTGCTGTGTTGGTGGTGTCTGATCAATGATGGAGTATTAAAACCCATCATCAAATGTGCCTTCACAGGACACAGGCCATCATCCTGCCATGTACCCCTCTCAAACTGCTCTTCTTGGAACCGCCGAGTCGAGCCACCTTCGCTGTGGCCTCCTCGAGGTAGCTCTACCTCTACATCTCCGGCCCCCTCTTCCTTTGGTCAACTCTATCTAGACACAGTGGCTTTCCAGCAACTTCTAGCCTTGGATAAATACTCTCCCTTATAGAACCATACTGGACTCTCTATGCAGAAGGGAAGGCTTCCTAAACTGGCAGCTTCTTGTCCTTCAAGGATGTCTAGCTGCAGAACACTCACCAGTGATCTCAAGGCCCTGGGTAGCACCCAGTCTCCCCACCCCCACCTCACACACGAGCATGTCTGTCACCCCTCAGACACTCAAGCCCTGAGCACGCAGCCTCAAGGTGTCTCCCCAGCTCCCTGTGTCACGGCACTCGTACTCTGTGAACTGAGTGGTTATTTGCTATCTACTGTTTGGCTCTAATCAAAGAGCAAGGAATGTATGTACCTGCTTATTTCTGACTGCATACAAAAGCGAACTATCATTTGTTAGGAGAATGAACAAAAAGAAGAAGAAGAAAAGAAAAAAAAAAAAAAGAGCAAAAGGGAGGGAGATGAATACCTCAAAAATTTCAAAACCAGCAATATCCAGGATTCCAATGAAAGAAGCTCCCTGGCGTTTGGTCCTATCCAGTGCTTTATTGATGCGGTGAACAAGCCAGCGAAACAGCCGCTCATAGGTAGCTTTTGCTAATGCTTCCACTGCGAAATCTGCCTGTAATTAGATAATATCAACCTTTTATCCAGGAAGTAGTCTCAACAAAACATGAGTAGCTGTAATATGGTATTCAATGCTACACAGAACTCACACTTCAAATGGCATTTACTGCTTAATTATATCTCAGTTACACATCAATAGAGGCATTAGTACACTTAATGAGAACTGTGGCTAATCACTTTAGGGAATGGGCAAAGCCCTGCTCCCTGGCCTTAGAGCCCGGGGCAACAGCATCTCTCATTAGCTTGGTTCCTTGGCAGTTTGCCACTGGGGGATGGGGGTGGACCACCTTCCAACCTTCTTAATCAGAGCTTAATGTCCTTAACACCAGCACAACTAAACAGTAAGTATGACCTCTCTGTTCATGCTACTGTACCACCCAGTAAGAGGACAGTAATACACTTGGCCTTGTTTGGCTGCTATAAACAAGAGATTTGTCTACTAGATTAGGGGACAACTGGAGATGACATTTCAAATTTACTTATAAAAATCAATCTAAAATTCCTTGGGGAAATATATCACTACAGAAAAGACAAAACTCATTTAATACCAAGGTAATTCCATGTGCTCTTACTAACTCAGTTTGGGACCTGCCAAGCAGAAGGTGAAACACCCACAGCTTATCATGTCAGTGCATTTGTAAGAGCAGTCACCATCACACTCACTTGCTCTTTCGTCTGGGCTTTCTGTACGTAGTCTCGGCCAACCTTGATCCGGGGGGTGAGGATGGCCCGAGTGAACTCCATCACGTTCATCCCGAGCAGGTGGCAGAGTTTCTGTGCAACTGCAGTGGAAAAGTTTCCTAAATGCTCCATTTCTACTCACAATCCAATCACAGCATTTAAACAAACAAAAACTCTAGAAACTCAAGTCTTGAAGGCTTTAGGTCTGCTAAAATGGTTTCTGTTCTTCTAGATCGACTACACATCAGCAAGAGATAGCAAGCCTTTGCTCTGCTGGCCTTCCTGTGGCTCACTTCAAGATCTTAAAGCCAAACTGTACTGTAACATGTCTTACCTTAAATCTTAAATTACTCCACTAAGCCGGATGTGACTGGGTGAGAGGCACATGGTGGATGGAGCCCCTTCTGCTAATCTAACTGCATGACCAAATGATACACAAAAGGGTCCTAGTGGTCAGAAGCTCTAGGAAGAAGGGCCATAGCCTGGTCAAGAAATGGTGACCGTGACCCAGGTATGGTATTGCATGCCTTTAATTGAACACTCACTCAAAAACAGAGGCAAATGGATCTCTGGGAGTCCCAGGCCAGCCTGTTCTACAGTGAGTTCCAGGACAGCCAGGGCTACACAGAGAAACCCTGACTCAGAAACAGAACAAGAGATAGTGACCCTGACACAGGAGGAGAGTCAGTCCCTCAGGAGTCACACAGGAATGAACATCGACAAACCTCAAGTGGGTCACCAAAAAGGGATTCGGGGCAGGGTGGGGGTTCACAGCATTTATAGCAGGCGCCTTACCAAATGAGCCATCCTCCTACCGCAGAAAGCCTATGTCAAGGGTGGCTGATGTCACTTTATGTCAGCATTCACAGCATTCACTCACTGACCACAGTGCACTGGGGATGTCCCTGGAAGCCTCCAGGCTATAGGGGTTCATTTCCCTTCACAAACAATCTGGCAACCCCCAATACCGGCAACCACATCCTCTTGGTGTGCAAACTTTTATTCTTGACCAGTGCTCATTTAAATCCACTTTCAACATTTAAGAACAGAAAATTTTCACATTAGAAAAATCTAGATTCCCAGTGAGTACGACACATACTGCTTATCTGTACGCAGGAGGCTAAGGCAGAAGATGTAAGAGTCTGGGGCCAGCCTGTGGTACACAGTGAGACCCTATCCCACCCCGCCCTTCACCCCCCACCCTCCAGCCACAACCTAAAGGAAAAACAAACCAGTGGCCATCAGTTTACCTGTGTTTTCTGGCATGGAAGCTTGGTCAGTGTTTCTCTCCTTTTTGAAAGAGATGTTTCCAAACTGCAGCACTGAAGATACAACTTTCAGCATTGCTTTATATTGATGGAAAGAAAAGAAAGAAAGAAAGAAAGAAAGAAAGAAAGAAAGAAGGAAGGAAAGAAAGAAAATCCATCAAAACGGAGCAGGCATATTCCAGCTTATCTGGTGCTGAAAACTGGCTTCAGTAACTTTTTGGTAATTCTTCAGGGTTTCATAAAACAAAGGCAGTCTCATTAGCTGCCTAGTTATTTTCTAATTTGAGCTGTTTATAGCAAATTCTAAGAGTAAAGGGCAGGGCAGAGAGTTAGGACACACGTACAGAGTATCTCTTCGTGGGAGAAGCCCATTATGTGCATCGCTTCCATGGTCTCCTGAAAATTATCCTTGTCCTGCTGTCCAGGGATAGGTATATAGCCATTGGAGAGGAATCTGTAGTTATTAAAACCTTCCAGGAGTAAGTCAGCTAAAAGGAAATACAATGGAATAAAATGTAATCCACACTCATCAACAGACTGAAACACTCTACATATGAACACTGAGAATGAGCTTGTCATTCAACCCATCGCTGGCACGCTTTTCCTTCTTAATTCATATAATGTGTAAACATACAATTTTCCAGTATTTGTTTCAATGAAGGAAGGAAAGAAGATGTGAACGTGTGAACACCTCTGTAATTTTTTTTTTTTGGGCATAGTGAGTTGTACAATTTTCTATTTGTGACTCAGAAACAAGTAAAATCCACAGATTTAAGGATTTTCAGCATCATTTGAATGAAAGCTTTGACATTCTTCTCATTCTGCATTTTCATTTAGCAGGTAACTGGCGCTCTCGCTCTTCTGTAGAGAATTCCCCATCACCCTTCCCCCAATTCTTAACTAGATCACATTGACCGTCTACTAGGAACTGTTTGCTTACCCCACACCTTCTTTCAACACTTTGAAAATCCTTTGATTCATTCCAATTGCAGAGTCATTATCTGTCTGCAAATGAATGCCCCAGAGTTTTATTCTCCTCAAATGCATCATCTTGAGTGTTTGGACTCTGTAGCAATACTGTGTGATGCTGAGTTTTTACCCCTGGCAGGTTTCCCTTAGTAGATTTTAGTTTTGTGTACTCACAGCATTATAGGTGAGAAAAGTCTTATTGCAGCATGCATCTATTGTAAAGCTAATTTTATACATACATACATACATACATACATACAATAAATGTGTATAGTAGCTGTGCAGAAACACTGAATCTAGGACTCAAGGAATAAAAAAGTTGTCCATTTCTCTCAGGATTTCTGACTCAGCCATGTAGCCCTGGCTGGCCTGAAACTCACTATGTAAACGGGACTGCCTCTGACTCCCGAGTGCTGAGGTTAGACCATACTTGTCTTTAAGTTCTTTTCAAATTCAATGTTTTTTTTAAACCAGCCCTGTCTCCAGTCCTTGTGAGTCACATAAACAAACACCCACTACTCACTCATTCTAGTATCAATGCAAATACAGTCTATATTTAGTTCTAAGTCAGGGAATAAAAACTTTTATTCTACATTTTATTAGGTAAATTTATCCCCCTCCCCACTCCACTATCAGTGTTGGAAGAGAATCACACAATTTAATTTAATTTAAGACAGGGTTCTCTTTATTTAGCCCTAGCTGACCTGAACTCTCTTATGTAGACCAGGCTGACCTTGAACTCAAGAGTGGCTGGCTTCTGCCTCCCAACTGCTGGAATTAAGGGAGTGTACCCGCACATCCAACTCTATTTGTATTTACAGAAAATTTCTAAAGCCAATATAGCAAAACTGCAGTAGGGACCCATTACTCACACTTCAGGTGCTCCCCTGCTCCAGATAGCAGCTGGTAAAAGATATGAAACGTACGCTCATCTTTAGCTTGACGAACAGCACGAGACTTTTCCAGAAGGTCTGAGCAGAGATGGTTAAGGATGTAGTTACTAAGCAGGGGACCTTTCTTTCTTGGCTATATACCAACTCTCATACAGTGAACCAATCTAAAGAATTGTATTTTAGACAAGACAAAAAAAAAAAAAAAAGCAGCTTATAATTCTTATTAATTTTCTAGACTCAGTGGGTTGGGAGGGAACAGAAGAGATTACAGGTGTTTTCAACCCCATTGCTATTCCCTCTACCATGTGATACTGTGGAGTGTGTTAAAAGAACACAGAACTACATAGGAAATGAAGGAAGCTACTAAACATGAATGACATATAGTTGCTTAAGGCAGATGGTATCTAGCACCAGAATATCACGAGTGTAGGAACAAGGAGCAACAGGTATGGAGAAACTAGCTAGGACACAGTCAATGGAGGACGAGCTAAGAACAAAGGCTTGTCACGTGTTATTTCTCTCATCACTGTGGCACAGTTCCGGACAGAAGCAACTCAAGGAAGGAGAGATTTACTTTGGCTCACAGTGTGAATTCATCACCATGAAGCCCGTGGTCACTGTGCATCCTCAGGAAACAGAGGCGAGTTCTTGTCCTCTGCGTGTTTTCTCCTTTGTGTTAGATCCAGGACCTGTACCCACGAACAGTACCACCTACGTGGAAAGTGGGTTCTCCTATTTAGCTCTGCAGAGACAATCCCTCACAGGCCTGCCTGGACAGTTGTTTCTATTATGTCCAAATCCCATTAGGCTGACAATCAAGCTTAATCTTGTGATCCAAAACCACATTTGCCTGAGCACTCTGCTCCTGTGACCCCCTGTGACTCCTCCCCCAAATACCCTGCATGTGCTAGGTGCCAGCCCTCCATCTTTGCACGTGGGGTTCTTACAGTGCTTTGGCATGTAGCTATGATCAAATGACATGTTGCTATGCTGACCACAGGCCCTTTTTTGTTCCCTGCACTGAAGCGTGAGAGACCATTGCCTAAAAAGAGCACCCGAATTTCAGGGCTCAATGTGAGACTGGCTGGGGCCCTCTGCACAGTGCTTGGATGCTGCTGTAGTGTTGAAGGGTCCACAGGCACATTGGGTGCTCATGGAATCTATTTCATTGCTTTGCAAACTGATAACCTCTTCTGGGGGTATATCTTTTTGGGGGCTACCACATGAATTAATTCTCTAAGTGCAAAATGCCTGAATTGTGTGTCAGGCTAACTCCACCATGTTGTCACCATTTGGTGGAAAGCACAATCTGATGAATGATATCACTAGCAGCATAGTATGCACTGAGCTAAGTGGCGAGTTCCTAGTAGCACCATCCCCGCCCTGGCTTTGGGTGTATGAACTTCTATTCCTGATTCACAGGAACTTTTCCACCTAGCCTTCATCTATCTAAAATGAATTCCTACTACTGGAGATTATTTATGATCTCACTAATTGTTGCTTATCTATTATCTCACTAATCAAACAGGAATTTTGTGTGTGACAAGGTCAAATCTAGGACTAGCCAAAGATCCTACCAACTGGGCTATATTCCCAGTCCCCCTAAATTTGTTTTGTATATACCTATTATTCCTTCAGACCATTCTATACAATGACATTTCTTAGGATCATTCTATGTATCTGACATGTTCTGTCTTTGCTATAACTTTATTAAATTATTTTAACCCCATAATTTCATAGGTTTTTCTCACTGAATCGGGGCACAGCCTAGGATCATCATGAGAATATGGTAAACAGTGGGCGATCAACCACAGATGTCCAGTCATACACCATGGAGGCCACAAGTTTGTGGCTGGCTTCAAAGATTTGTTAATTATATTTATAAATACATGTGGGGGCCTGTGTGTGTGTGTGTGTGTGTGTGTGTGTGTGTACACGCGTGTGCACTATGTGCCTATGGAGGACAGAAGAGGGCGCTGGCTCCCTGGAAATGGAGTTACATGCAGTTGTGAGCTCCTGACATGGATTCTGGGAACCAAACCAGTGCCCCCTGCAAGAGCAGCATGAGTTAGTAACCTCCGAGCCATCCTTCTAGTCTCTATGGCTAATACAACAACCATTTTGGAGCTGGTAACCAGTAGCTGAAAGTACCTCCATGTGTCACAATGTCACTGAAGTCTCCCGCCAGGTTTGATACCACAGATGGCTGCTTAAAGCTGCAGGAAAATGAAGCCATTATTCTGGACTGCAACTGTGAAAAAGGATACATGTTTCAATGTTGGCCCCAACAATATAGCCAGTTACATCAAAGTTGATCCGAATAAACTTGCCCTGAAAAGAGAGGGAGGGAGAGAACTGGAGATAAATAAGGACACAGGTGACCTGAGCACTACAGTAACAAGACAATATTCCTTCCTTAAACACACACACAAAGAGAAACCCCATCAGTGTAAAAAAGCAGCAGTAGGAGAGACCATTGTCCTAGACTGTGGCATGATAAATCTAGAAACTGTTAAAGGACAAGAGGACCTGGAGAGACAGATCAGTGGCTAAAAGCCCTTACTGCTCAGAGGGTTCTGAGAACCCACACCAGGCTCACAGCCACCCATACCTGCAGCTTCAGGGGGCCAGGCCTGGCACCATTCTCTAGCTTCCACAGGCACCCATGTACATGGCAGTGATATACACACATACACATACATGAAAAAAAATTAGTAAAATCTTAAAAGGCGGGAAAGAAGCAAATGAATGGACCCCAATCAGGGAGAACTTGAAAGCTTTTCTGAGTAGTCTGAGGCAGGAGGAATCTCAGAGGAACATCACAGTTAGACTTGGACTGTTTGGTCCAAAGTTTTAAATAGTAGAGATGATTTGGCAAGAGAATAGAAATCCATTAAAAAGTGGAGAGTGATGGAACACAATTACAAACAGTAGCAAAGCAGAATAATTTGTTCTAAAATGCTAAATGGTTTTATAAACACTAAGCAACCTGACCCCCTTCTATGCCTTTGGGAGAGAAAAGGCTGGGGATATGGCCCAGTGACAGAATGATGGCCTGGCAAGTACAAAGTGCCCCAGCATTCTCACCACAAACAGACAAAAACATCTGGAGAAAGAAAGCAGCGATTATTTCATAATTCTGATAGTTATTATTACACTGAGTACTCAAACTAGCAGAGACAGAATGAAAGCAAAGGTGAGGCTGAGACGGCTTACTAGATTTCTAAGACACAAAAGCCACATCAAATACTTCCTAAGACAGGACTGCGAGCAGTGAGTGACGGGCTTATTCTCCAACTGAAGAAGCTCTGACACGGGTGAAAATATACTAATATCCATCAGTGGTCTTGCACTCCCAGGGAGCTGCTTCTCCACGTTGGGGGATGGAAAGGACTTTGACTAGTTGCCTTATGAACCCCATATATACAGGTCTTTGGTAGCTGTGAACCTTATCAGATACATTTACATACAAGAGCATACAAGACAAAATGTGTTTTATTCCCATTGTGTTCCTCGAAGTTCACTAAAAGTAGCTTACAAAAGGCATCTCTAGTCTTCTTTCACACGGTCTTACATATTGAGAAACAAAGGGCCGTGCTGGTTTCAATGAGAATGGCTGCCACATATATATATATATTTTTGAGTGTTTGGTCCTTAGAGGATGGACTGTTCAGGAAGCCTTAGGTGTGACCTTGTTGGAGGAGGCGTGCCTCTGGGGTGGGCTTTGAAAAGTTATCTTATTGTAATTTGCAGTTCTGATCGAACGTGAGCACCCAGCTACCGCTCCAGCGCTCAGCCTGCCCGCCTGCCGCCACTGCACTCACCATGCTGCTGTGACTGTCAGAAAGCCCTCAGCGAAACCCTTTCCTCTATTGGCTGCCATGGTCATGGTGTTTCCTCACATTAACAGAGCAGTAGCTAAGACAGGATGCGTTAGTTACCACAGTTAGTCTCTCAGGCAGTCCTGTTATTCTTTTTATTACTATTTATGTGTATGTATGTGTGTGTGTGTGTGTGTGTGTGTGTGTGTGTGTGTGTGCCTACTACATGGGTTTATGTGTACCACATGTATGCAAGAGTCCAAAGACCCCAGCAGAAGCTATCAGATCCCCAGGAACTGGAGCTGCAGGTTGTGAGCTACCTGACAGGGGTGCTGGGATCCAAACTCAGGTCCTCTGAAGAACACCAAGTGCTCTTAACCACTGGGCTATCTCTCCAGGCCCCGATCCCATTATTGTTACAATTTAAAACTTCAGGGGTGGGGTGCTGGGGCTTGAACTCAGGGTCTTGAACAAGCTAAGCAAGCATGCCATCAACTCAGCTACATCCCAAACTATTATTTTAATCTTTTTAGCATAGTTGGTAACACTTATAAATAAATGACCCAATTCCTTGGATGAGGCAACAGCACAATGTTTCAACACAGAATAAAAATAAGATCACTAATACTCCATCTGTTTCTAAGACTTAGAAAACGGTTCAGTGGATCCACATGGTAATTACAAGACAGTGCATTTTATTCCATTTTAAAGATAAGTTTGTTTTGTCTTTGTTCCTGAGAAGGACCTCTCCCCCACCCCATCTCCCCACAAGAAAGAATAAAGTTAAACCATTACTCCATATGGATAGTTAACTGTTCAAAAAAAAACCAAACTAAAATTGAGTCCTGATGTTATAAAAGCGGGTTAAAATTCTCCATAAATTTTAAACAGCTGTTCCATCCATACATTAACTCACCGAGTTAACTAAGAACTGCTATTTTAAGAGACAGTAGTCAAAAGACAATGCTCATATTCCAAGGCTGCAACACATTGCCAGAACTGCCCAAGCAAATAGTTCTCAAGTCTCTGGTTTAAACACCGCAGGGGGGATTCATCAAAATCACCAGTGTCGCCCAATTCCTGCTGAAGAAAACAGTCCACCTACAAAACTCCATATCTCCAGTAACGCAAACTTGCGGCTTACACCAGCGTGTCTAACTTCCTTACAGCACACTGCTTAACTAAAAATAGAACTACTGCATGATTCAGCTGCACCAGGCCTGGGTACATGCCCAAAGAAAAACAAGTCAGCACACAAGAACACCTCACACCATGCTTATCATGGCGGTGTCCACAAGGTCGGGAGGGACACATACAGTGGAGTTATAGGTAATGCTAATCTGTGAGAGGAATTTCTAAAGAAATTTAGCTCAACATGGTTACCTACTTGGGTAAACATCGGTGCTCCCAGCATGCAGTGTTCCAATCCCCTCATCAGTTCCCTAGCTCAGTTTTCTTTTCCTAACTGGGTCCACAGTCACTCCAGTCATTACAGTGTGGGCCAGAGAATGATCCTTGAAGTGAATATAAAGAACTAAATAGAGTCAGAGGAGAGACTCCAGTGAGGCAAGGATGCAGGCGTGAAGGAGGAGGCGGGGCAGGGCGTCCTGTCCTTTATGCGTTCTCTATCCCTCTCATCATGAGCTAGCATTTCTAAAATCAGCACATGCTAAAAGTCAAAGCTCTAAAATTGATTTTATCTCAAAAACATAAGACAACAATTTTGTGAAGGTGAAAAACCACCTGCTCTGAAGACAAATGGCTTTTATGTGTAGACTCTCAATGTGATGAAGTGAGGTTTCAAACCCAACATCTGACTGCATACCCTCAAATAACCCAAAACTTAAATTCCCTTTAACACTGAATATCCTGGCAAGTTAGGTGAAAAGCAGGCCAGAAGATGTGCCATAATTCCAGGTGAGGCTGCCAAGAACTCGGGTGGATAAGAGATAACATTTACCCGTGGGGACAAAAGGAGGACAGAATCTGTAAGTTAAAAAAGCATTCACCTCAATACACTCGAACACTTCTAGTGAAACATAAATCCAGACTGAACTGAGAAACAAGTCCCAGTTTTATGTGGGTTCTCTATCTCTCTAATATTACGTGAAGAAATTCATGCTAACTATACCTTCTTCACGAAGCTGAGATTATGGTACTTGGAATGGTCAACCAGAATCTCACCATTAAAAAAACAAACAAGGAAAAAGGCCATGAATATGAGCATCCACTGTATAGCATCACAGCTACACTTGGCATTGGGCGACATTCACAGCTATCCTTGGCTGCACATGGCCTGTTGGAAATGCCCATTCAGAGTGTTCTAAACAGAAATCTAGAACTCTGTCTCCATGAGAAACATTTCCTCCCTAGCTTAAGGCCTAAACTTGGGGTCTTCCAAATGCTGTGCAATATTGCTGAACTAACTCCAGTTGTTAGGAATTTCATTTTAACAGGACAACTCTATGGAAGAAAACTGAATTATCTTATTTAGTTAATATTTGTTCTGAAATGGCCAACTTTTCTGGGAAATTTTCTGGAGTTACTATAAAAGCATCTGGAGTAATTAAGCTTAATGAATTATTAGTTAGCAGGTAGCACAGGGGAAGGCAGGTTCATTTTGCACTCTGTAATTATTTTCCTCTTTCTAGTTTGGCACTAACTGGATTATATATGAGCCATATTTTACTTTAAACACTTGAGCATGGATGGATGGTGATGTCTATGTATTATATTTTAAATTCCAATCTGGAGGCAGCCAGTTTCCTTAAAGAGAAGAAAGATCATCTGAGGAGTAGTGGCTAGGGTTTAATCCAAAAGCCAGATGGCCACCTCAAATGTTTCAATTATCCTAATCTCCAAACCACTCCAGAAGCTTTGCTGTTACTAAAATGAGTTTGCATGTAAACTAAGTGGCCTGTTACTTAACTTAATGGATATCAGAAACTACCAGGATAACATGAGTCATGTCAGGAGTTAAGGACTGGCCTGACCAAAAATGCACTCTGTACCTAAGCATGAATAAGATGCCAAGACTCCAGTCAGCCCAGAAGGCCTGGTGCTTGGAGCTCCTGGGAAGGCTTGGCTCTGAAAGGGGGAGTGTGTGTGCCATGGCTGATCTTGAATGCTATTTTATGGCACTGACTGTACCTCATCTCTGATACTGTCACACGAGCAGCAGTTGACCTTTCAGGGACAGCTTGGGTCAGAGGATTAAGGTTTTTAAATGTTTGCATTACATGTGAGGGGGTAAACCTGTGGCTTCATTTCATTATAATCCAAGAATCAAATCAGAGGGAGACTCCCATGCCTTCACCTTGCTCTAACTACCTACCAGACGGCACAGCAGAGCCGTGAATTGTCGATCAGACTCGGGTTGGTTTAACAGTGGAACACAATTAATTAATTAAGAAATAAAGCACTCCTGCAAATGGCTTTCAGAGAGAGCTGTCTGCGGCTCCAAACAACCATGGTAAGCCGAAGCCCTGCTTCAAAGTCCCATTATGAGAAAGCCATTGTCTATAAATGGCCTCCATCTGGAAGGCATTTCACTTCTCAAACAGTGCTGGACTAACTGTGGGTCATTTTTCATACGGGTAGTGCCCTCCCGAAGAATCCCTTAACACGAACCACATGCTAGCATCTTTAGAAGAAAGATAGTTTTCAGGAAATTAGCCGGCTATATCAGATCAAAGAAATGGAACCAAATGGCTTCTAAAGCTCACGGAGTTTACAGTTTCAAATATTTTCACCTCACGCACGTGGCTCATAAACAATGACTGCATGAAATCATACTGAACACACAACTCATCTTTTAACATCACACATCACTTCTGGATGACAGCAATCCTAACCCAAGGTCTGTCCTGTTCATGGAGCCAAATGCCTCCCACATAACCCCAACCCACACTCCTAAAAAGGAACATGCACATTCTTAGGGGGTGTAACACAGTGAGCAAACTACACGATATGACATGTCACCGAGAATATTAATGTTTCAACGAAAACGAAGGTGAGTCCTACAAGGCAGGACTCTAGTTTGCCCAATGAGACATTCCCCAGGTCTGGAGTGTACCTGGCATTTAGTGGCACTTAATTAAATGGATCCTAAAAATATATCCACTTACAGTGTGAGGCACAGTGCAGGAACCAAGTGGACAGTGGGGAACAAGGCAGGCAAGGTCCCCTGCAGGCTGAGCTCACATTCTCATGGGGGGGGGCACAATCACAGTAATTGGCTACTGACTGTGGTGAGAAGACTGAGTGTAATCACTGACAGCTATGAGCTGTGAGGGAGCTATGCAGGCTGCAAACACATCAGACGACTTCTCAGATGGCCTCAGACAGCTAGGAGCTAGAAGAAATGTGGGCAGACCTCAAACACATTCTGGAGGTTTAACCACCTGGATTCACTACCAGCGGCGCCGTGGGCAAGCGAAAAGGTCTGAATTCCTAGGCATTTTGACTTTCCAGGTTTTGCTGTTTTTATTTTGCTTTAAGCTAAAGCAGCTCTTTGATTCAATGTACTGATGTAAGACAAAATGGAACAAATTCCGAGAGAAAAATTTTCATTTAGAGTATGTTAAATCTTAGAGATCTAGAAGACATTCATGGATATACCAATTGAACAGCAACATTGCTTGGCAAAGAATAATTAATAATTAATTAAACTTCACAATAAACCAATATGCAAGATTTAAAATTGAGTCATGATCACTGATTACTTTCAGGTCCCCCAAGAACCAAAGTCAACACCCATGGAGGAATACAGAAAGGATATCTTAACTGAACAGTACGCAATCAGTGAAATTAATTACATAGTTTTTTTTAATGAAACAATTAAAACCAGATTATCTGTTTTAGTGTTGTGTAGCTAACATCTTCTACTAGCAGAAAGTTACTAAACCATTCCTAAGAAACTGAAAACAAATGAGCAAAGAAGTCCCCAATACTGTACAAAAACATGAACAACTGGGAAAGACCTTTGTTTTTTGGCTGAATGACAGTTTCCTTAATCACCCAGGCAGAGACCTGCGAGCAGGCACTGAAGCAGAGGCCATGGAGGACTGTTTACTGGCCTGTTCAGCTTGCTTTAGTATATATTGCCAAGCCCACCCTCTAAGGGATGACACGGCTCACAGCGGGCTTAGATTGGTCCACAGGCCAATCTAAGAAGAGCAATTCCTCTCCCCTCTACCCAGGTGACACTAACTTATGTCAAATTGACAAAAACAAAACAACAACAACAAAAAAACCCCAAAAAACCAACCAACCAACCAAACAAACAAACAAAAAAACAAAAAACAAACCAACCAGCACTCTCATGTGTACTTTACAAATAAATTCCAGGAGTGTTAGTTTGGTTTGACCTAGAATTTGAATGTACTGTCAAGAGCAGAATTTTTTCAACTTCAGCATAAGTGACACTTGGGGCCAGGCAGTTCTGTTGTAGAACTGTCCTGTGTATTACAGGATGCTTATCAGCATCTCTGACCCAACCGATTCTACCAACAGCAAACCGACACTCTCCCCAGTACCTGAATGTGTCTTGGGGAGAGCCCAATTAAGACTCAGCAAGAGACTTGTTGGGGAATATTATTTTAAGGTGTGTGACTTTTATGTTGCATTTGTTTAACTCTGTGAAGCTGTGTCTGTTTAGAACACCTGATGGTCTAATAAAGAGCTGAACGCCCAATAGTGAGGCAGGAGAGAGAAATAGGCAGGACTGGCAGGAAGAGAAGTCTGGGAGGAAAAGAAATCTGGGAATGAGAGAGGAAGGAGGAGGACTTCAGGGGCCGGCCAGCCACCCAGCAACACAGCCAGAAACAGAGTAAGAAGGAGAGGAAAGGTGTACCGGAATAGAGAAAGATAAAAGCCCCACCGCCAAAGACGGGATAATTTAAGAAAGCTGGCAAGAAACTCGCCAAGCTAAGGCCAGGCATTCCTAATGAAGAATAAGCCTCTGTGTGTGATTTATTTGGGAGTTGGGTTGTGGGCCGGCTCCTGAAGTCCTCTTCCTTCCTCAAAAAGCCAAAAGAGTAAAACATCTCACAACAAAGGCTCAGCGGTTAAGAGCACTGGCTGCTCCCCTAGAAGACACAGGTTTGATTCCCAGCACCCACACTGCATCTCCCAACCACCTGTAACTCCAGGTCCAGGGGACCCAACCCCCTCCTCCTGCCTCCATGGATACCAGGTGCACAGGCACACGGTGCATACTTAAATCAGGCAAAATAAAAACACCCGACACAGTAAAAATTAAAAAACAAAACAAAACTGGGCGGCGGTGGCATATGCATTTAATCTCAGCACTTGGGAGGCAGAAGCAGGCAGATCTCTGAGTTTGAGGTGAGTCTGGTCTACAGAGCAAGGTCTAGGACAGCCAGGGATGCACAGAGAAGGCCTACCTCAAAAAACAAACAAAACAAAGCAATAAAAACAAGAAAGAGTAGTAAATTTAGAACCCACTGCATGTAAACAATGGAGGACCCTCTACGGAGTTGGGGTTCACTGTAAGATGGCCCCATCACTGGTATCCCATGTGTTCACAAATCCAAAGTGTTACAACACCAAAAAGAACTGATATGTAGCTTTCAATAAATGTTTTAGTACCAACTTCTCTTTTATAGGCAAAAATAGGACTACTATGTATTGCAGTTTCTCTTGGATTTAGAGTGTAGTTGGGAATTGGGCAGGGTGTGGGGTGGGGTGGAATAAAAAAAGATGGGTAGCTTGATTTAGGTGGTAAAATAAAGGATTTCTACCAAAGCTGTACTTGGAAATCTTCATAAAAAAAAAATAATCACATACCAAAACTGGGAGCTCACTACTTCTCCATCCCACTAAACACAGGGCTTTCCAAGGGGGAGAATTCAAGATTCAACCGTGGCACAAACTAATGTGGTCGGACCATCCAGGGAAGGACGGGCCTCTAATTCAAGTCTCCCGGACCTTTTCTAAGTGCAAGCATGGGTGGTTCTCACCTACGTTCATTGGACAAACACTGCTGAAGGAATTACTGGGTGAATTTAGGATTGAGAAAAATCTTCAAATATTTCTTACTAGGAACAAACACTATTCCAAGCAAATAGGTTGCTATTCCCTATGTAGTGAGCAAAGCCTGCCACACTTCAGCTGTCTGAGGCTGAGACAGACCAAGGGTAGCATCCCCACCTCCTGTTAAAGTACTAACCCAGTACTCTGGGATGCGACTGTATGTAGAGAAGGTCTTTAAAATGATAATTAAGTGAAATGTCCCTAACTAAATAGGGTAGGTGTCCTCAGAAGGAGGAGACAGAGAAAAGAGGGAGCCATAGAGAGAAAATAGCCGTCTGTCTGTACTACAAGGAGAGAAGGCTTGTGGAAAACCAAACCTGCTGAAGCCTTGACTTCAAACTTCCAGGCTTCAGTAAAACACATCTCTATTGTCTAACCCATAGAGTGAGACATCTCTATTGTCTAACCCACAGAGCTGAGACCTGTGTTCACAAGGCCAGGCCTCTGTGACAGCTCTTCCAGTAGCTATGAGACCCACGCCACCAAGAGCTGTACCCACTGCCTTACACAGTCAGTTTTCAAAAGCATGCAACAATGACACCATGTCCTCCAAAGTTTTCATTAGAATTTTGATTTTAATGAAAAAATGAAAAAAGAATGACTAGAATTAAAATGTCTCTTACCCTGATGTTTTGACTTTCACCAATATTTCAGGAAGGAGAAGGAAAAAAGTCAAATTTGAATAACTTAGGTAGAAAAAATTGAGCATTAAAGTTTCTTAGATAATAGAAAAATCCTAGTCAAGCTGAGGGGAAAGAAAAGCTATCAAGGAATTACAGTTGAATAGTTAAGATAGTAAGCCACGGCCCAGGCTTCTTGGTGCTTACTGGCTTGTTCCTCCTGGCTTACTCAGCTTGCTCTTAATAGAACCCAGGTCTACCACCATAGGGATGGCTCCACCCACAAAGGGCTGGGTCCTCCCCCAATCACTAATAAAGAAAATGCCCTAGGCGCACAGCCTTATGGAGGCATTTTCTCCATTGAGGCTCTGTCCCTCAGCTGACTGTGAAGTTGACATAAAACTAGCCAGCACACCACTATCTGTGCCAGTGCCATAACAGTGACTGGCAAAGGTAAAAGAAGCGTATGCAGAATTCTTACACAATACAACTACAATTGCTTTCATATGTGGCTACTAGAAGTATTACTGCATCTATTAATTAGCCTTTCTTAAAATCTAAAAGGAAAAAGCAATTCATTTGCTCAAGTCATAGTGGACACTGAATGAGAAACCCGAGGAAGTCCAAGTTTATTTGGGCTTTTCAACTTACAAAGCGAGATGAGTTATCATTTTTCACAGTCTTCGCATTTCCAAATGATTCCAGAATTGGATTTGCTTGTAGAAGCTGCCGTTCAAGTTCCCCCTAGAAGACATCACACATACACACACATAAATAAAAACAAATGTATGTTAATCTTGTGTCTTTACTTCAGTCCTTGGGATGAAAAAAATATTACAAAACCACCCTCGTTCTGGAACTTTCATTCTGCTGCCATCAGTGACCCCCACTGCTTTACTCCTGGTTTTGATTTGATAATGAGTTCTGCCGAAAGGAAAACCAAACCAAACCAAACCAAACAAAACAAAACAAAAAAACCAAACAAACAAACAAAAAACCCAGCATCTAGAGGGGGAGTCCCAGGAGAAGAAAATGTGTTGGACGGATAATTTAAACTCAGTAGAAAAATAAAACTTCGCAATTGGTTTTCATAAATGAAATTGAGTGTTGTAACACTGGCTAATTTTTATTCTGCTTCGTGTGAAGGATTTAAGGGGCTGACAGAATGGCCTCCACCATACTGGGGTGCATTTCCATCCTCAGTGCTTTCACTCCATCGCCATGGTGGAGATGGGACAACAGTCCTACCTCTGTGTCAGAAGCTGGCAAGGCACTCACTTCACTAATAAGTAGACCACTGGGCACAACACACACTTTAGTCAATCTTTATGTAAATTAGGCTACAAAACAGATTTCACAAATGAGAGGTGTAAGTTCATGAAATCTAACAGACATCTGCAAGAGAAAGCATGTTGTCAGGCTTGGCCAAGAAAAACACTACAAAGTGATCTTGTGTTTCTGGAATGTAATTTCAGAATTATCTTTTATGACCTGAATAAATCTGTCTTTGCCACCCCCCAACACTACTCTTATCCCTATACTTTACATTGCCCACGACATTCTAGACCTAAAGAAAATAAATAAATAGAAGCCCCTGGCAAATGTGATTCTCTAAGCAAAAAAGATGAAAAAAAGAGCCTCACATAGGACTTTAAGTTAGTGGTCATCAAGCGATGCACAATGCACGCCACTATCAAATCTCAAAACAGGGACAATGCACGCCCTGGTATTACTTCACTACTCACAGGTCTGGGGCATCAACAAGGACAACTGAAGACCTCACAGCTTCAGCACCCCCCTGGTGGGGATTCTGTGATGTGATGCACTCTGAAGGGCAGGGCAGTGCACCCACAAACATTCAAAGGTGCTTCCGATGTCTATCTGGACTACCCAGAGTCTCACAGGCCTTCACCACAGTACCACTGTGCTCAGCTGAATGCAGTCAAGACCTGGTCCTGTCTTGTACTCACTGCCTTCTATCACTTCCCTTTTCTGGGTTAGAACCCTCTCTCTGTGCAGTGAATCTTAGTTTATTGGCTTATAAATAATTAGATTGTTTTTATGTAAATCTGTCTATTATATGCTAACAAATTTTTCTTTTTTCTTTTGAGACAGGGTTTCATTAAGCAGCCGTGGCTGTCCTTGAACTTGTTATGAAGAACAGGCTGGCCTCCATCTCTCAGAGAGGCACCTGCCTCAGCATCCTGACTGCTGGGACATGTCACCACTCCCAGCCTCTACATTTTCTTACAGATGGCTGGAATCCTGAACTAGTTTTGATTACTGAGAGCTATTATGACTTATGTCTGGGGATATAGCTCAGAGGTAGACTGCTTGTTTGGCATGTGTCAGGCCATGGGGTCAATCCCTAACAAGGCAGGAGGGTGGGGAGAGTGTCTGTTACCATTCTGTGAGTCCTCATTTCCATCAGCATGTTTGTGACTGTGATCTTGTAATGCTTGTAGCACACGGACTTTGAACCAGTTATCTGAACCTCCAAAGGCCCTCTCTCCCCTTTGCTATTCAATTCAATTTGTGGGATTAGAATGCAGAGATTTAGCTGATGCTCTGGTAAGGGAAGTACCTACTGTGAGATCTCAAATACAGATTCTTTAAAATCATGTACCGTCCTGCCGAGTCATAATTAAAACACTGAGAAACATGTACAGCATTCCTGGCTTCATGGCCCTGAGCATGGCAACAGGGGTTCTTTGGGTCGCATTTCTCTCACTAATTCCTTCCCCTCATGTCAATATCAGGTCAAACTGACAGGAGTGAGTGAGTGGTGTATGGTAAGTTCTAAAACATTCTAGCAGTGCCTGGGAAGGGGGTGGTGGGTGAGCTGGGCTGCGGTCCCCAATGTCTGTGTCACTGCTGTTGGCTTTACTAATGGTGGCATGGGGTTGCTTTTCTCCTAACACGGAGACATCAGTTAGATCAAGTAAAGATCTTAATCAAAGCTAATATAAAACTACTACCACAGGCAGTAAATGATACTTCTATCTCTAAAAACTGCCAGGGAACAGTGACTATTTATATCGCCACTAGAACTAGGCAAGCATTCACCTTTGCTTCTATTCTATATGATATCAATAAATGTTCTCAATAAATTATTAAATTCAAATTATTAAAATCATTTACAAAATTCTAAGCATTTAGTTATATAGTTTTAAGGTTTATCAATCATGGTAAAAACTGTATTCTTGTGTTTATCCTATAATACACAACACAGTTGGTAGAAGATGAGTTTGAAATGCTTAAATATATTCTTTCAAAATCCAGGTCAGCCAACAAGTGTCAGGAGATGTGGTGGGCTGAAAGAAAATGGTCCCCAAAGGGCACTATTAGGAGTGTAGCACTGTTGGAGGAAGTGTGTCACTGTGGGGTGGGTTTTGAGGTCTTTTCTCAAGCTTTACTCAGAGTGACAATCAGCTGACTTCCTGTTGCCTCCAAGATGTAGCACCCTCAACTCCAGCAGCACAGCTGCCTACACCCTACCATGCTCTCCACTAATGATGACAATGAACTGAACCTCTGAAACTGTAAGTGAGCCCCTCGATGTTTTCCTTATAAGAGTTGCTGTGGTCATGGTGTCTCAAACTAAGACACGGGGCAAGGATCTGCTGTCCTTTGCAGGACCAAGCACAAGTGATCCAGACCACCAGGAGGGTGAGGGCAGGAGGCCTCTACCACAAATGGAAATCAGACTCCAATTTCAAACAGCAGGCTCTAGTTTCCCTGTCTGTGCCACTGAGGAAGGGCACAGTCATCTGAAGATGCTGAGAGGCAGGTGCACTGGCTTGAAGGCACATTCTTAGTGGATGGAGAAATTTAAAAAATTTCCAGATCTACTCTGAAATGCCTCATACTGAATCTTGGTGCAGCAATGGACACATAAAACCTTTGTGCGACCTGCCAGGAGAGAAACTTCGGTGGTACTGTGCTTGCAGCTGCCTGGTGGGTGGTACTGAGGGTGTAAAGCCAAATATAACTTTCAATTATGTTATAAAACATATCTAAAAGTTCACAGATAAATCCTTCCGTGAAGTTTACTTTTGTAACTTGAGTTTTGAAAACCAGTCTCTCTTTTATTTACTAATATTTGCAAGGAAACCATAAAGACGAGCCGTACCACTTGGGTGATTACACTAGAGGGTAGACGTTGCATTGCCAAGCATGAATGAGGACACGAGAAACAAACACTCATGTTTGCTCTCCCGTTTTCACATGATCCAACAATGTTATTCTAGGTGTGTGCTGAAGGGCAATGAAATGATGCTGTACAAAACAAATAAGTACCTAAATGTTTAAAATGGCCCAAACTGGAAGCAACCCAAACATCTGCCAACTGCTGATGGACAAATAAAATGGGGCATATTTAATACAACAGGATGTTATCAGGCTATAAAAAAAATGTTCTTTTTTGAGACAAGGCAGGCTGAACCTTGAAAACATTATGCTAAGGGAAAAAAGTGGGAAAACAATTCTTATTCATATACAGTGTCTAGAATAGACACATGGCCAGCACAGGTGGAAATAGGAGGAGATTGCTGGTAGATAGAGGGGTTTCTTGTGGGGAGACCAAATGAAAATGTCCTACACTTGTGATGATGCTGAATTGTATGAATACACAAAAGCACACAGCTGTGGGTGTAAATGGATAAACTGTATAGTATGAATTATATCGCAATATTTAGTCAATAAAGTTCAGTGTAAATTCAGAAGCCATTAGAATAAAGGAGGAGAGTGAGAGAAAGAAATGAAACAAACAAACAAACAAACAAAAAAATTAGCGACTTTGCAAGGTACAGTCAGTCAGCCCTTTGCAGGCTCTGCACCCATAAATTCAACCAAGAATGTAACTAAAATATTCAGAGTTTGGGGGTAGCATCTGTGCCAGACATACAGGCTCCCCATTATCACTGTAACTATTTACACAGTGTGTGTGTGTGTGTGTGTGTGTGTGTGTGTGTATGTATATATATATATATATATATAGTAATGGGCATTATAAGTACTTTAGTGTGGCTTAAAGATTACACAAGAGGACCACACAGACTCAATTTTATATATGGTACTTGAGTATCTGAAGATTTTGGCATATGAGGAGGGTAAGGATCGGGGCCCAGAGCCAATCCCAGTCAGGCACCAAGGGACTACTGTATAAGCTCATTTGTCTGGGGTTGGAGAACAATTGGGAAGCAATTCTTGCACATTTCTAAATGCATCACATAGCAACTATGGACTTGACTAGGGTAGCAGTGAATGTGGGAAGGCATCCCTGGGGCTTGTGCACACAGCCAACACATGCAGAGACGTGCAACTCAGCAGGGACAGTGCAGCCCAAAGCAGCAGCCTCCTCCTTGGGGAGAATTTGCTTCCAGGGATGGACTGGAACCCCTGAGATATCCAAGTGTGGCATGCTTCTCACATACAACTGGGATGCAGTGTAGTTTACAATGACATCGAAACAAAATGTACATGACAATGGCTCCTGTCTTTTAGAGAGCCTGGAAAACCTAAATAGTTATCTTGCTTATTTAACACTATCTCATTAGTGCTCTGAGGTCAGAGAGAGTACACCTTGAATGCACCAAGAAAAGCTGGCTTCTTGTCCATGTTGTCCTCCTCCAAGGATCAAAGGTGCCTTTAAACATCCTAATGCACGATTCATTCATTAACCCTCCTAAACTATACTGCTGACCCAGATTGCATAAGTCACAAAAGACCACCACAGGCCTATAGATAAACTGAGCTCCAGTGATGGGCATTTTCTCACCTTACATGTTAAGAAAGACACTTGAGAGGTCTCAGCATTTGTGACAGTTCCTCTGGGTATGTATGATCTTTTCTTATATGTATTAATAGATCAACTGTATGATACACATTACTGCTTCTTGCTTTAAATTAATGACATCACCATACTTGTCGAAAACATAAACCTAACTGTTCCATCAGGTCCAAAGCCATGTCCTGCTCTTCAGGGACTCTGGCTCAGTTCTGTCCTCCCTCTCTGGGCTCTGGTTTGTGGTTTGTCCAATGTTGGGCATGCTGGGGCTAAAGGGCAGGCAGCAAGTAACTCCTCCATTATTTGCCCAGCACACACACAAAAAAATTTAATTTATTGAGGATATTAAATATCCTAAAACACACACAAGTGTAAATTATAAATGCCATAAAAACTTATTAGAAATTTAGTTGCCCCAAAGGCAACTAAATTTAGTTGCCACAACTTTCAAGGTTGTGTCCCCAATTTTAAAAAAAAAAATTAAATATAGAATAAAACAAAGTTTTCATGTGTTTGCTAAATAGTAAGATAGTTTCACCTAATGACAGATGAAATCATCTTAAGTTTAAAGACTTCATAAACATGCCTTTCAATGTCATGATAAAAGGGAAAATGTTCAGATTTTCTAAAACATAAATCTAAAGCACAAGTGCATGCTGCCTTTTGTGAAAGAACAAGACTCTAGCAATAAATTCTTAACATTAAATCTCATTTGCACTGAACACTGAGAAGCAGAAGGAAAATCACTTGCCTGGGGTTTCACTGGCTTAGGCGATTCCTGCTGCTCATTACAAACAGACAAGCACACGTTAGCACAGGCACCAAGCCAGCGTGCAGCGGGAGCTGGTTTGGCTGGCACGCAAAAGCTTACCAACTACCACAGCATCTCAAACACGAAAGGTTCACCGACCGACACCCAAATTCTGTGTTTTTCATCTTTTCTATCATCCATCAATTTTTCCCATAGACCCCCTGACCTCTAGAGCTGTTATAGGCAGCAGCCGCAGGCTACTCTTCAATCCAGAGAGAACCACTAAAGTCATTTACAAATACTCATTTGGTGGCAATAAGAAATCGTCATAGGCACTGCTCATTAATTTATAACCATTCTCACCAATCTCTGCCAGAAATTGGGCCTTAAGCCACAGCCATAATTCCCGTTTGCTTTGTGAGGAAGCCTAGGTAATTTCCTTGTACTGTGCCTGGCTCTTCCTGAATGGAAGGACATGCAGGGCTGCTGGGAAGGAAATGTGTGTCCAGGGAGCTGCTGGCCAGAGCTGTGCTTTCTTGGTTTGCATCTGATATTATAAGAGAATGAAATGCAGACAAGAAGCAACAGAGAGAGCAAAGACTTACAGGAATATTATGGTCCTTTCTTCCTTTGTGTGAAGAAGCAACATGGGCAAGGTACTGAATGACTTTCTTTGTGTTTTCGGTCTTCCCGGCACCCGATTCACCCCTGGAAGAAATAACATCACTTACTTTAAAAAGAGAGCTGAGCACATGTGAACTCAGGGACGCTGAAATCCTCACCTCTCTGCTCAGAACAGTTCAGATCTCCAGAAAATAAATAATGGTTTACTCTTTATATTATCATATAGCTGATTATATAAAACATTATATAAAATACATCTTTATATATTACATATACAAGATTTTATATAAATATATTTGAATTATAACAAGACATTTACTCTCTAACATTTTAAACGCAGTTCACCTGCACTCAAGTGTAGTCTCGAAGTGCTCGCTACTAACTCTCCCAGCAGATGCTGACTGACTGCTTTCCTTGGAATTGTATCTGAATTGTACTATCAGAACAGACCACACCTCAAGTTTCCAGCAGGCTTACTGCCCTGTCTCCCCAGCTCTTAACCTCAGTCTCAACCACAGGAGGGCTGAACGAAGGGATCTTTACTGACCAGTTCTAGGGACTGAAATGATCACTGGGCTTCGTATTGCAACTCTGAAAATTGGAGGCCAAGGATCTGCTGCCTCCTAGTTCCAAAATCTGATGATCCCAGTCAAACCACTTGCTGCCTGTGATGCTGGCCTTGGGTGACAACTTGACTGCATACATCTGCAATCAAGTAAAACCCAAGCAGCTGGAGCACACTCGTGGGGGGTTTTCTTGATCAAATCTGGCTTTGCCTTCTCATGGCAGCCCATATGAAAGGACGCGGACAGAAGCTTTTTGTCTTTTGTCCTCCTGCCATTACTGTCACTGGCAAGTTCAACTGTCCTGCTGCTAAAACTTCCCTTCATCTGCGTTAGAACCTGCACATACCGAAGACCAGTGCAGACATCCAGTCTACTGGAGTGAACACCTAGGGGACTCTTGGCCTTTCCATCAGGAGACGGCCATTGCTGGACTAGCGCCCCCCCCACATGTGTGCGCGCACACACCCCAGTTCTGTTCCTCTGGAGCACCCTGACTAATACACTGACCACCTCTACCAAACTTTCAATCGTTTCTGCCCACTTTAGAAAGCCTGCTGTTGTAATTTAAAAAGCAGCATGAGAGAGAAAGATGCCATGTGACAGAGCTCATGTGGAGGGTTATTAGGGGAAAGGGGAGGGGAGGGGGGAGGATGGCCTTTGAAGACAGGAGCAGCAAAGAGAAAAGGGGAGGGGGGACAGAGAGACAGGCAGAGAAGGAGAGAGATGAGAGGTGGGCAGGGAGCTTTTATAAAAGAACATAGTTAATGTCCACAGGTTGTAGTGGCTGCAGCTGAGGATGCATCCTGTCAGAACTCCAAGGGCAGGCCAGAACAGATGCCTGAATACTAACACCTGCATTTAAGAATATTACACCCTTTATATTCTCATTTTATGTAACTAGCATAATTAAATCTATCTGTATTTTCCTCTAAACCTTTGTAAGTTTCAGATTTTACAGCTGAATATTTAGTCAACATGAGAAAAATTATAGTTTGAGATAATACAATTAATATAATCACCCCTCACAGATGACTTGGCTCACATCCCTGTATCAGGAGTCTCCCACAATCCGAGATGTAACCTTCCCCTTGCCTACTTTTTCTCATGCATATTGTCTATTCATGGTCCACAGCACAATGCAAGGATTTTTGAAATACAATTAGCAACCATTAGCACCATTCTTTGGAAAAAGCAAAGGGGACTATTCTCTGAAGTCTGTTCCACAGATACACGTCATATACGTTTGTTCCACTGTACTTACCCCATCTTCCCAAACCCCAGCTGCCCACCCCATCCAAAGCAGCCAGGCTTCTGACAGAGAGCACCAACACAACGTGACTTTAAAGGAAAACAGTGGTTTTCATCTCTCAGGTAACTCGTTCATTCAAAACAAGCAAAGAGGAGGTTTATTTGCCTTCCACAGCCCAGCCTCGAGCCTAACCGATTGAGTGGGATGAATGCTGCTGAGTAAAGGAATGAACGCAGCCCTTCCATCGCCATATTAACCCTCCGGCTACAATAGGCCGTAATGAGTTTCTATGTCTTTATTTGGCCATTCACAATCCCTCTGTAGGTCAGTCATTCTTCTAAGGACTAGAGATAGCAGCTGTGACGAAAGTCATGCCCTTGTGGAGCTCAAGTTTAGGGGAGGGAGACACAAACAAGGAAAAGAATTAGCACAAACCATGAGTGTTCTGAAGGAAGTAAGACAGACACTGAAAGGAGAGGTCTGAGGAAAAGCCTTCTTCAAGGAGACACCTTCTCCAAGACAGTTACAACTAGCAGATGAGAAGATGGGAAAGCATTCGGACAGATGGAAAGGCGCATGCAAAGGCTCCAAGAAGAGAACTTGCTGTGTTCTGGGACCTGCAGGCTAAAGGCAAAGGCAGAAAAGGGCAGCCTGTGTGGTTCAAGTAGACTCAGAACATGCCACAAACTCTGGGAGTTCGTGGTAAATTACTTGGATTTTAATCAAATATAATTTCTTCTTTCTTTTAAAGATTTTTTTTTAAACTTTATGTGTATGTGAGTTTTGCTTGCATGTATATCTATATACCATGTGAATTCAGTTCCCACAAAGGCCAGAAAGGGGTGCTGGATCCCTGAAAATAGGGTTACAGCTGGTTTCTAGCCACTATGTGGGTGCTGAGAATCCAACCCAGGTCCTCTATAAAAGTGGTTCTCAACCTGTGGGACGTGACCCCTTTAAGGGGATTGAACAACCCTTTCACGGGGGTTGAAAAATCAGATACCCTGCATTACATTTTATAACAGTACCAAAATTACAGTTATGAAGTAGCAATGAAAATAATTTTATGGTTGGAGGTAACCACAACATGAGGAACTGTATTAAAGGGTTGCAACATTAGGAAGGTTGAAAAGCATGGCATTAGAAGACCAGTGGTGCTCTTAGCTGCTGAGCTACCTCCCAGCCCCTGAAGTGTAATTTCCTAATAGCCATAAAACAATTTACTCTTTTTGTTAACCTTATTCAAAATAGTGTTTCGATGCTAATCTTTATATTGACTGCTGGTTGCAAGCAGGTAATTGTAAGGATTCCGGCATTAAGCTGGCCTGCCCGTCACCTGGCAGAATGCACTCAGGCAGTACTCTGGTCAGCCCAGGGTTCCATGAATACTAGTCTGCAGGCAGGTGTAAAGGACCCCTTTAAAAGTCAGACCCCACCCACTTACGCTCTCTTTTGCTCTCTCTCTCCTGCTTTTGGTTGGCAACCAGCTACCCCCTTCTTCTTCTCCCATGCCCCCCCCTTCTGTTCCTGGTGACTATGTCTCTTCCCTTCTCCCTCACTCCCTTTTCTAAATAAATTCCTCATTCAAGCTCTATCTGCCTGGCATGTTATTCCCTCTGGCCTGGGTCACCCTCACCGGCTATGCAACCTGCTATACTCTCCCATGTGGTCCCTTACTTGGGACCCCACTCACTTGGGGCTCTCACTCAGGACCACCCTCATCCCCTTCTCCGGCTTTTATTCTTATAACGTAACAAAAGAACAGCAGTAATATTTTATTACACTCAAGAAATAAGCCTTTTATTTAGCCTGATGATGACTTGTCTTGAAATTATGATTGTTACTGTTCAGCTTCGTCTGGGCTGTAGTTGCCCAGCCCTCTCTGCTTTCTGGGTCCCCAAAGCCTTTGTTCTCTGTCGCAATTACAAAGCTGTACTTCAACAATGGTTTATGAATTCTGCAGACATTCACATATTGCCAAGTCTAATGGAGCTCTCCTATAGAAAATGCTGCTTCTTGGGCCAAAAAGATGGCTCAGTAGGTAAAAAGCTTACAATGCAAGTACAAGGACCCGAATTTGAAATCTCAGGACATGTCTGTAATCCCAACATCCCTGTAGTTAGATGGGAGGCAGAGATATGAAAACTTTTTTGGGCAAGTTAACCTAGTGCACGCATAGAATCACAAGCAGAGAGTCAAGGACTGACTGACACGTGAGATTGTGCACATGTATGTACATGTACAAGTGCATATATACAGAAACACAGAGGGAAAAAAAGCGAAGAAAAAAAGATACTGCTTCAAAGGCAAGGAGGTATTCTAAAACCTCACTGTTGATTTCCTAGGAGTAGTGATTGTGACTCCTCGATTCTCCATCATAACATGGGAACAAAAGCTCCTACATATAAAGTGATTGAAGAAAAACTAGATTGTTAATAATGGGTGGTAATACATGTATTGTCCACTCAGACACTGACTGGTTAAACACTAGGTAGCTTGAATGCCTACACTAAGTTGCTTTATGAATTTATAGTATTGATGACGTGGTTAAGAATGTGAACTATGGAATAAACATGACCTGCCTGGATTATAATCTTCCCTTTACCATCAGTTCAGATACCCAGTGTCCCTGGAAGGCCCACACATTGAAGGCTTGGTTTCTGATTGGTGGCTGTTAGGGATGAGACTCAGTGAAAGGAAGTTCAGAGGTCATGTCCTTGAAATAAGGGATGCTGGAACCCAGTACCTGCTTGTCTCATTTACAGCTTTGCTGCAGTGCTCTGCACTGTCAACAGGCCCCCAACAATGGAGCCAACCAAGCAGGGGCTGAAGCCATGAGCCCAGATAACAGATAAGCCTTTCCCCTTTATAGACAGACTTATCTCTGTTGTTAATTAGTAAGAGGAAAACAAGAAACAGCATTCCTGCCTCATGTGCTCCAGGTAAGTTACTTGCTCCTCTGAGCCTTAGTGAATAAATTAAAATGACAAAAAGTTATTTCATGCAGCTGAAACAACATGTAAGCATTTAGAACTGTGCCTGGCAGTGGTGTGAATCGTGATGATGACTATGGTGACAATGCAGATATATTAACAGGAAGTAACAAACAACAAAAAGAATTTATGTTAACAAGAAAGATTATAGAGAAATTAGAACACAATTTTGGGGAAAACAAAAAATGAAACACAATGGGAAATGACACATCTCAGGAGACAGAAGCTGAAGAAATGGCATCCTCACTGACAGTAGGAGGGGGGCTGGAGAGATGGCTCATGGGTTAAGACCATTGGCTGCTCTTCCAGAGACTCTGATGCCATCTTCAGGTCATGGGCACTAGGCACAAGAGGTGCATAGGCACACATACAGGCATACCCACACACATAAAGAAAAAGAACGTGTAAAACTATTGGGGAAAAGGAAAGGAAAGAGAGGCAAACAGAAAGTCCAGCAGACTTCTACAGAAATGACAACCTGGGAAGAGTGGGTGAACACTAGCCCAGACCTCAGACAGGAAGCCAGAAAGAGACCCTGGCTTCATTTCCACCAAGAAATGAAGTGTAATGCAGTATCAGCCTTCAAGTGGTGTCAGGTGTCACAGCCCAGAGTAAGGGAAGGGGGCCATCTGGCACTGAGCACCCCATTCCTTACAGAGCATGTGAATCGAAGTACAAAGTTAATCTAAAGCCAAACAAGAAGCCTGGTCAAGGTGCCTCGTCTGTTGAAGAGCAAGGAACACTGTCTACCAGGAGTTTTAAACCTGTTTTCACATTTTCTAGCAGTTTAGAGTCTTCGTTAGCTCTTCAAAGGGATGTACAATCGGAAACAAAAACCCAATAAAAAGTAAAAATAAAAGCAGATGACTAACACATGGCTGCTTTAGGTTCTTTGAATTCCTTCTGGACCCAAATTCTGCCAAACAGAAAGTCCGTCCTTGTTTTTATTCTCTGGATGTCTCATCCAGAGTATCTCTGGCCTGAAGTCCTTGCTTTTAATAGCCTCAATTTGGACATCACCACCCCCCACAATGACCAGCGCCTGGACACAGCTCTTTCTGAGCAGCACAGCTCCTCACTTGTTCCTGAAACATCACTAAAATTTTGCCTGTCTCCTTTAATTTTGATCAGTCACCTGCTTGCCTGGGCAAGGTAACCACTAGATCGTGGCTGTCTACAAATTGGTGATTCCTGTAGTATCTCACCCCCTCCTTTAAGGCTGAAGGTGCCAAGAGAAACACAACTGAGGCATCTCCCTGCCTGCTTTACAAATTTCTGTCTCAGACCCTCTAAAAGATGCCCTAAGACTCCAGAAAAGCCTGCATCAACCTTGTTTTCCAGGACTGTGAGAGCCTTGCAGACTTATTACCACATGAGAACATGCCCAAACAGGAGTTCTCCAAAGGAACCAGACTGCACCCTTCAAGCCTTAGGGTCCTCAAACCACCTTGCAGACCCAGAACTAAGACAGCCACCAAGCAGACCACAGTGATCACACCTGCTTCTCCACATGCCTCTGACAGGCTCAGCTCCTCTATTTAAATCTAAACCACACGCCTGGAAATGGACTGGAGAGGGAAGTCAATAGACTTCTTCCGTCTTCCCTCTGCTTTTCACCATTATTTATCTCTTTTACGGGCACTCTGAGATGGGCAGGCAATCCTAATCAGCTGGAACTCTGGGAGCCAGGACTTTTTTTTTTTTGCTAGTGACTTCTTTTCTATATTAAATGTGTGTATAATATATTAATAAATGGTTTCCTATAGCTTTAAAATCAACATTGTATTTTTTTATTCAATGTACTCCTCCAACATTTACTGAACACACACATAGGCAAACAAGTTTTCTACACTTTTAAACTTTAGTATAAAAGTAATAATCTGTGTTTGATACCCATAGTTTCCCAGTTTCTGGTTATTTTCAGGATGTATTTTATATTTCCATAAACAATGTCATTTTCTCTACAATTTAAACCAATATTAAATTGAGACAACTTATATTTTAAAATCTTTAACACATTATAGTTACCCATGAAAAACTGTCAAAGACAAAAATACTAGTCCTTCAGAAGGCAGCTTACTAGCAAGAGTCTATGATGGAGACTGGCAGGAGACTATGAAGGAGATTGGCAGGAGACTATGATGGGGACTGGCAGGAGACTATGATGGAGACTGACAGGAGACTATGATGGAGACTGGCAGGAGACTATGATGGAGACTGGCAGGAGACTAAGATGGAGACTGGCAGGAGACTAAGATGGAGACTGGCAGAAGACTATGATGGAGACTGGCAGGAGACTAAGATGGAGACTGGCAGGAGACTATGATGGAGACTGGCAGGAGACTATGATGGAACCTGACTGTGTTCAAGTCCCCTTCACCACATTCACACTGGCTCCACATAACACTTTATGGGTTTTAAAGTGACATGTGCTGGGGATAACAGGTAAAGATGTTAGCATCTTTTCCTTGCCTAGAACATCCCTCCCTTTTTGAGACAGGGTCGGCTCTCTCTCTCTCTCTCTCTCTCTCTCTCTCTCTCTCTCTCTCTCTCTCTCTCTCCCTCCCTCCCTCCCCCCTCCCTCCCTCCCTCTCTCTCTCTCTCTCTCCCTCCCTCCCTCCCCTCCCCCTCTCTCTCTCTCACACACACACACACACACACACACACACACACACACACACCCCTGCTGTCTTGGAACATGCTATGTAGACCAGACTGGCCTTGAACTCACAGAGATCACCTGTCTCTGATTCTAGAATGCTAGGATTAAAAGTGTATGCTACCATATCCCACTATTTTCCCCTAACTTAAAAACAAAATTAACAAAAACATATTTCTACCCAGAGCATCTTAAATCTCTACCAGTGGCTTCATGTGCTCCCCCTTTTTTTCTCTTATAGCATAGTTATAATTTAAAGATCAATCTAAAAAATCCCCAAGTTTTATGGTGTGAGGACATCACAGGAAAGTAAATAAACTGGGATCCAAAGAGGCTATATGATGGGGATCATGGATTGGGATAGGGTCGTCAGATGTCCATCTGACCATACGATGACTTTTCAACCACACTATTCTGTCCTTTTAGCTGGCCTAGGCTATCTTCAGACTCACTGTATAGCCAGAGAAAACCTTGAGCATATCCCTACGAGGGGCCATACCACTCAGTTTACAGGTGTGCCCCACCAGCATGGTCTATGTGATGCTGGGTATCAAAACTAGAGCATTGTGCATCCCAGGCAAGCACTCTACCCAGTGAGCTACATCCTCAGCTCATGCATATCACTTCTATCCATTTGTTTATCTTGAAACTTTAAGGCATGTCACTCTTAGCAACAACAGTCCTCAATAATAGCACTCAACTCTGGGTATCCGTATATGGTAGTCAGCTGCTTTACAAAAACCAACACAAGACCATAAATGTCACATCGTGACTGCAGAAAATCATTACACTATACTAAAATATATTTAAAAAGAAAAGTGGAGTATTGATCAGCTTGTCTAAAATTGGAGTCGTAAAGTGTCAGTGTCCTCTGAAGACGGGACTAAGTGTACCTGCTTTGTCAGCCTCAATACTAATGCATGGAGAGTCAACATGGGGGTTACACCTTTCTAGTTAAGCGCTGGAGTCTGAACACCAAAGACGTGGCTCTCTTTAAAGACTCCTGGGGTGTCCCCACAATGACCGACAGTGGGTCTGGAGTGCAAGTGTGACCAGCAGGTCAGTCTTCAGAGCTCACCCTGGATGACAGGCAGGAGAGGTTCAGGGCATAAGTCTGAAGTTCAGCCTTTGGAGGAAATGTAAATTAGAAACTAAATGACTACAAAAGTAAAGCTTAGAGATAAACTGTCAAACTAAGTATATACTCTTTCTATGTACTTGTTTTCATTTTATGTGTATGGATGTTTTGCCTGCACCTATGCCTATGTACCACATGCGTGAGTGCCCTCAGAACCTGGAAGAGGGCTGCAAACCAGCTGCCATGTGGGTGCTGGGAATCCAACCCAAGTCTCTGGAAGAGAGGCCAGAGCTCTTGCCTGCTGAGCTAGTTCTTGAGCCCTATGTACATTCTTCCTTACATAAACAAAACCCACATTGCTTCTATTTTTGATTTGTGATACTATGTAAACAGACAGTACAAAATAATTACTGAATAATGAACACAAAATAACTTCCTCATCAAGTTGACTAGTTACTTGCATATAGAAAACTTTAACTTGGTTATGGTATAATGTAAGGCAGATGTGAACACACTCTTGGATACTTCACTTGGATTTTCAAAAGCACCAAGGAACATACACTATTAAACCTGGGATACAGTGTTTCACATTTTCATATTTTTGGTTCACAATGTTACTTTATAATATAAATATGAAAGCTGTTTTTTTTTTTATTTCAAGACAGGGTTTCTCTGTGTAATAGCCCTAGCTATCCTGAAACTAGCTTTGTAGACCAGGCTGGCCTTGAACTCACAGAACCCGCCTCTGCCTCCCAAGTCCTGGGATTAAAGGCATGCACCACCACAACAGAGCAATATGAACGTTATTAAATATCACAATTGTAGTATCTAAAAACAAAAACAAACAAAAGGCAAGGATGAAAAGGCCAGGGTGAACATGTACTAGGATAGGGAAGGACCTGTGTGAGGTGGCAGGCCTGTCTTCTGTATTCTGACAGAGCATTAGCATCTGCAAATGACTCAGCACAAACTACACTTGGATATGTGAGCCCCATTATGTGGATTTTGCTCCCAATACAGATGAAAACATTGGACCTTAAAATAATACTATCTATATAGGGAGAAATGTACCAGTTTGTTAAACTGGACTTGAAAAGCACTAAATGAAGGGTACCTTGGCTTGCTAAAGTAGAGATAACGACTTTAAACTCATAGCTAAACAACTGGCAGCACCAAAATAAACCCCCCTCAACTCTGGCAGAGCCTCTGTTCATGTGCATGTGCCCTTGAGCCTCTATTGGGAAAAGCTGTGGTAATCCTCCGAGATTCCCAACTGAAGCCCTAACCTCCTCCACACCGTTACAGTTAAGATTAGATAGAATATGATCTGTCAGGGGGCTGGAGAGATGACTCAGCAGCTAAGAGCATTGGCTGTTCTTCCAGAGAACCTAGGTTCAATTCCCTACACCCACATGGCAGCTACAGCTGTCTGTAACTCCAGCCCCAGGAGATCCAACACCCTCTCTTACAGATGTACATTCAGGCAAATCAATCAAAAGAGTTAAAAAAGTGTGTGTGTGTGTGTGTGTGTGTGTGTGTGTGTGTGTGTGTCCCCGTCCGTCCGTCCCCGTTCAGACAGCCCCTGCAGGTAATGCATCTGTCTTGGGTTTCTACTGCTGTGCAGAAAGTGGCCAAATCAAATTGGGGAGGAGAGGGCTTATTTCATCTTAAACTTGTAGGTAACACTCCATCACAGAGGAAGCCAGGCAGGAACTGAAGCAGGCTCCACAAAGGTTGGAACAGGGCTTACTCACGGCTCCTTAGGGCGTGCTCAGTTCTCTCTCTCATTTAGCCCAGGACCACCTGCCCAGGAGACACCACCCACAGTGAACTGGCCCCTCCCGTATCAATCATTAATTAATACAATACCCACAGACTTGGCTACAGGCCAGTCTCACAGAGGTATTTTCTCAATTAAGACTCCCTCTTCCGGGGCTGGAGAAAAGGCTCAACAGGCACTAGATACCAAGCCTGAGGACCCGAATTTCAGTGCCTGGAACCTACAGGTAGATAAAGAGAACAAGCTCCCACAAGTTGTACTCTAAGTTCCACACATACTCTATCAAATGTGCACATCACACACATGCCAAATAAATGAATGAATGAATGAATGAATGAATGAATGAATGGTAGTGACGTGATAAAATTTTTTTAAAGGCTCTCTCTTCCCAGGTATGACCAGGTTTGTGTCAAGCTGACAAAAACCAATCTCTCATCAGTGACCATTATTTATAGGTAAACAAAGCTTCTCTTTTTTCCTGTTTATCTAGCCCTTTGAATAAATACATAAGCCTCAGACTACCCTCCTTCCAATACAAACAGAAAAATGGACTGATAGGTAGAGGGATGAACAAACAGACAGATATGATAAACCAATTATAGTAAAAATATTATGGTTGGGTCTGGGTGGAGTATATATGGGTGGGTGCTCACTATAGTTCTTTCAACTTTGCTTTAGGTCTGAGAATATTAATGGTAAGACATTGGCAGAAAATAATTTGGAATAGAACGGTTCACTCTTATCACTTGAATCACAAAAGAGACTATAAAGCTAACTGTTGGTCTAGTTTTAACTGCCCCAGATTTGTCACTTTGGGATAAGTACATACATGTGTTTGATAGAGAAACTGTAGAATGCGCCACAGCTGCAGAATGGCTGCCCTAACTGTACAGAAGTTCGTTGAGATGTTGAGACTTTGGGTTTGGGTAATTTTGCTGTGTGAATTTTTTTAAGTTCTTTACACTGAATTTTTAATGAACTTTGAAATGAAAAAAGAATGGGAAAAAAGCAAATGTTGTTCTTAACAGCTGCTACTTGAGTCAAGCAGAGACGACTCAGCTGCCAGGAGACTAGCTTATGAGCCCACTCTGAGTGACGCCACCACCTAATTACAAATGCTAATGCCTGTGATGGCCCTTTAGGCACCCAAAGATCAGCCACTACCAGCCTCTCTCTCTGCTGACAGCAGCCATTCCCTCCTAAGCTGTCTGCTGTTCTCAAATATTTTCAAAGGTTTTCATTAAAAAGGTCAGGCAGTTGAGCCTGGTGGCACAGCCTGTAGTCCTAACTACTTGGGAGGCTGAGGCAGGAGGACTTCAGGTTCAAGGCCAGCCTGGGAAACTTAGTGAGAACTTTTCTCACTAAAATAAAATAAAAAGAGGCTGGGCTGTATCTCTGAGGGAGCATGTTTGTCCATCATCACAAGGCCCTTCAGCGCAACTGCCAGTAATAGGAAAGGTGGCAAAGTCACCCCAATTCCAAACAACACAATGCAGAGGGAACTGAGGTTGATGCCTTTTTTGAGTTAGATTTGTGCTTCCATGCCAGCACCCAGAGGGGGAACACAGCGATAGCTCATGGTTTTACACTTCACTTCGTAGTGGTTCCCTGGTGGACTCAGGCTGTGGCTGTGTCTGGCTTGGGAGAGGGACACAGTAGAAATCTGAGCGTGTGCCTCTAACTGCTTTTGGAATACAGCTGTGCCATTAAAGCTAGAATGAGAGAGACGTCATGGCACTCTGTCCCAACAGTTAGCCAGCTGCCCACAACTGGCTACAGAGGCAGGAGTGAACACCAAGTGAGATGGCTAAGTCTGCCCTATGTGAGTCAGTCCTCCAACAGTGGCTGGGAGGCCTGCAGGGCCATGCACCCACGCTGAGTTTTTTTTTTAAACAGGTACCTTTATTTACTATTTGTGTGTATTAAGTGTTTGGGTGCGTGTTCCAAGGGGTATGTGTGGAGGATAAGGGCAGTCTGTGTAGCTGGTTCTCTTCCTCCAACTTTCTACCTTTATATGAGCACCAGGTTTGCATTATAAGGCAAGTCGCCTCACAGGACTGGCCATGCTGTGGAGCCAGGAAGCTTCAAGAGAGAGTTCTTTACGTAATGATGATAAGTGCTAAATGATGCTAGAAGAAAATTCATATGACAAAGGAGACTCTCTCTTCTTCTCTCACACCTCTCTCCTCCCACCACATACTAAATATCAAGCTTTCTATTCCTTTCTCCCCATCTTACCCACCAAAAAAAGGCACAGGCAGGCTGATCTCTGAGTTTGAGGTCAGTCTGGTCTACAGAGCAAATTCTAGGACAGCTAAGGGACGCCTGTCTTGGAAAAAAGAGGTAACACAGGACAGTGTTCTCAATTCCCAGATCTCTACCCCGTGCCCCTTCACTGGGACTGTGAGCATTGCCATAGGAGAGCTGTGGGGCCTTCCAGGCCTATCAAATTCTCCTTCCTCCTGCTACTCTTGATAACACTCTCTCTTTCAACTGCATCTATCTTGGCCACATTAGAAGCACCAATGAGATATAAATCCCTCTGCTGGTCTCTCACTATTAGTCAGCTACTATTCCGTTCACATTCTTGATCTCAGGAACAGTATGTCTTGGTTTTCTGTTTGTTTTTCACTAATTCCTTTTTCTCCCAGCTCCAGTCTGACTTCCAGCTCCAGCTCCCAACACACATGGCTCAAGTCCTTTTAACATCCTTCATCTTCTATGGTTTCTGTTCCGCTCACTCAGTATCAGGAAGCAGCAGACTCGCTGGGCACTCCTGCTTTCTGTAAAGGCCCCGTCCCCTGGCAACGCCCCACCCCCTGGCAATGCCACCACCCCTTGGGTCATTCTAAATTCTGCAGCTCTTCTTCCTTTGCTTTATCCCGAGTGCTGGTTGTCCTGCATACAACACATACAACACACAGCTTCCAGTATCCATGCTGCAGTTCCCCGACTTTAGCATGCTTCTTTCCCAGTTTCATGTAGGGAGAAAGCCGAATTCTATCAAGAAATCTACTTATTTTCTATCTTACAAAATTATCTATCTACCTATTTATTTACTTATTTATTTTTGCATTGGTGTTTTGCCTGCATTTATGTCTGTGTGAAGGGGTCAAGACCTTAGAGTTATAGACAGTTGTGAGCTGCCATGTGGGTACTGGGAATTGAACCTGGACCACTGGTAGAGCAGTAAATGCTCTTAACCACTAAGCCATCTCTCCAGCCTCTACTTAATTTCGTGAGCACATAAACTAAGCCTGGATCCTAAACTCAACAGCACTTAAACTCAACTGCTTCTTTGTAGGTTCACCATCGCCTTTCATTCTGTCACTACAGCTGCCTAAATGATCTCCAGCCCAAGCTCCACACTATATCCAAAGCCTCTCTCCAATGAGCACACAGTGAATGTGTCCAGTCCTGGATACTGTTCTATCCAGTGGCACTCAGTACGCAGGTGCCAGATGAGACTGATAAACATTTAGTAGCAAAAATAATATATTGCGGGACTTTGCGGCCAGCCTACACTTAGACATACAAATTAAAGAGGTGAATTGCACAAATTTAACTCACGAAATGTGAGACGTCTCAGCTGATAGCCAAGCATTAACAGCAGATGTGAGTATCTTATATACGCTTAGCCTGAGAATAACCACAATGTTTAAATCACACCCTTGTTCAACTCCCTCCCCCAAAGCAAGAAAGCAATTCTCAACTTTCCAGAAGAATCAAATATTTAACATTTACTTACGTGCAAAGAATTGACTGGTCCTCACGATCTAGAAAACAGAATAAAACAAATAAAAAAGTGACTATTTGCCTGATTTTACCTTGTTTCATACAACAGAGTTGCAGTAACAGATTATAAAATAGTAGTAATTATCCTCTCAAGTCAAAGTTGACTCTGCCACAGCCTTATCACACAGTCTTAAACCTAATCAAGTTAATTCATCTCCCACTGCTGGGTCACATTCCCTGGGGTAACAAGGGCTCAGACAGGAAACGGTGCTTTTGGGATAAAGTCATAAATACCCACTGCTAGTGAGAACAGTTTACATGAGGCTTAACCACTGTCTCAACTCAAGTTATACCTGATTTTTGGTGTTCTGAGTCATGGTCTCATGTAGCCCTGGCTGGCCTTGAGCTTGCTATGTGATAGAGGATGACTTAGACACCGGCCCTGTGGCCTCTACCTTCTAAGTGCTGGGATTACAGGCACGTGTCACCATATTCAGCTGTACTTGTTACAGCTGGAATCTGGGAAGTTCCCTGGAGGCTCATGGGCCTTGGGGAAGTGACTGGGTCCTCGGATTCTAATCTTGTCAATGGATCAATCCCCTGATAGACTCAAAATACGATAGCATTATTGGGAAGTGGGACTTTGTTGGGAAAATCAGGTGCTTGGATGTATTTCCTGGAGAAAAAGGCCTGGTCCCTAGCTTCTCCGCCTCACTCTGCTTTGCTCTCTATGCCCCTGCTGTGATGCAGCCTCACCTCTGGCCCACTGTAGAGGAACTGGTCAGCCATAGACAGAGGCCTCTGAAATGTAAGCTAAAATAAATCACCTCTCCCTTGAACCATTTTTCTTGAATACTTGTAATGGTGACTAACAGAGTCCAAATATAACAAAGGAATGCACAGCAACATTCTAATACGGTTTTATGATTATTCAGTTTTTAATACTTCAAAGAGATTCAATTGTTCAGACAAGCATGAGACAACTGAACAGCATCCCAGCTGTTGTGTTCTTAAGAGAACTGAACAATACGCACTACTTCAAGGGGCACTGCGGGCCACGGGCCCTGGGATAGGTAGCTACTTTACTGCTTACTATCCCTCTGGTAGATGCCACCAGGCACCCAATAAACTAAACAAATTTGTTCCTGTGCTCTATATTTAAACTGAGTTACAGAAACAATATCTTTCTGTCCTGAACTCCACTCAAGTCCTTTTTTTTTTCAGAGTCCCTCACTGTAGCCCTGGCTCCTGAAATTCTCTGTCAACCAAATGGCCTTGAACTCATAGAGCTCTACCTGCCTCTGTCTCCCAAGTTCTGGTATTAAAGTGTTCCACTCACCTGTCTGGCTTCAGGACTATCTTTTTAAATTCTTACAATGAGATACAATGTGACGTTTCAATGTGTGTGTATATAAATATGTATATAAAACATATCATGATGTGATGGGGGTGACTGGTATATCCATTAACTCACACATCTACCATTGCTTTATACTGAAAACATTCAAAATCTTGTCTATTAGCTATTCTGTAATCTACCATTAACTGTCAACCTTGGTCCCCCAACTGCGCTATAGAACTTTACAATGATTTCTTCTATCCTATATCCCTATACACATGAACAATTCCTTACTCCAATTCCTTAGTGTTTGTTGCTTTTTTTTTTTTTCAAACTGGAGAGGCAACTACTCAGCTGGCCCTGAACTTGTGATTCTTTAGTAGTGTGTAGTCCTGGGTACCAGAACTACACGCGAGTACCATAACTATCATCTAACGATGGTGTTAAGCCTTCACCCTCGCTGCCACAGGCAACATTCACATTAGAGATTCACTTTCTGCCAGAAGTCCCTTGTGGCCTCTCCTCCCATGTGCTCTCCTTAGATCCACAATGACTCAGGTACCTCCTCTGTGAGGCTCTGCTTACTCAATCATCTCTATCCCCTCCCTTGGGCTCCTCACCGCATCCTTCCTGGAGGCGTGTACTGGACTAGACACACAGTCCTGCCATTAGCTCCCCACCAGAAAGCACTGCTTGAGCCCTAAGATGTGTGGCTTTTATTCTGGGCATTACCAGCCTTGTCGGGCCATCAGGCTTTTCATACAAGTCCACAGGAACAAATCTAGTGTTGGGCGCCAGGCTGGTGCTGGCAAGATGGTGGAGCTGCGACCTTTGTTCTAGGCCTAGCTTGTACCGATGACTATCTAGTGACTGCTGTTCCCGCTGCCTCTCCACCTAGCCACTCATGCTTTTCTGCCTCTACTTATGTCTCTAATGTTTTAAAAGTCTAGAAAGACAGGGCCACATGACAAGGGAATTATAAATGACTCATGTGACAAACAGAACAGAAGCTTACTTTACCAAGTATGCTCATCTATTGCTCTGTTTTGAGACAGGGTCTCTCTTTGTAGCCTTGGCTATTCTGAAATGCTCTCTATAGACCAGGTTAGCCTCAAACTCAAGAGATCTACCTGCTTCTGCTTCCCTGCTTGGATTAAAATTGTGTGCTACCATGCTGAGCTCACTCAATAAATGAACCTCCAGAACTCTTGAACTCTCCTGGTCTGAGCAATTTCTATATAACACCAAGATGCCAAGTTACAAAAACAGTTTTTCTTGGAAGGGGCTCCCCCCTCCCCAATTAAAGAAACTAAAACCCTGGGTAAGGGTGTAGCTCAGTGGAACTATGTTTGCCTGGCCTGTTTGAGAGTCCTAAGCTCAAGAATTAAACAGCCAGTACAGAAAGAAAAACGGGGTGGGGTGGGGAGCGGAGATAAGGAAAGAAAAAGAAACCAAAATACACATAAAATAATGAAATTAAATGGCCTCCCAATGCATCTGTAAAAGCTCCTCCTTTGCATCTGCACACACGCCAACACTGTCTGGAACTGAAGACCTTGGGACCCCTGCCCTCTCTGTGATGGACACTCACCCCTCCAGCAGCAACAATGAACTCTCTTCTACCCAGACTCATCCAGTTCACTGTCTCTGGCCTTGTACTAACTTTGAGCCCTGGTTTCTCTATTAAATACAAAGGGGGAATGGGCCTGAAACCTCCAAGAGCCTTCCAACTCTGTGGCACTGTCCCCTCATCTGGGCTGTTTCACTGACTTCCCCTCCATCCCTTGAAGTGGCATAAGCACTGTGTCAGTGCACAATGACCTAAAGACCTTACATGTATCCAGACAGTGGTACTTACGATGAAAAAAAGTTTAGTTCAAAAATCCAACTAGCCTTCTAAAGAGGGGACGTGTGCTAGCGCAGCAAGCTCAGCGTTTTCCAAAGTGCCTTCCAAAAACCACAGGAGAAGGCACTTAGTATCACTGACATAAACCACACGCTCCACAGTGGGACTGTTCAAATCAACAATCTCAACTCCCACTGTAAAATCCTAGGAAAGAGCAAATGAAACCCCAAGAGAGGAAATGGAAAGAACAGAAAGCAATATGATGGAAAACAGTGTGGGGAAACCTTATTAAAAAACAAAAACAAACAAAAAATCCCAGTAACCCAACGGACCCTATGATAACTATCAAAGAAATTGACTGTAATTAAAATCCTTCCCATGAAAAAGTGAATTTTATGAAATGATTCTTTCATCTTTGGGAAAAGAAGAGGAAGAAATACTTTCCAGCCTACTCTAAGAGACAAGACTTACTGTAGCCAAATGCTAAACCTGGGAAAAAAAGATGTTATAGAAATCATATACTTAATAAACATACAAAAATTCTTAACAAAATGATAGCAAATAACATCCAGCAATAAATAAATAAAACAAGTCAAATAATGGGCAAGTGGTGCTTATCCTTAATCTATTGCACCAGGTTAAGATATTAAAAAAGAAAAACCACTGCCAGGCGGTGGTGGCACACACCTTTAGTCCTAGCACTCAGAAGGCAGAGGCAGAGTTCAACTCCAGCCTGGTCTACAGAACAAGTTCCAGGACAGCTAGCGCTACGAAACCCTGTCTTGAAAAACAGAAGAAAGAGAGGGAAAGAGAGGGAGAAAGAGGAAGAAAAGGAGGTAGAAAGGAAGGCAGGCAGGCTGGCTGGCTACTTTATAACTGAGTAGATACAGAAAAAGCATTTGGGGGTAAAATCAATTCATGATTTTAAAGGCAAAATAAATAACTACTCAGCAAACTAGAATACAAAGGAATTCCAGTCCATAAAGGGTTTTTACCCAAAATCCACACAGCTCCTATCATCTTGCGACTGTTGTACATCTAAGACCATGATGAAGGCAAGGATATCTGTTCTACTTCCTTTTAATATGGAAAAGCAAAAAGTAATGAAAGTTAAAGGCACGGAAGAGAACAGTGCTTCTATTTGAGGGGAGATGACTGTCTAGTACAAAGCCTCAAGGAATCTTCAAAAACAAAACAAAACAAAACAAACAAACAAAAAAAACCAAACCAAAACAAACAAAAAAAAACTATGGGACACACAGAGGAATACTTGTCCGCTTGAAAGAGGTTAATGAGCTCAACTGCAGCATACTAATAAAGGAAGTCAACACCCAAAAGGCTGAACTGTAGATGATTATGGCATCCAGAAATTATAAATGACAGTTATATATTCATTCCTAGCATTTATTTCTCTTTGGCTATAATGAGCATTGCTGAAAACACATAAGCAAGCCAGAGATGTTTATGCCTTTCAAATAATTCTTCAGTGAAGTCAATTTCACTCCACCAATCCTTTCATTCTCTATACTCTTCCTACTTCTTGGCTTTCTTCATGATACTTGCCACTATTTGCCTCCCCAATGACATAGAAGTCCGGCACTGGAAGGGCTCCCCTACATCTTATGCTTTGTAAGCTTAGGGAACTCTCCTACTGCACACTTCCTTATCTCAGAGGCCAGAGACAGCTACACTATCTATACAAGAGTCCTTTATCTGATATAAAGTGATGCTCCTTTTTCACAGTTCATACACGTTTGTGCTTTATAATGTATATGAGTGCTTTGTCTGCATGCACCACTGCACACCAGAAGAGGGCATCAGATCCATTGCAGAAGGCTGTAAGCCAACATATATGGTGGTTGGGAATCAAACTCAAGACCTCTGGAAGAGCAAGGCAGCCAGTGGTCTCAACCACTGAACCATCCCTCCAGACCCCCTTTTTCCTTATTTTTGCTTATAATTGTAATGAGTACTTCCTTTTTGCATGATATAGGTTGAGGTATCTGCCCATCCTCAAATGTTTATTATTTGGCCATCCTGAGATGTCTTTCTGAGAAAAGGCATGTATTTGTTGTTAGGCTATACAACTATTGTTGGGACCAAGATACTTGGTGTTGTAGGTTTTCTGACTTCCTAAACATCTTGCTTTTAATTCTCCTGATGCAGGAAACTCACATTCAGTTTCTCAGTTTAAGTTTCAAGGGCCATTTCTGAAGTACAGCAATTCTTTTCTTTATGGTGCTCATGCCTTGAGCAGGAGAGAAGGGTAAGGATGCCTGTCACACAAGCAGCACTCAGCATGGCACCTGCCACAGAAGAGCATCCTCTAAGTCACCACTGATTGGCCCAATGATGGGTGGTGTCTAGGATTTGTTCAGAGTGACTGAAGCCATCATCCTCCATTCATAAAATACAACCAAGTGAGAGAAGCAAGGGAATTCCTAGAGATTACAGAGATTATTCCGCACTGAGTAGTCTAAATTCACTCAGAGAACAGGAATCAGCTAGGCCTTAAATGTAACAGATGTTGTCTCTAATTGACCAAGCCTTGTGATTTAGACAAAAAGATGGATTTTTCCAGTTTTCCTAGCCCTTCAATAGCCCACAAGGGCACTGCTCTGGTTAAGCGTATTATGGGGCAACTAGATCTTTGTTAATGATGCTATAGCCTTATTATTCCTGGTGGATCCTCTAGTTTACAGTACATTTATAGTCTGCTTAGTTTTACCTACTAGTTCAATGCAGGAGTCTTTATACATTTCCTTTTGGTTTGGGTTCTCTTTATTGCTATGCTTTTGAAAAAAGCTTTTTTATTGTGAATAAAACACAGAATAGCTCACTTGACAGTACACAGGCCCACAAATGGTCATAAAATATGTTTTGTATTCCTTGTCATGTAAAATGCCTAACTCTGCTACAAATTTTCATTGACTTTTATAAAATTAGATTTCTACGTGTCTCTTAATATTCAACTCTTCCTTTTAAAAAATTTATTTATATTTTATGTGCCTTGTTGTTTTATCTGTATGTGTAACTATGAGAATGTCAGATCTCCAGGAACTGTAGTTACAGTTACAGACAACTTTGAGCTGCCATGTGGATGGTGAGATTTGAACCCGTGTCCTCTAAAGAGCAGCCAGTGCTCAAGTGCTGAACCATCTCTCCAGCCCATCTTTTCTGGGATTTTTTTTTTTAAATGATTTTGTATTGTGGTCAAGAACCTACAATATACTTCCTGATAGCTTCTGTCATCAAAGCCCACACAAGTACATGACTAACAGTGAAATAATAAGATCCCATTAAACACAATTCCATGGTAGCCAACCACTGGGGAATCTTTTTAGCATTAACACTTTATCTCAGTACACATGGCCAGAGAATGTGGCCCATCATTTCTTCTTGCAGGAACTGAGGTTTTTATTGGTGGCCTGCTTCAGAATTTGCTCCAAGTTTGAAAATGTGCTTCTTGGTTGAAGGACAGCTGTCCCATACCCTTATTTTTCAAACCCTGCTTCCTAAACTGTTAAATTCCATCTTTTATATTCTTTTATCCCCTGCTTAAGGCTGAATTCTGAGAAGCATGTGCCATCTTCCTCCGTGGTCTTGGTTCCCATTCAATTGTATTCCCAAAGACATCAGTTTAAATATCTGATGCAGTAACAATGGTGTAAGCAAATGTCACTGGTCTCTCCAGATGACCATGGCCACTATTTCTACAGGCCACCTTCACACTCTCAAACACAGCCTTGTTCTTACAGTCCTTGAGAAGACAGAGCTTTCATATTTCCACCACAGGCTATAGCAACCTTCCTGCCTAACCTCTGACAATGCTTCAAAATCTGGCAGTAAGGAGGAAACGTGATAGATAATTACTTTATTTTTTTAAGTAAGGGGAAATGACTAGCACATGTAGGACCGCTGAGACGCTGTCAAAAGCAAGGCAGGAGACAGAGGGACTCTCAAGGCAACGGGCACTGAGATTCCTGGAGAGAGATGAAGGAACGGCAGGACTGGCCCTGGATAGCAACAGCCACAACAGTATTTGGTTTGCCAATCTAGCTGGGGGATCTGGGATAGTTCTCTGGTGATGTCTAATTTCTTAGAATGAGAAATAAGTTGCTATATGGGAAGCCAAGGAACACATAGGATTCAGAGGTCTGAAGCACAGGGTTCCAAACAGTCATTAACAAAGAATCTCTTTCCAGGCAGAGCCAGCAAGTTGTGCTGAGGGTAGAGTCATTAAGTCATGATTTTACAGCAGGATCGATACGATCGCTTGTATGAACATAACTCCAGGGGCACGAGCACCCAGGGAAGAATGCCAGGAGGCACAAACAACCTCCTCACCCAGCATGCGGATCTTGACAAATGTGCACAACAACGAATAGTGTGGCAGAGGAGCTAGGACATGAGGAGACTGTTGAAATGAGAGCATGAAGTTACTTGGAGTGACAGCTACACAGGGATCCACAAAGCAGGCACAGTTAGACTTCCCAAGTGGGCCAACATCTAAAAGGCCATTGCAATAGAATTTGTGAAATATTTAAAAACCAGGTGATTCAACAAGCTGCAAAGGTCTGCCCTGTCACCACAGACATTGGTGGTACAGGTGAAAGGAAGCCCTTCGTAGGTGGCTCATGAAAATCCGTGGAGCTCCTAACAGTCACAGCAAAGCTTGGGGGGAGGGGCAGCGATCAGCACCATCAAAGAATGAGGGAAATAGAGATGATAGCTCCGAGAGGATAGGGAAGGGTACGGCTTTCCCAAGGGGCAGAGAAGAAAAAAATTAGTAGAGATAGGGAACAGTTAAGGACACAACTCCCATCTTCTGGGACAGAGTGGGGTAGCCTTCATGGAGTGCTCAAACAACATACTCAAGGAGAAAGCCAGGAGTCAAATCCTGGGGGAAAATCAATGGACATTGAACAGACTATCTGGGGAAGCTGGCATCAGAGAGTGGGAGTTACCTGAGGCCAAATAAAAAGGAAAGCAGGAAGATCAGGAGTTCAAAGCCATCCCTGGTTACAGAGCGTGAGGACATCCTGGGCTCCATTAGACTGCCAGGGAGGGAAAAGGAGAAAATGCTGACCCAGATTCAAATACAACAAGAAACAAAGTAGGACAAGATATTTTGGGTTTCATTCTGAGACTTCAAAAAAAGCAATGCACTCTTAAATAGTTATGGGATACCAAAAAGGAGGCCTCTGAGGCCACTGTTCCATGCAGCTAGATCAAGAGGCCCTGGCAGGAAGCTGTCTGGAGTGGAAGGGAGAGCGGCCAGAGGATGGTGAGCCTGTGCAGACACACTGCAGGCCTCTGGTTTCTGAGAGGCATTACTACAAATGAGATGTTGGGTACTAACAATGTCGTTTCATGAAGATCCTCTGACCTTGGCCTGTCTGCCTAACTATGTAGGGTGAGGCACGCAAGAGTCACCTGTGTTCCATATCCTGCCGGGAAGATGTCAGTGTTCTCTTTAGCTCAGGTGTGTTTTTCCCAGAACCTAAGATTCCACGTCTCCAATTCTCACAGTTCCGTCCCTTCCTCCTTATTTGCATCTAGTCTTCTGACAGACTGCTTTGTTATCTGGTTGTGTTGGGCTGGGGTGGTGTACACCCCAAACTAGGGAGGCAGAGGCAAGTGGATCTATGTGAGTTAGAGGACAGCCTGGTCTAGAGAGTGAGTTCTAGGACAGTCACAGCTACAGAGAGACTCTGTCTCGAATAAACAAACAAACAAACAAACAAAAAAAAAAAAACACACACACATATACTCAAAAATCATGCCCAAGAGCTCTTCTGCCTATTCACTCAACACATATTTATTGAGCATCCAATATGTGCCAGATACACTGCATTTTACTGACATTGTATCCCTCAGACTCCAAACCTTAGAAAAATAAGGTTTTTTTATGATTATTCATTTATTTTTATGTGTGTAGGTGTTTTGCCTGCATGTGCTGTCACCATGTGTGTGCAGTGCCCTCGGAGGCCAGAAGAGGGTGCCAGGTCTCCTGGAATTGGAGCTACAGACAGTTCTCAGCCACCACGTGGGTGCTACGAATTCAACCTGAGTCTCTGGAAGAGCAGCCAGCGCTCTTAACCACTGAACCATCTCTCCAGCTCCATGCTTCTTAAAAACAACAAGAACAGCAGCAACAAGACTTTCAACATTACTATCAGTAAACTCGAAGGTGCAGAATATGTGCCTAAACAATTACACATGGCAAGATACTTTATGGAGGAAAGAAACAAATTTTAAAAGACCTAGGCAGGTTAAAGGGGGAATTAACTCTAACATCAAAGTTGAGAGGAGCCCCATGCTCTAAATTATCCACAAGGTCCCCTCTCAGGCTCTCTGAAGGCCTAAACTGGAAGGACGGTGTGACCCTTATCTGTCCCTCTTTCTTGTGTCTGGTAGTACATAGGCAGGAGTAGGCAGCCCCTTCCTCACAGAAAGGAGCGCAAGGGTAGTTTTCTGTATCATACTTGAAATTGTTTATATATTTAATGTAGATAAGAATGTCTTAAATAACACATTTAAGTGTGTGGAAGCTTAAGCCCATAACCCTAGCACTCTGGAGGATGAAGCAGGAAAACTGTGAGTCTGGGTCCAGCTTGGGCTACAGAGACCCTATCTCAAAACAAAACAACCAGAAAAATGCCTGGTTACCTGCTTTTTAACCCTATCTCATACTATTCAACAACCTACATGTTCTTGGTCAAGTTATTTAATTTCTTTGTGCCTAGTATACTAGGAATAAATATGAATAAATGTTATACATTTATATACTACACATTATAATGCCAAGCTCATGGCAATTTACAATGAACTGTCCATTCTAGAATTAGTAATGACAATATTATCATATGCTCACATCTTTCTCTTGTCAAGCTGACTAGGAATACCATTCATGGGCTATCACATTTACCCTCTTAAGCTATTATAGTATTATAATCAGCTCTCAATTCAACCTGGCAAAAGATTTACTGTGTCTTTTCCTCAGATGCACTTAACTATCTCTATGAGTTCATGTCACCCACCAACTTTATAGGCAGACCTACATCCTCACATAATCAGTAGAAGCATTGATAAGAACAGACACACCCCTCTAGTGTACAACCTGACAAGCCAGGCAACTACATACATTTATCAGCAGCTCCAATACAACTCAGCAAGGGTCACACAGGGGACTGTGGACTGGTGTAGGTGTCCACTGTCTGGTAAAATTGTTCAGTGTTCCTTTTGCTAATAAGTCAAAATGACATAGCATATATAGTCACATCGTTTTTAAACTGATCTCCATATATTAACAATGGATTCTACAATCCTTCCCGGTACATGCATTGTGCTCAGAAGAATCATGTGCAGGAGAGCCCTCGCCCAGCTTTTTGGGAACTTTCCTTTTCTATAGTAATCCAAGAACCAGAGAGGCAACAACTACAACAGAAACGGGATCACAGACTTGGTACAGGGAGCACTCCCTCACTTCTCCTCTCATGAGAGACTCTGTATGGCCAGACTTTCAGGAAAAAAAAAAAAAAAGAAAGAAAGAAAGAAAGAAAGAAAGAAAGAAAGAAAGAAAGAAAGAAAATTCCTTCCACAAACCATTGTGCAAAGTCAGGGTTCAAATGAAGAACTCAACACATGTTTAAAATTCATTCTGTTCCAAAAGTGATTAATGTCAACCAATCAATACATTTTAAGACTTCTGTTGTCTCTTTACATGCCTTGAAATTACAAGTGAGGTTGTTGTAATTCTCCCTCACTCAGTAATGTGCCCATCTTCCCTATTATTCTTATTTGTCTTATATGTATTTATTTAGCAGTATTACAGATTGAATCCAAGGCCTTATATATGCTAGGCAAGCAGGCTATCTGCCTCCGAGTTACACCCCCAGCCCATCCCACTAAATGACCCAGGTTGGCCTTGAACTCATTCTGTACCCAGGCAGGTCTTGAATTTATGTTCTCCCTATGCAGCTGGAATCATAGGCCTGCATTACAAGTTCAGCTGGTTTTTATTTCATATTATTTTGCAGTGCTGGGGATGGATTGAACCTGAGGATTGAGCTATGCCAAGCAAATGTTCTACTACTGTGCCACGCCCTCCCCAGCTCTTCCCCACTGTTTTAAAAGGCTAAACAGTGGAGTAGTACTTGTACTAGTTTGTGGTAGAGATCAAACATATATTAGAAACTTGATGCTTTTTAATGTTAAAAGGACATGAAGTATTGCTATGAAGCAGCAACTGTATTTTAGCTTCCTATGGTAAATAGGCTCATGTATTTTAATCTTAAACATTAGTAACTGTCCAACAGTAAACATTTCACTTATCGATTGACTGATTTGATTGACACAAGGTCTCACTGTGTAGCCCTGGCTGTCGTGGAGCTTGCTATGAGGACCAGGCTGGATGTACCTGCCTCCGCCTCCTCAGTACCACTATGCCTGGCCCATGTTTTTAATTTTAAAAGGAAAATTAAAACCTTTTTTTAGGTCAGACTAAGGCATTAGAAAGCATTATCTAACAAGTTCTGAGTGTTTCCATTTACCTTGAAGCATGCATCTGTAAGCAGACTCTGAGATGGCATAGATGTGTGGCGGCATCTCGTGACGTTTCTTCCCTCTATACATTTCAATAATATTCTCAGAGTAAATTGGGAGGTTCTTGTATGGATTTATGACTACACAGAAGAGTCCAGAGTAAGTCTAGAATAAAAATGAATGCACAGTTAAGAAACATAAAAGTCAAAACAAACAAAATCTATAATTATCCGTCAGATCCAACCATAAGCCAGAAACAACGCAGCAATTTAAACAAGAGATCTTTGTACTTCCAGCAACTCATCTACCTGCCCCCCCCCCCAAAAATCAAGTCATCTCACCAGGACAATTTCCTACGAACTCCAGGGAGGTTTAAGACAGCATTTGCCTGTGTTACAATTCTGTAACTTACCCTCTCCTGTAAAATGCATGCACAATGGCTCATAACTTCACCAGAGTTCAAAGCATCAGCACTTTCTTTTCATATGTACTCTCTTATGCAAACACAAGTTCAGAAAAGCTTGTTAATGTAGGTTAGATCCCAAGTTTCTTTTCCTTGAAGAAAATACCACTTGCTAAGTTTTGGTATAAGGTCAAGGAAGAATATCCCTAATTTATCTGAAAAGTGATAAAATATTACTTAAAAAAATTCTTTGTAGATTTATTTAAGTTTATGTGCATGAGTGTTTTGCCTACAGTTTGTATATGCCCCATGTGCGTGTCTGGTGCCCACAGAGGTTAGAAGACATGGATCTCTTGGAACTAGAGTTGATGGCTGTGAGCAATCGGATGGATGCTCGGAATCAAACTCAGGTCAGGTCCTCTGGAAGAGCAACAAGTGCTCTAAACTACTGTACCCCTAAATACCCCTTTTCTCAAACACCTGCATAAGGCAGAATTTCCTTCAAGTAACCTAACAAATTGGATACAGAAGCAGACACGATAATTCAACTCTTTTGTTAAGAAATTAAAGAGTCCTAAAAAAAAAAAAAAGTTTTTACTCTGCAGCTCTTTTGGTTTTGAGAAATATTTTTCACAAAAAAATAACTGGTGTAAACTTTTTCAGGGGGGCAGGGTAGAGACAGGGCTTCTCTGTGTAACAGTCCTGGTTATCCTGGAATTTACTTTATAAACCAGCCTGTCCTCAAATCAGAGACACACCTGCCTCTGCCTCCCATGTGCTGGGATTAAAGGTATGTGCCACCAACGCTTGGCCTGATGTTAATTTTTTATGGGTTTATTACTTTATAATGAGATAATAAGCATTACATTTTGTGTTTCTAATATGATATGCATTATCACCTTAATCCAAATACTCTTCAACAACTTTTATGAATTTTTGTGGAGGTTTAGAGGACTCCAGGAAACATTTCTGACCAACAGGGTGGTCATCACTCAGAAGTGACACTAGGGCTAAAGAGCTGGCTCAGCAGTTAAGAACATTGGCTACTCTTGCAGATGACCCAGGCGGCTCACAACCATCTGTAACTCTAGCCCCAGAGGATCTGATGCCCTCTCTGTGGGCACTAGGCCCATGTGGTGTACATACATACAAGCAGACAAAGTTTTCACACATAACATAATAAAACATTTAGAAAAAAACAATATGCATTTCAAAGAAGAAGAAATGGCATGTTGGACACTTATAACTTGGTTTTTAATCTTTCCACATTCTGACTTCTAAGACTGTTCTATAAAACTCACTATTAGACAGATACGGAGGTCAGGCTCCAGATGTGCCAGGCCTCTGGGGTGGGACTGTGGCATTGGAAATGGATATCCCGCTGCATTAAGGCTACTTCACTTGGTTAGATCAAATAACCAATGGGGAGATGCTATAAAGCACTAAAGAGATGAGAGATGACTAAGTGGTTAAGAGTACTTTCTGCTTTTGGAGAGAAAAATCTGTTCTCAGCACCCACATAACAGCTCTTAATCATCTGTAACTCCAGTTCCAGGGACCCAACAACCTCTTCTGGACTCCTTAACACAAGGCATGCACGTGGTGCACATACATACAACATGCAGCCAAACACTCAAATAAAATAAAAACAACAACCCTTTTAAAGAAGATGGGCAATGTCTGGAAGACAGGCATGTTGGTTGGAGCTGTGCAGCCAGCTCCCCTGGGATGGCGAAGGGGGACTGTAATGAACAGCTGTGTCCATAAGGACTGAAACCTTTGGCAATTGCTGCAGAAAGCCCCCTGGAGACCACTCTCGCTTGAATGCTGCAGTTATTAATGCTAAAACAAGAGCAGAGCTTGCCAAAGCAATTTAAGTGACCAGAGCCATCTCTGTCACCGCTCCTCATGGTTTCCTTGAGTCACTCACTACTGCAGGCGTGACAGCCATGGTGCCTGCCTGGAGGTGGCTAGTACCTTGCTCTGACCTATGGGATGGGAATCTGGCCCTTGTTTGCCTGCAGCTGGCTGGATCCAAAGCCTCCCTCACTACTGCTTAAGTCCTCAGAGCCTGGACCTTGTTTGCATATGCACGGGTAACCTTAACTAGTGCCTGGCCACAGAACACCTTCTCACACTTTCTCATGTGAGCCTCTCATGTGACTAGTCCAGTCTTGGATGACAAAAGACAATTAAAAATAACAAAAACAGACTTTACAGCAACAACATAGCTACCACACTCGATAACGGCTATAAACCATGTATTCCTAGAAGCCGGGGAAATTAAATATACATATACTAAATGTTTGAGACAGATATATTTGACCTAAGTACTCAAAGTATGCATGCATGGAAACTTCATTGGTTTTAATGTATTTAATGTCTATTATAAAATAGATTTAATTTTTAAAATATTTCAAGGATGAAACAAAGAATGGCATTTCAGTTGTTAACATGTTTACATTATATATAGTAATATAAGTCCTGGCCACACATCAACAAATCTTTAAACATAACATAGTACTTTTTCATTTAAAAGTTAGGTCATAGCCTCTCAAGACACTATAGCATCTACACTTAATGTTTTTAAGGGGTAATGGGAAACAAACAAACAAACAAACAAAACTCTCAAAGTTAAAACACACAAATTAAGAATGATATTCTGATGTATGGGTGGCCCAGTACAGATCGTACCAAGGACACATTAATCAGAACCCAGTCCAGTATGTCTTAGGCAGTTTTTTGAGGTCAAGGATTACAAAGATGAGTAAGTCTCACAAATATGAATTAAGTCATCAGAAAGAAAACATTAAATAATCATTAGCATTTCAAACTTGACTAAGACAAATGTAACAAATGGCTAAACAGAAATCTTGTTAACGTACTAACCCTTCGTACCTGGAAATTAGCTCAAATATTGTTTTTCCCCCCCACATAAACTGATTATTGAATTAATGCAGTATCTCTTATGTCTTCAACAGACACATGGGTCTGCAAGTTCAAATAAAGTATTTGAATGTGAAAAAAAAAGTATTTGAATGTGTAAACAGATATTGAGCACCTTCGAGAAGCACACAGTCTAAGTGTGAAAACAGCAGGCACAAACTAAACAAGCCAGTCACACCATGAGGCAGCGAAATAGGGAAGAGAGCGGTAAACAGGTGTGTTGGCAATGGAGGAAGCCCTGGCCGGAAGACCCCGCAGAGACCAGGCACCAAGAGCCATGGCATCCTGTCTAGAGCTATGAAACGAGACATAACAGTCGTTGATGTTGTTGTTCTCCCCTTAGAGGCTGTTAGGTCCAAAGGAGGGATAAAGAAGGCCTATTAAAACAGCGGAGGTTTCAGACTCCTACACAGACAGGCCGAGCAGACCTGCACAGTTGAAAACAGTTTGTACAATGGAATGTGAGAAAAGCCCAGAGTTACACTGAACAATTTAGACCCTGTCCTCCATAGGTGATGAGGAGCAAAGAGAGAGTGGAGGCAAGAAGCACTTTAGACCAAGCACAAGTCTGGCAGCCATCTGCAGTACGATCAAAGGAGCAGGAGGACGCAGCAGAAAGAGGAGGCTGCGGGACAGTCCTGGCACAACAGCACAGCCTACATGACAGTAAGAGCAGCAGCCCAGAGAGAGGTAAGTCACAGGAAGCTGGATGCAGGCTTCCCAGACGTGGAGGAATCCACAGGAAGAGTGCTGAAAGTCCAAGTCAGGAAGGAGTGCAGGTTTAAAGCCTGAGAGACTGTAACGGTAATTGAGACAAGGGAAAGATAACGGGTTTTGTGAGGAAGATACCCTTTTCTCCTTTCAATGTGTTGAGACTGTGGGACAGCAGATGAGCCAAGCGGGATGCTTAGTGAGCAGTTGGCCATATTGAATTGTCAGATCCACAGGAAAATCCTGGAGAACTGAGAAGGCCTGAGGGAAAAGCCTATGTAACAACACGATTGCACATCTTACCTAAGAGACATATAAAATATGCGCACACACAAAAAATTCACAATTTTGTAGGTATGTTTATATTGCGGCCTGGAATGCCATCCTCCCTGTAGGCCACAAGCAGAAATGTCTTTTAAGTCTTTTAAGTGTGAGGCTGTGTTTAAGAAAGTGGGGCTCTGCATATGCATTGTTTCAGAGGATCAAAGGACTAGAGAAGAAGGAAATGGGAGCAGGTGCAAGGGCTAATGCCAGGAAGCAGAAACACAACAGTCTCTCATCAGGGTCAGGGCGTCGACTAGGGAACATCCTAACTGTAGCTCTCAGATAAAAGCAGTTGGGGGCAGGGTTGGGGGAGGCAACGACAGTTCACCTATACCATCTACAAGCACTGTATCTAAATAAAAATCACATTTATATATCAAAAAGCAAAGACATTGGAACAAACAAGAATGTACTACATGATAAGGAAAAGATAGAGGATTTAGAGAAAGCAGCTATGTGTGCAAAGTCTAACAAATAAGCCACAAGAGAACCTTAGGGGGTGGATTTACGCCTGCAATATAATGTGGTCTAACAGTCTCCATACTGCACCAGAAATTCAGAGGAAAAGAACCAGTGGCCAAAGCAACGAAAGACTAAAACTCACTGCAGAAAGTAAAAAACACCATGGAGAGTAAGTGGGGGCACACCCCAGTACTCAGGAGGCTGAGGCAGGTGGCCTGCCAAGAGTTCGAGGCCAGCCTGGACAATGCAGTGAGTTTCAGGCCAGTGTGAGCTCCGTGGGGAGACCCTATGTGATGTTCATCTGGACTGTCAACTTGATTGGATTTTGAGTTACCTTGGAGACACTGTGAGCATGAGAAGGTGTTTCCTGAGACCCTCCCTGATGTGGCCAGCACCATCCCCTTGGGCTGAGTCTGAACAAGGAAAAGGAAAACTGGAGCTGAGGTCCCTCATTCACCTCCCTCTGCTTCCTGAGTGCAAGCACAATGCCTCTCTCCTACCTGTCTTGAGGAGCTTACACCTTCAAAACACCCCCCTGTCTTGAGAGGCTTACACCTTCAAACTATGAGCCAAGCAACTTCCTCCTCCCCAAAGTCCCTGCAACCAGTAGATCTACCCTGCCTCAAAGCCAGAGGCAGAATGGAAACTTAGGTGACCAAATAGCCCCCTTTACTGAGGCACTCTGTTTAGAAAGAAAAGAAGAAAGAAAGAAAGAAAGAAAGAAAGAAAGAAAGAAAGAGAGAGAGAGAGAGAGAGAAAGAAAAAGATCGTAAGGAAAAATAATAGATAAAACTAATAAAAATACACAGAGGGCAAACGAATGTGGATGACAAAGGAAGATAGCTAAATTACTAACCGTTATTGCTGGGGGTAGGGGATACACGCACATAAAGCAACAAAGTGTGGTGAGGTTGCTTCTGCTCTCTTGTGAGTCTATTATTTATTTGTTTTTGTTTTTAATTTTTTTTGGGGGGGAGAGAGAGAGAGGGAACTGGGATCGATATGTAAAAAAAGAAAAAATAATAAATGTATATATAAAAAATCAAAACAACAAACTAAGAAATATTTTAAAGAATGAAAATCAACAGAAAGAATAAACAGATAAAGCTAATAAATATTGACTGCTAGAAAGTAATGAGTGTTTTGTAGATTTTAAAATATAGAAAATTAAAATAATCAACAATAACATAGGTTGAGAGGAAAGAATATAACTCAGTAAAATTCTATCTTGTCACATCATTCTTGAGTGGGCCAAGAATACAAGTAAGAATGCATAATCACTAAAAAGAAAGCTAAAGAGAAGTAGCTGGAGAAACGGCTCAGCAGTCTAGACCACTGGCTGCTCCTGCAGAGGACCGGGGTTCAGTTCCCAGAACCCATAGGTGGCTCACAACCATCTGTAACTCTAGTTCCAAGGAATCCAATGCCTTCTTCTGGTCTCCATGCGCACCAGGCACACACTGGGTACATATTCACACATGTAGGCAGAACACTCACACACACATACAAGCCCCCCCCCCCAGTATGAGATGTGAAAAAATAAAACAATGACCACTCCTTAGGGGGGCAGAAGGGAGGAAAGCAGAGGGTAGTATAAAAGGCAGACAATAGAATGTTTGCCATCCAAGCATGAGGACCTGAGTTCAAGCCCCAACAGTCACATAAAAAGTCAAAAGCATGCTTGTAATTGTAGCACTGGGGAGGCAAACACAGAAGGATCCCTGGAGCTTGCTGGCCAACCATTCTAGCTTACTCTGTCTCAGGTGCCAGCGAGAATGTATCTCAAAATAGGTAGATAGATGATAGATAACAGGTAAATGTTATTTAAAAAATTTTAAACACAAGGTGGATGGTTCCTGAGGAGGAACAATACTTTGGTTTCCAAAAGCATGCATACACACACACACACACACACACACACACACAAGGAGAAAACAAGTTAGACAGTAGATTAAATGGTACATATTGGTCATTATATTCCAGGTATATAAACGAAATAGTGTCAGACTGTTGATAAGCAGCCTGCTGCAGCCTGACCAGATTACTTCAACTTTTCATTCTCCTTTTAAAATCTGTTGATCAATTCCTGCTTCATTACTGAATAAGTTATAAGTTCCCACCCTAAAATAAGGAAATAAAGATGGTCAGACTCAGGAAGCCTGGGGTAATGATGCTCAACTGCCATTCCCTTGAGATGCAGGGACAGGAGGAATTTAAGGCTGGCCTGGGCTACATAGTAAGACCATATCTCAAAAGAACCAGACAGAATGTTGTCAAACTTGGAACAAAAATAACAGCTACAAACAGCTTATAGGAGACATATCCTAAGGACAAATCGACGCTGAAAGATTGGAAAACAATGAATCATTTGGATGCCAGGGCTAGGGTGATGGCTTGGCAGGCAACAGCTCAAGAACCTGAAGTGAATTCCCTAGAACCCAAAGAAGGAGGTAGGTGTGACTGAAGGCACTGTAATCCAGCACTGTGGCCTCCACACCCCTGCACACACACGTGCTTGCTGGCTGTCAGCCTGGCTCCAGGCTCAGTAAGACACCCTGTGTGATGAAAAACAGAGAGAGAGAGTGGCAGAGTGGGACACCCTGTACCTTCCTCTGACCTGCACCAGCATGCATGCATACATACACACATACATGTATTTGAATATATAAACACACACAGAGTCCTAATGTTGAAGTCAAATTAGCATGTATTGTCACTAAAAACAGAGATCATGATAATTCACCAAAAAGTTACAAAATTTCTACATCTCTATATACATGTTAACAGTGAGAGTGGGGGCTGACAGGACTAAAAAGAGAAAAATTCCTCATAGTAAAGCAGATTTAAAAAGGAGAAAATCAGCCAGGCTGGTACAACTTTAATCCCAGCACTGGAGAGGCAGACAGATCTCTGAGTTGGAGGCCTGGTCTAAAGACTGAGTTCTAGAACAGCTAGGGCTACATAGAAAAGTCCTGTCTCAAAATGAGAGAGACAGAGAGAGAGAGAGAGAGAGAGAGAGAGAGAGAGAGAGAGAGAGAGAGAGAGAGAGAGAGGTGAAGGACCTATAACATAAGATCAAAAGGCACTGTATATATACACTACTAGGCCCAATAACTTCAGAGGACATACAATTTTTAAGCTCACCTTCTGCCACCATATAATACAAGCTATGGAGTTATCAAAGGACTTAGCTCTTTCAGGACATACTGTCTAATCATGGGGGTTTATGTTGAAATAACAAAGTAAGCCTGAAATTCCCTATGTTTGGAAATTAAGTAATTCATTTCTAAATAGCTCATAGGATCAAAGAAAGCATTCTCATTATTCTTAATGGAATGGTTAATCAACATAATAAAATTTACAGAATACTACCAAAGTGATACAATGAAATGTATAGCTTTTAAAGCATACACCAGAAAATGATTACTAAAAAATAAATCAATGCAGTATTTATGGTAAAATCTACAGAATAAACAAATCAATCCACAGAAAGTAAAAACAATTATGTGAAAAGTAGATAAGGAGGTAGAACATAGGTAGGAAGAACTAATAGAAAGGACTACAACAAATCAAATATCTAGATTTGAACCTCTGCTGAGAGTATTTTTTTTTTTTTTGAGACAGGGTTTCTCGGTGGCTTTTGAGGCTGTACTGGAACTAGCTCTTGTAGACCAGGCTAGCCTCAAACTCACAAAGATCTGCCTGCCTCTGCCTCCTGAGTGCCGGGATCAAAAGCGTGCATCACCACTGCCCGGCTGAGAGTCATTTTAAAAAATAGAAAAAAATTACTAATGTTAAGAATGAAGGGCCAGGAATACAGCTCACTGTAGAATGCCTGACTAGTGTGCATGACGACTCTGTATTTGTTAGTCTAGCCCCAGTACTGGAGAAAAATAGAAAGAGAAGGGAGAGAAGAGGGAAATCATTAAAAGTTAAAAGCTCCCCACAAGAAAATATTATCAAGCACTCACATCAATATATTTAAGAGTCCATGAACGGGACAAACTTCTAGAGAGACAATAATTATCAACTAAAAACAAAGAAGCAGCCTGGGAAGTTCCAGATCTATCACAGAAAAAAATAAACAAACAATAAACCTATCCCTAAAGAAAACTCCATCATCGTTTTTCAATGAACTGAGTCCTGGTTTGAAAGAAAATGGCCCCCAAAGGGTGGCGCTATTAGGAGGGGTGTAGCCTTATTGGAGGAAGTGTGTCACTGTGGAGTGGATTTTGAGGTCTTTTCTCAAGCTTCACTCAGTGTGACAATCAGTCGACATCCTGCTGCCTGAAAGGTGTAGCACTCAGCCTCAGCACCACAGCTGCCTGCACTGCACACCACCAAGCTCTCCGCCAGGATGATAATGGACTGAACCTCTAAAACTGTAATTAATGTTTTCTTTATTACAGTTCCGTGGTCACGGCGTCTCTTTACAGCAATGAAAACCCTAAGACAAGTCCTATTTGAACTCTTTTATACAAAAAGATGAAGCAGCCCCAGTTCATCGCATAAAACCAGCACGGGTTCTGGTGTGCTGAGGACGGACCTGCAGCCCTCCTTGCAGAGCTACACAAGCGCTCTCCCACGGAGCCACATTCCTAATAACAGCAAAATATGGCAAGAACAGTACTGCTGTGGAATAATCCTTTTGTTCACTGTGAAAAATGTACTACTCAAATTGATTAATAAAAAGCTGATTGCCAATGACTAGGCAGGATTTTAGGGGCAGAGAGAATGCTGGGAAGAAGGGCAGTCTTCAGAATCTCAAACCAGACAAGGAAGAAGCAACGAGAAGTTCATAGATGGCACAAACGAGCCTTGGAGAAGCACATAGATTAATAGAAATGGGTTCATTTAAGTTGTAAGAGCTGGCTGGAGACAAGCCTAAGCTATCAGCCGAGCACTGATAATTAATAATAAGTCCCTGTGATTATTCAGAACTAGCTGGTGGGGCAGAAAAGCCCACATACTTATTACAGAAGAGGAAAACTCAGTTATTCTCAATCATGAAGATACATACAAATAGTATAAATATTAGCTAGAAAAGAGAGAGAGAAAAGCAGAGGGAGGACATAAGAACCCTTGGCCCTGGCAAGGTTATTTAGCATTCTGAAATAATCAACAAATAACAAAAAAAAATTCATACTATTATCTCATTGACAATAGAAAAATATTTGCTAAGTTAAAACTCAATCAAGATTTTTAAAAAATCAGCTATTTGGGATAGAAACTAAGACTAGAAAGTAAATTTTCCTTAGGTTGACAACGAGTATTTTTGTTTTGAGACAGTCTCACTGTGTACCTGGCTGACCTAAAACTCAGAAGGCTGCCAGAGTCAGTGCTGAGATTAAAGGTGTGCCCCACCACACCCAGCTACAAATGTCATCCTTAATTTTGAAATTTTGAATGCTTCCCCTGAGATTTGAAATGATACTCTTAAAAAATGTCTACCACTTTTATTGAAAAATATTACACCAGAAGTCCTAGACAGTATAATAAAGCAGGCAGAAGAAACTTGTGAGAATTGGAAAAAAAAAATGATCATTTACAGTTAATGAATGTGTTAATAGAAAAATACACAAGAATCTTCAGGGAATTACCATAAATGACGAGTAAACACAGCAAGGCCACCGAATACAAAGTCAGTATATAAAAATTAATCATAGAGCGGGGTATTTCTATGTAATGGCAGTAATTATGAACATATCATAATATGTTCACATTATCAAAATGATAAAATTTAGAACACTTTATTTTGGCTGGGTTCTTGTCAACTTGACACAGCTAGAATTATCAGGAAGAGGGAAGAAGCTCAATGGAGAAAATTCTTCCATGACTGTCTGTAGCAAGACTGTGGGCATTTTCTTAATTAAGACCCATGCCGGAGGGGCCACCCACTGCTGGTGAGGCCACCCTGAGCACGTGGTCTTGAGTTGTACAAGGAAGCAGGCTCAGCGAGCCCTAAGGAAGCCAGTAAACAGTGTTCCTTCATGGCCTCTGCATCAGCTCCTGCCTTTGAGTTCCTGCCCCACTTCCCTTCAGGATGGACTTCGAAAGCCCCAAGTTTCTTTAGCCATGATGTTTTATCATAACAACAGAAACCCAAACTAAGATACTATTCAAATAGTAACTAGAAAAATAAATCCAAATACTCATAAAATAATTTAAACAAAATACAGGCATAGGGCTGGAGAAATGGCTCAGAAATTAAGAAAGAGCACTGCCCCCCTGGTTTCATTCTGCACGGACCCACAGGGCCACTCACAACCATCTGTAAATAGTTACAGCAGATCTGATGCCTTCTTCTGGCCTCATTGGGCACCAGGCACAAACGCGGTGCACAGATAGACATGCAGGCAAAACACTCATATACATTAAGATTAATAATAATAATATGAAAGATGTTTTTTAAAAATATGGACATAGCTTTTGTAAAGAAAATAATAAATAGAAGAAAAATTTAAAAATGAGTTTATTAGGAATTAAGGTAATTTTTCAAATATCTAATTTCTTTCCCAAATTGGGCCACTGAGTGTGGTTGTAGACTCTTTAATCCCAACACACATGGGCAGAAGCAGGAGTGAGGTCCAGGCCAGCCAGGGCTATATAATAAGACCCTGTCGTCTCAAGGAGGTGAGGGGAGTTGCTATACTGGATGAGACAAACACTATATCAATGAAGAGGAAGTCAGAACATTTATGAGCACCTGACATGACAAAAGGGCACTTCATACAGTGGAGGAGAAACTATGTTTCAGTGATTGATATTTTATCAGATAACCATGAGGGGCTGTAAAAAAAAAAAAAAAAAATCTTGCGGGGCGTTGGTGGTGCACGCCTTTAGTCCCAGCACTCAGGAGGCAGAGGCAGGTGGATCTCTGTGATAGAGGCTAGCCTGGTCTACAGAGCTAGTTCTAGGACAGGCTCCAAAGCTACACAGAGAAACCCTGTCTTGAAAAACAATACGAAACAAACAACAAAACAAAACAAAACAAAAATCTTGTTTTCTACTTCTCAGACCACCCACAAAATTCAGTTCCGGGTGAAATTCAAGATGACCCCCTGAGAGTATCATTATGTTCCCTTCTCTCGTTTTAAACTGAGTTTTGTCAATGACAAGTATTACAAAGGAACTGAAAATGGAGGTCAGGGAATTTACTCCCGGGGGCCCCTACTAGCCAGTTTTCATGGACTGCCTGAGTACCTGTGTCAGCCACAGTTGTCAGACAGTTTCTCATGAGCCTGCTTCCCACAGACAGGTAAGGACACCCCCTCAGACTGCAAAAGTAGCAGGGCTCTGGGGTGGCTGGCACTAAGACACTGCTGGGTGACTCCTTGATGCTTTATAAACACTCCTCAGGCATCTGTAAGCCTTCCACAGATTAGATTCCCTAAGGACCAGCTGGAACTCTGACTAAACAGAGCATTACGTACATAAGTAATAGGTATGCATATCCTATCACCCCGGAATTCTCCACTCCATGTACAGTTAGGCATACACGCGAGGCCAATTATCAAAGTTCATGCTGGTACCACAGTAGAAAAAGGAATATGGAAAAACAGCTCAGTAGACAAATGTGGCAGGTCAAAAATCTTACAGTATTAGAAAACTGGCTGTGAAGGCTCATGCGGGTATAATCTTGGGAGGCTGAAGCAGGAGGGTGTCATGAGTTTGAGCACAGCCTGGGCTACAGAGTGACATCTTGTCTTAAAAACAAACTAACAAACAAAAGCACTTGAATGGAATACTACGTCCAATAATTCTATGAATTACTCAAACTTTTATTTTAGAGCCTTGTTACACTTAGAAATTATTAACATAGCATGTATGTACTAGACATGCTATATATTCTATATAATCTATATGTATGTATTATGTTAATATAAATAACATTTTTTATTTGTTTTTTGGGTTTGTGTGTGTGTGTGTGTGTGTGTGTGTGTGTGTGTGTGTAACAGCCCGGGCTATCTTGGAACTTGCTTTGTAGACCAAGCTGGCTCAAACTCACAGAGATCTGCCTGCTTCTGCCTTCTTGGAGCTGGGGTTAAAAGGCATGCACCACCACTGCCATGCATAAATAACATAAAAAAAATAGCTTTTTGTTTTCCAAAATGAGATGGGCATATTTTCAATATTTTTACAGTTTTTATATGGCTTTACAACACAGCTCAGTTTCACATCTATCTCTGTGCTAAAACACATGAAGAAAATCAGACTTGCACATATACTTGGCCAGGAAAGAGGAATAATTTACCCTCCTTTTCATTTCCCTTTATTATTATTGTGTGCATGATGTGTGTTATGTGGGCCACACTGCTTTTGTGAAGGTCAAAGGACCATTCTCTCCTTCCACCCTGACATGAACTCTGGGGATCAAACTCATGGTCCAGGCTTAAATAACAAGTGCCTTGACCTGATAAGTCAGCTTAGTATTTTCCAGTGCTGGGTCCAGAACCTTGTGCTTGCTAGGAAGGTACTTTGCTAATGAGCCAAAACCCTAAACCCTCTAACAACCTTCTTAGATAATTAAGCTATTCCCTTGAAACTATCAGTTGAGCAAATGGCAATTGTTAGGCATGGTGGCACAAACCTTTACTCCCAGCATTTGGGAGGCAGAGGCAGGAAGATCTCTGAGTTCATGGCCAGCTAGGGCTGTATAACGAGACCTTTCATTAAAAAAAAGAAAAAGAAAGAAAGAAAATGCAATGTTGAATCTGTAACCTCATCAGAGAACTCAGACTATTATATTAAAACTCATTGGTTTATCTTACTGTTGAACCTCTACCATGCACAATTTTATGATATCACACAGACTTCATTTAGAAAAATATTGCTTGTTTGATTGTCCAAGTCTTTTATTATATATCACTTCACTGTGTGACAGGAAAAATAAGTTAGTGAATATTATCTTTGTTTTATGATTACTTTTAAAAATCAATAGTAAAAAGATAACTAAGACTCACACTTGAAACTAGGCATGGCGGCACATGCCTGCAATCCAGGAACCTGGGAGGTAGAGCAGGATAAGGAGTTCTAGACCTGCTTTTGTTACACGATGAATTTGAGGCTAACCTGGTCAAACAACAAAAATCTGCATTGCCTTCAAAAGCCAAAACACCTGGGCCGAGGGGACAGCTTAGCTGGTAAGGAGTTTGCCACAGAAGCATGAGTTTAGACCCCTAACACACTCATTAAAAAAGTTAGGCATATAGTAGGACACATCTCCAATCCCAGGGCTGGAGACAGAAGATCCCTGGAGGTTACTGACTAGCCAGTCTGGCTAAATTGATGAGCTCCAGGTTTAGTGAGAGACCCTGTCTCAAAGAATAAGGTAAATAGGGGTTGGAAAGATGGCTCAGTGGTTAAGAGCACTTACTACTTTTGCAAAGGATCTGGTTTCATTTCCCAGCACACACATATCGGCTCACAACTATCTCTAACTCCAATTCTCTTCCAGCCTCCACAGGCAGATAGGCAGACATGCACACAACACATGTACACACATGCAAACAAAGCTCTCACACACATAAAATGAAAATAAATACTTTTTAAAAATAAGGTAAAAAGTGATTGAGAGAGATACCTGATATTGACCTCTAGACTTCAATCACACACATGCATGTGCACATTCATGAACATGTACATATAACACACACACACACACACACACAAATAAAAAAAAAAAAAACAGAAAAAAAAAAACCCCACCAAAACCGCAATCTGTAGTCCAAGTATTCAGGAAGCAGAGGCAGGAGAATTGCTGCAAATCTGAGACCAGCCTGATCTGGTAATAAGCTCCAGACCAGCAAAGGGCCATCTACACAAGGAGATCCTGCCTCAAAAATAGCAGAAACATAGCAAGCAAACCAAACAAAAGAGGAGGGTGGTGGGAGACACTTAGAAATGTTAAAACCACAACTCTATTGGTCCAAAGACTGAAGAGGTCAACAGAAATTAGGAAATACTTAAAACTGAGTAACAAGACATTACATCTCAAATCTGTGAGGTGAGGTTGAGGCAGTATTGAAGAGATCTTTGCAGTTTTATGTGGTTTTTGTAGGAGGGAAGATGAAAATTAGTGATCTGAGAATTTGGCTATCAGGGAGAATAAGTCCAGAGAGAGAGGGGGGAGGGAGGGAGAGAGAGGGGGAGGGAGGGAGGGAGGGAGGGAGGGAGGGAGGGAGGGAGGGAGGGAGGGAGGGAGGGAGGGAGGGAGCGAGGGAGGGAGGGAGAGGGAGAGAACACACCAACCCTACTAGCAGCCACGCCTGTCTGAAGGGAGCTGTTTTATCTTACCCACACAACATGGCCAAAGCACAGCCTATCTGCCTCTATCATGGCCTTTCAACTACCCAGTTAATTCCAAACAAGTATAGCAAGAGCAGTGGCAGCAGCTCACCCAGTCCCACTGTCAACCGCTCCAAGAAGAATTTTGGGTGGGAACCTTTCTCCATCCTCCTGCTGTGAACTTAATACTTCACGAAAAAACTTAAATTGCCCTTCTGTACAGACCCAGAAGCCATGATTTGAAAAGAAACTCAGAAATTCACTTAGATTGTCCCCAAGTTAGGTTAGAGGGGGGAAAAAATTCAGTCAGCTGCAAAGACTGAGTTATCATGAGAATGCTTATAAATTTCATGAATATATATGCACTTGTGAGGATGACACCAGGTATCCTCCTCTGTTGTTCTCAATTTTATTTTTGAAGAGTTATTTTATTCATGTGCATGAACGTTTGCCTGCATATATGTATGTACAACACAACGTCCTCAACTTTTTGAGGCGGGGTCTCTCGTGGAACCTGCTCACTGACTGGCTAGACTGGCCGGCTGGCAAGCTGCCCCCACCCCATCCTGCTGGCTCTGCCTTTGATGCTGACCCCTGAGGCATGGACTGTCACACCCAGGTTTCTATGTGACTGTGAGGACACATCAAGACTTCATCCACTAAGTCCTCCTCAGCTGTTTTTCCCCTTTATTGGTTCCCTTGTCCCAATGCAGTATCTCTCCCTTTCCATCTCCCTTCTCTCTCCTCGCAGAAACCTAGTGTCCATTGATGGAATTAAGGTAAAACCTCGTGCGTGTGCATGTGTGTGTGTGTGTGTGTGTGTGTGTGTGTGTGTGTGTGTTGTAGGTTATACGTCAGCCTCAGGTATTGTTCAAGATGGTAGTACTTAATTTTTGTTGTTTTTTTTTCAAGATGAGGTTTCTCTCTGTAGTTCTGTCACTTTGTAGACCAGGCTATCCTCTAACTCACAGAGATCCTCCTGCACCTGCCTCCCAGACCCCCAAGTGCTGGGATCAAAAGCATGAACCACCACTACCTGGCTGTACTTAATTTTGGAAATAGGCTCTTTCACTGGGACTTAAGGTTCATCAATTAGGCTTAGAGGCCAGCAAGCTCTGGAGATCCTCCATGTCCACCTCCCCAGCGCTGGGAATATGAGCTCCCCAGCCACTGTCCTGAGCTTCTGTGGGTTCTGGAATCAAACGTGGCCCTCATGTCTGTTCGAGCAGTACTTTACATGAGAAGATATCTTTGCAGGCTCTTCAGAACATCTTCATTGTGCCGCCCACCTTCCCGGCCCTGCCTAAGTCACTGCACCAGGCTTCAGTTCAAAACTGATACGCCCTCCAAAGTCCAAAGTCCACACTAGCGTCTGACTGCAAATCTTGAGACACATTCAGTCTCATGAACTCTGTTCTCTCTATGTGGTATGAAAACCATAGCTCTTGGTCATTGTGGTTTGGAGGAGACTGGCCCTGTGCGTTCATGTATTTGAATGCTTAGTCACCAAGGAGGGGAACAGTTCGGGAAGGGTTAGAATGTGTGCCCTTGTTGGAGGTTTCAAAAGCCCATGCCAGTCCCACCCTCTCTCCTCTCTCTCTCTCTCCCTCCCTCCCTTCCTCCCTCTCTTCTCTCCTCTCTGTGCATCCTCACAGACAGGAAAAGGAAGAGGAGGTGAAGGGGGATCAAAGCTACTCATTTCCGGGCCTCTCCTCTGCTGGTTCCCTTTATCAACCAGACTCCACTCCAGATGTTACCTTGCCAGAGCCCTGCGCTGGCCCACTGGGATAACCATTCTGATTCTAGCCTACTTTATAGCCCTGTTTCATTCCCTTATACGGACACCTCCCAAATGCAGAGCACCGTGTTGCACCTACACAGCACATGTGCTTGATAATATTACTTAAAGAACTGGTTCCCACTGATTGCGTTTTGAATTACTTATGAGCTTCAAATAACTTATTTTTACATATAAAACTCAACCACCTTTTCCCAATTTCAGGCCATTGATGTCAACTTTTCTGTGTCTCTCCCTTCTAAATTGATCCTAGTTTCATCCATGTCACCATTCCACCTTCAATCACTGTCACCTGTATCACCTGTATGTCTTGGGACCAAGGAAACCATAAGAGGGCAGCAGATCCCCTGAAACTGGACTTACTGCTGATTGTGAACCAATGTGGGTGCTAGAAATCAAACCTGGGTCCTCCAGAAGGGCCGCCCGTATTCTTCACCCTTGAATCATCTCTCCAGCCCTTGCTACTTTCTGAAACATGGTCTTACTCTTTAGCCAAGGTTGGCCTCCAGCTCATGGAAACCTGCCAATCACCCCCCCACCCCCCAAAAGTGCTGGAATCACATGCATGAACCCTGATATCCAGCCCATTCTAGACTCTTTGCAGAAACTAGCATTCTTCCTGTGTCTTACCGTAAGTTAATTTTAGTAACTTCTATACAAAGACATGATCAGTGATGGCAACATAAATGCCAACCACAGGACAACCACAGCCTCACTCTTATCCCCAACTGTTTCCTCTGAAAAGCCTCAACATTCTTCCTTCCTATTCCCCTTCATCCAAATGAAGCTGTCCTTGCTCTCCACTGAGACCTCTGAGCTGGGCTCCTTGTCTTTCTACTCTTTGTTGTCTGGTTCCTCCTGTAAATCAACTCTCAATTATCCTTAAGTTCCCTGGCCTTTTTGTTGCATACGCCTTCACGTCATCCTCCAGAGCGGCACTTTCAAAGTCTTCAAACACCATTTCATCATATCTAATCAGACTGAATCACTCAAACTTAAGCATTGTTAAAATGTGAAGCAGAGCAGGAACTGTCTAAGCAAGAATCTTCCCATCTTTAACAGAAACATAATGTCAAAAGGGTATGGGAACCTCTCCCGCGGTTACAGCAATGTGTATAGTGTAAATTATACAACTTCCCAGGTTACCCTCCCAGGGTTACTGAGAATAACCACTCACGTAGATAAGTCCTGAATAGTAGCGATCCTTCAGATTATGTAATACAGATGCTTCGTTCAAGCATGTCAACTCCGCCATGTCCTCCACCTTGGAGAACTTCGGTGGGTTCATCTTCTGAATGTCATCTTTGTTGACCATTGCTTTCTTCCCATTCTCTGCCAGCTCCACCATAACTTCATCGCCCCGTTCTTCTTTGATACTAGCTGCCTCAAAACCATGGCGTTCTGACGGGATCCACACCAGCTTTTTAGCTGTCCAATCAGCTTGAGTGGCCGGGTTGTAGATGACAGCCCTGTCCACAAAGAGATATCTCTCCGGATCCTCCAGTCCAGTTCTCTGGGCCATTGTAAACAGATGGATCCAAAAGGAATTGCCTCTAGAGGGAAGGGCAAAATTAGATGCTTATGAAATATAAAATAATTTACAAGTTTGACTTTCTAAGAAGCTTAAAGCAAAACCCTTGATAACCATAAAGCATGCAGTTAAAGAACCAAGTGTCCCGCTCTCCCCACAGCCACGCTACCCCATTTCCCAAGGTAAACGGCAGGGGTAACCACTAATCATGACTCTGGTTGTCTAATGACCATTCAAGATCTGACCTCAGTTACCAAACGCAGAGGCAAACAACAAGGTTTCAGTGTGACCTTTCTTCCTTGCTATCTCCTCTTTCACCCTCACCGCAAATTAAGTAAGGAATTATGAAGGGAAAGGCCAAAGAGGAAAAATAAAACAAAGATACATTAAAAAAAAAAAAAAAAGGTCCATGGAGTGGTACTGGAATTATTGTGAGTGACCTCAAGCCATAGCTACAAAAACACTATGATTGCCAGAGAGTAATGAATCAGGTCCAGGGTGTAGCCCAATGGTGGAGGATTTGACTGGCATGTACAAGGTCCCTGGGTTCCGTCCCCAGAGTACAGAAGTGGGAAGAGAGAGACAGGCACATGCAGTGAAGACTATATGAATAAACTGGAGCTAAATTATGCCTTCCAGTTCACCTTCAGACAAGACTTGAGGCAATCCCTCTATAGCGTCACAAATGCCCTTTAATCGGTTACATGGGGACCACAGAAGACAGTTACAACTTGGCTTCAACCAAGCCTTTCAATTACATGGTGACACCTATTCAGGTGTCCATCTCTGTCCAACAACTGCTCCCACTCTGGCACCGCCTCCTTCCACGGCCCTCACCTCCCACCAGCGTCCATGTGTTTAAAACATTCCACCCTTTAGGCATCTCCTGAAGGTAAACAACTCAAAACTTCAGGAAATCCCTGAAATGGAGCAGATTCGATAGGCCCTCCCTGCCAGACAGAGTAAGCAATAAAAGCAGAGTCCCCCTCAGAAGAGCAGTGCCAGGCTCACACCAGCTGAGAAGCAAAGAAGGGTCTGAAAGCAGACCAGCTGCCTGGAGGAAACAGAAACTGCCAAACTGCCTGGAAGAGGTTTAGACCAACTGAGGCCCCTGGAAAGGACACTCTCCAGCCTGGGCAGCTGCCTGCAGGCTGTGCAGTGTGTTCCAGGTTCCCAGCTTAGTGAGTTGTCATCCATGCTGGGCTGGGCTTTGGGGTACAGCTGTCTTTGTGTCATTTCTGCTCCTGTAACTCCTCACTCAGTCCTGTAAGTAACCACAACAAAACTCACTGGTTCACCAAGTTGAACTTTGGTGGTATCTGTACTTTGGTCTGTTGTGGGCTCCCTGTCTGGGTTAAGTAGACGCCTATGCTGCATCTTCAGAAGAAAAGTCTTACAACACACCTTGTCTTCCATTAACAGTGTGTGGCCCCAAAGCCAGCCTAATATTGCAGAAATGATCTAACCAGTGCATAAGAAAAGAATCATTGGTAACTTTAGCCTCCTTGAGGAAAGGTCTGTTCTGTCACTGTCAGAGCTCAAAATGCAATTGATTTGTTTAGTTCTCAATGGCTACTAGTGTGTAAGGAGCTAAGCAGATCTCTGGGCATGTCAGAGTGAGGCAGCTCTCCTATACTTGGATACTTGGGAATTAGCCTTTTGGATCAAAAGTGACACCTTTCTGATGTCAGTTGTCATTCCTTCCTGACAGTATCTTTCTAGAATTGAACATTTCTTGCTACTACTCCAAAGTCCAAGGTATTCCAAATGTCAGGAATTTTCTAAGACTTCATCCAAATCAACCCAAGAAACCAAGCACCGATTTTTACTCATCAAATATCTTCAGCTTCTCCCCTTACTCCAGCTCACCAGAAATATGGGGGCTGGCTTCGAACTTACAAAGATCCACCTGTTTCTGCCTCCTGAGTTCTAAGATTAGAGGTATATATCACTATACCTAGCTACCCCATCTGTTAAAAGAGACAGAGAGAGAGAGAGACAGAGAGAGAGAGAGAGAGACAGAGAGAGAGAGAGAATTTTGCCCGCATGTATGTATGTGTACCACATGGAAGCTTGGCACCCGTGGAGACCAGAAGAGGGTGTCAGATCCCTTGGAACTAGAGTTAACAGACGGTTGTGCACTGCCATGTGGTGCTAGAAATCGGACTCAGGTCCTCTACAGAAACAAGTCCCCTTAACTACTAAGTCGTCTCTCCAGCCTGGGACTGTATTTCTATCAGCTGATGACAGTGCTATTGTTCCTGGGCCACTCTGACAACCACTCTCCACAGTTCTCTCTCCCAACTACAAACAGAGCTGCCATCCTATTTTATAATCTAAACCCACATGCGCATCTTAGACAAATGCAAGAGCGAGGGCAATACAGAAAATACTTGTGGGAACATACACAATCAGAAGTATGGTGAGGATTGGGCTTAGCTAGTTATTAACAAGTCTTTCCAGTTTAGACTGCACAGTGGTAAGAAGTGTGGGAGTCATCTCAGGAGAGTTTGAGGGCAAACAATAGGCCACATTTTGGAGGTACAGACTTTTCATAAAATCCAGTTATAGCGAAATCAATTTATCTTATTCTTAGTTGATTAAACTGCATATAGGGCACAAGTCTGCATACATTAATTTACCGTGGGTGTAGAAACCATCTAAAATTTGGAATAACTTAGCAAGTCATTTCTATAGCAGGTCCAGAAAAAGTAAATTGTGTAATTTTTTTGTTACTTTATTAAATGGGAACATTTAAAATTTATTGGTACACATTTAAGATGCAGAAATGCTAATTTAATGTAAAAAAAAAAACTAATGGATTATGACATTGCAATCACCACAATGCTTCCAGCTCTCTGGGGAAAAGATAACATACACACACCTTTTTGGTTTTTGAGCCCCAGGCTCAAAAGCCCCAGTGTGTAGATGAGGCTGGTTTTGAACTCCTAAAGTTTCTGCTTCCACCTCTCAAGTTCTAGGCTTACAGGTGAGCATCACCATCCCCAACTTCATTTATTTATTTATTTTTAAATGAAGTCAACTCTTTGGGTCTTTAGTTGAGCAGTAGATTACCAATTATTTTTAACACTTCCAGATTTTTTGCAACTAAACCCCGTGGGGATGGTTACCTTTCCCTTGCTGGTGTTGGTCAGTTAACCTGGTCCCTGGTACATAACAGAGAATACAGATCTACCTTACATAAATGGCCCCTATCTTTAAAATTCACTTCAATTTCCCTCCTGACCCAAATGCTACCCTTCCACACTTTCTTTTCAGGTCAGTCTAGCAATTTAATCCTTCCTTCTCCTTAGCCTCCTGGCTGTTCTTCTGGCAGTCTCCACCTACCTAGCTTACAAGGCTTACCCTGCAGGTAGGAGGTACTCCTGAGGCTGTCTAATTCATAGGGTCCGAGAGGCCAGTGAAGACACGTCGGCTAGTTTAACTCTTCACTTGTGCTTACCAAGTATATTGCATTTTTGTACTCCATTGAATATTTGGCATTAGATCAGATTTAAACCTGGCATTTAACATGTACAACTTGCAAATATTTTGCCTTGCTGAAAGGCTAATATCACAAGTTTTAAAACAAATAATCTTGTTATGCATCCCTAATTATATCCAGGCACTATTCTAAAGAGTTACACATATCAAGGCCTCAATCCTCACTAGAGGGGCACAAGGTAGCTTCCATTGATAACTCCATTTCACAAATGAAGAATCCAAAGAATGCTGGGAATAGACAAGTAAGGGGCCCAAGGTCACACAGCAGAGGTCACAAGTAGCAGAGGAAGTCTTAAGCCCAGAGACCAGGCTACACTGATCAAAGTCGAGTGGACAGGGAATAAATTTTGAAGATCATGTAGCATCCATATTATTTGTTATCACAATTTAAAACATCCTGTCCACTAATAATGGGTTGAAGATTATAATTTCAATTGATAAGCACATTAGCACAATCTGGCATAGACTTTATATTTGGAAGGAAAATGCCTACATTTAAGAAAAGGGGAAGGGGGAATAAAAAGGAACCTCTGGAGTAGACAGGCATGAAAAGAATTTGGAGGTCTTATCTGTCACCTGAAGTAACTGTCTAATTATAATGAAATCGTTTATCAGCATATATATATATATATATGCATGTATATATATACATACATACATATATATATATATATATATATATATATATATATATATCCTAATTTGCCTCCTACAAAGTCAAAGTTCCCATGCTACATAGCAAAATTCTCAACTGCCTCCCAACATCCAAGGTAGTCATGGGCAGAGGAAAACAATTTTATGATCAGACTGAATACACAAGAACAAATAAAATAATGCCAGTTAGGCACCAGAGAAGATGCTTCTGAAACAGATGAAGTAGATGAGAACTGCCCCAATCTGTGTGATGCTGTCTACTACTGAGGTCACTGGCATTAAACAGCTGCACGCATTTCTCAATTTATCCAAATTCTACTTAACCAAACAATCACAGACACAAAGGTAAGACCTGCTATGAAACCCTGCACTAGCTCCCAAATAATGAAATACTCCCAAAACTTGGATCTTAAACCGGGTATGTTAATCCCTCATATGTGACAACAATGTACATCAAACGCTGAAGCATATGGTTGTTCACCCTACAACGGTGCCCTTCAAATTTTCCTCCATCTCATCCTCTATCCAGTCTCTTCATTGTAATGATTTCCCTAAGGAGCCCAAATACATAGCCAAGCACTCACAGATCACATCCTTTTGCTGCAAAAGCGTGTGGTATATCACACAATTGCACCACATGCTTTCTGCCGATAAGGATGGGGAGAACGGAATTTAAGATGCAGAAGTAAGGAGATACATAAAATGGCCACTTTTTCAGAACCGGAGACAGGACATACTTAAACATCAAAAGCACGAGGCCACAAGAATAGTTAAAATAGAGGCAGGCAGACTGATGAAGGATATGAAACAATGAATAGATTATAAAGTTTTCCAGAGTCAGATACTATCAGGAATAATTAAACCTAATCCAAAGCATCCTTAGTTCCAATGTTTAAAAAAACAAAAACAAAATCTCAGCATAGCCAAAGTATTACATTTAGTATTATTTTATTCAGCAAAAACAGCAGTCTTTGTTCCATCCGCAGTCTGGATCTACTCCGCCTGCTTTCCCTACCCCACCCCAACCCACCCCACCCCCTTCCATCCACCGCAGTGATCTTGAAGAGAGCTGCAGAGGCCCCAAGAAACAAGAGATAACGGTCGGTCGTAGGTAGACACCCCGTTACCCAAACCTCACCAGCTCGGGTTAGACCCGCCGAGCGGCCACCTCCTCCCTAAGGCCCCAGTTCCTAGGCAGGCCTGAGTGGGGGCCTCTCGAGTCCCTGGGCCGCATCCGCCCACCACAGGCCCACAAAGCCCCGCCAATGCCAAGACTCCACAGCTTCAACTTCCCTCCGACCCAATGCCACTTCAATTTTGTGGGATCAGGGTGTGACCCCCACCACCACCACCACCACTGCAGAAGGCCAGGGAGAGAGACTCTCCGGCGAGCCATTACCAGATCACTTACACAATAAAGCGATCCAGAAGCGAGGGCTGACCCCCCACCCCCACCCCACCAACCCCCGGGCCGCTCCGCTACAACGCGCCCCGGCCACATTTCCCGCCTCGTTCCCCCCAACGGCCGCAGACCTCGCCCGGCGTCCACCTCCCGGTCCCCCACAGTCCCCAGCAAGCGTGGCACGCCGTTTAACTCCCGCCCTCCTTCCCCTCGCCCAGCTCGGGAGCCCCTCGCCCGCCTCACGCTCCCAAGACCACGTAGAGCTTCATCCCACCGGTCCCTTAACCTCACAGATACAGGGACCGCCTTCCGAGTCCTTGGAGAACCCCTCAGTCGCGCCCGGGGAAGCCTAACTCGGCCTAACTCACCATGCAACCCACCCAGGGGCCCTCCCTCCCCGCGCCCCTAGCACCGAGATCACAGCCCAGGACTCAGTCCTTCCCTAAGAGGACAAACACGCCGAGCGCCTCCGGCCTCCTACTAGGGCACTCACCTCCCAAGCCCATGCTTCCAGGGATCCAATGCAACCAGGAGTTTGGTCTCCACAATCCACCCCCAAATCTCCATCCTCATCCCCTCCAGGGATCGTCCCCACGCACACCCCAGCCCTGATCTCTGCAGGGGTCTCACTCTCAGGGACCTCATTGCCTATCCCTCCGGGGGGTCTCTCCATCTCCATACACTGGGGTCCCATCACCTCCACAAGGTCCGCTCTCCACAGCCCAGTCTCCCTTTCCCAGCGCTCCGGCTCTGTGCTCCAGAGTCGCCCGGTTCCCCCAGCCCGGGTTCTTTCCCTCCTAGTCGCCCAATCGTCCCCGCTCCCGGGGACACCGCACTCGGACCCAGGCAACCGCACCTCTCACCTTCAGCCGAAGATGGTGGCGCCAGCGCACGTCCCCAGCAGCGACCACAGATCCAGCGTCTTAGTTCCAAACCCACCGCTGCCTCCGCCGGGCTCCTTTAGCACTGCCGCTCGCGCCTGCCCCACCCACTCCCACCCTCATTGGGCCAGCTCCACGCCCATCACCGCCGCCCCCAGACCCACTGGTCGGTTTGCGCGCCCATCTCCCAGGAAAGACGTTAGCAACCCGAACGAAGCTACCTTCCCAAGCCCGGCTCCCTCCACCCACCTGGAATGATGCTCATTGGCTCCCGCTCCCGACCTAGGCCCACAGACTCCCAATCTCATAGGCTGATCCTCATGCCTGTCAGAGACGCCGGGAGGTGCGGCCGGGCCAGTGGAGGGCGATTGGCTGGCCTGGGGGGAGATGGACAGCCGAGACTAACTGGGAGCCGGGCGATCCCTCGAGGCGGCGGCGCCGACCCTGCTGGGCTGTGCGCGCTGCGCTAGTCGGGGCTGGGGGACACTGGGGCAGGTGTGCCGCGGCAAAAGCCCCGGCCTCCCTCTGATCGCGTCTCGCTGGAGCGCATTCGAGCGTTCTGCGGCCCGTCCGCTTGCCGCAGCCACTGTTTTCCCGCAGCAGAACCGCTTCCACAGAGGAATTGCCGGCCCCCGGAGCTGCCTGCAGGGGAGGAGCAGGAGCGCGGTCCTGAGGCCTGACGTCACCCTGGAGCTTCAGGGGGTGGGAGCCGCCGCTGTGCGGCTCACCTGCAGTGGGGGAGGGGTGCAGCTCGGCCCATGCGCGAGAGCTCCGTCCTGACCCGGCTGCAGTCCGCTCGAACACTGAGGACACTGAGGTTCCCCGCTGCTGATGCTTTTTCCGGGCGCCCGCCGCACACCTTCCTCTCGTGGCCTGCCACAGTTGGATGCTTGCTAGCGCATAAAACCTGGTTGCTCAACCTCTTAGGCAAAGTGTCTGGCGGGGGAGACGAGAAAGTGACGACTTCACTAGTTCATATGTTCAGTCACTCATTCATTCCAGTTCTCTACAGAAGAGGAGCTGGGTAGCGCTTGCAGATTCCTGCGGTGTTGTCGTATCCCCTAGAGCCAAAGAATTAGTGGTTCAAATGTCTTAGAAAATGCCTAGGTGGGGGTGGGATTCCAAAATAAGGAAACTGGAAAGTTGAAGTTAAAAAAAACAAAAAGTCTGCACAATCTAGTCAACTCTTAATTATACGAGTACAAATATTACAAAGAAGTCAAAAATCACAAGAGCAAAAATGGGTCACTTGTTCTTAAAAAAATAAATTTTCAAAAGATATAGTTTTTAATATTTAGTATTGGATATATGTGTGTTTTAATAGATATCTTCTAAATTCCTGGGAAACTTCTAGACTGGTTTTTTTTTTTTTTTTTTTAAGTGGGAAAAAAAATCGAAAACAAGGCAGGAAATGATAAGAAAGGGTTGGTGGAATTCAGAGAAAGCTCCAAGGCGGCTGAATGCTGAGCACTTCAAGTGAACATCAGAATTCTTTGTCCTTTGTCCTGGTGCAGTCTCCACCCCCACCTACCGGATGGTGTGGCTGCCCCCCTATCCAGGTGTCTTGTGACTTTGGCACCACATGAAGAGTTCTGTCCTTGTGAAGTCTGCAGAGGAGTATAAATTAGCTGTAAAAAACATGTCACTGGTAGCTCTCTTCTCATTGTTTCAGTATTTAGGAAAGACTTGGCTATCTATAAGGTCTGAGTCTAAGCTTTGTCACCCAATGAAGTCATTTCTAAATGTAGCATTCCATGCTTAGAGAAGCCACACAAATTGCCCCAGTAAGCGGTCAGACCTGTGGGTCTCATAATTTCAAAACTTCCTCATAATTTTACAACAAGCTCAATGGACCATCAGAAGAAGAGAACAAGAAATTCACCAGAATTAAAACTCACAAAGACACCTGTCTTGATGAGAACTCAATAAGAAACTATATATTTCTATAGTATATTCTAGTATATTTCTAGTTCTGGAGTGTCTTCTGTGTTTTCCTCTGCCAGACATCTCCCATCCCAATACTAATCAAGCCTGGTCCCATTTTTCTTCTGGGATCAAACAAGATTGGGCATGATCAGAGTAAGATGTCCATAGATGCCTGCGCCACATCTCTGCCTGGATAGGAGGGAAATTACAAAAGTAACAGGTTCCAAATCTATCTTCTGCCCATCCATGCTTCAACAACCCACCACTCAAGCCTTCTTTCCAAGTTCCCTGGATCTGCCTCTTTGCTTCCTTCTCCCTTATTTTCCAACCTAGGCCCCCAGTCTCCATCCCAGAAAGGCTCCCCCCACTCTAACCCCTCACCAGCACAAAGGAAACACAGGACTTACAATCAGACCTGGCTCTGAATGCAACTCTGCTGACACTATACCTAAAGCTTGGTCTTTGGCAAATTACCTTATCTCTAAAAGAAGATACAGGTATGTACTTGAAAGATTCATTTATCGAATATGTTGAATTGATGGGTTACTGAGTTAAAAAAAAAAGTGACATTATGGATTAATAGGTTGAAAATCCTATAGTACAAGTTCATTACAAAGAGTGAGGAAACCCTCGTCCTTATCTGTAGTAATTTCAGCTAGTGACGTAGACTGCTTTTACTTCTAAAAGCAAAAGTTCACAGACCATTGTTTGGCAGAGACTGGGTCAGAAGTCCAAACTCATTCCCTTGGGGCAGCTGGAACATGTGAGCTTGTTTTGTTTCATGTGTACAGAACTGATAGACAACTTTTTTTTTTTTTGAATGAATTCCAACATTTGGAAATTAAGAGCTATCCAACATTGTTAGTCATTAGGGAACTATAAATTGAAACCACAATGAGCTCCCACTTCATACCCACAAGACTGCAATGAAAAAGTTAAGGGTAATGAAATGACACCCACTAGACTACAAAGAAAAAGTAAGGGCATAGCAAATACTGGCAAGGACCCAGAGAAACAGGAACTTTGCAGTCATTGAGGGCAGGAATGTAAAATGTTGCAGCCACTTTGGAAAATAAGCATTTTCTTTAAAAGCTAAACGTGTTGTATGCTTTTCTCCATAATAAAAAAGGAAATTAAATATAAATTTACCATACAATCTCACGATTCTATCCTTAAGTTCCAGAGAGAGAGAGAGAGAGAGAGAGAGAGAGAGAGAGGTTGGGAGAGAGCCTATGTGGATACAAAAAATGTACATACACAGAAAAAAATGTCATTTATAATAGCCAGAGGAGATAAACAACCCAAATGAGCATCAACTGATGAAGAGATACACAAAAGTGGTCGATCCATACAATAGATTGCCATTCAACAATAAAAAGTAATAACAATGGATGCAAGCAACATGGATGAACCTTGCAAACTTTATGCTCATTTGAAAAAAACCAGACACAAAAGCACACACTGAATCATCCCATCTGCATGAAATGCCCATAAAAGGCAAAGCTAGAGATAGAAAGTTATATGGCACTTGCCCGAGGTGACATCTGAGGTCAGGAAGGAGATATAACACAGGATTCTACAGTAAATGAGCATAAGAGATCCAAAGGGGATAATGAAAATGCTTAAAACTGACTTATTGTACCAGTTGCACAATTTGGTAAACAGACGTAAAAACAAAAATAAGATCCCAAACCACTGAATTGTAAGTTCAAAATAATTCATAATACTGTGAATTATGTAAGTGTGTAAATATACATCAATAAAGTTTTTTTAAAAAAACAAAGGAAAAGGAGCTAGCCCACAAAAACCTAGATTTCCAGCCTTTCTATAAAAATTTGAAGTTCTGGAAATCAAAAAGCCCTGTTGCTCATTTTTAGAAAATGCACACACCCCTCCCTGGTGTCTCTTACTGGTGACCTGATTTACTAACTGAATATATTTGTCTGGTCATTATTGTGGTTTGTTTGTTTTGTTGTTGTTTTCTTTTTCAGTTTTGAGATCACACTGAGGACCCTGAGTGTGTTAAATGCTCTTCTGTAGGCAGAGTTTCTCTGTGTCCCATCAGCCGTTCCCAAATATCCATTCAGAGACTTAATATTAGTTATAAATGCTCAGTCGATAGCTCAGGTTTACTACTAACTAGCTCTCACAACTTAAAATTACCCATTTCTATTAACAGGTGTGCTGCCCTGAGGCTCATGGCTTTTAGCTTTCCTGTATATCCTTCCTTCCTTTCTGTCTGACTGACAACTACTGACTCCACCCCTTCTTCCCAGCATTCTCTCTGCCTTGAAAATCCTGCCTCGTTATGGACCAATCAACTTTTTTATTCACAATGACAACAATAAATATTTACAGTGTACGAAGATTGTTCCACCGCACCCTCCCACTGAGCTACACCCCAGCCTTCATAGGCATTAAGTTTTCAGGACCTTGGTTACTTGTTGTGGGAGGGCAGAGAATTCATGGCAAATTATCCCAGAGATAAGAGAAGGGTGTTTATGAGATGAGTTGCTTCTGCTATGGCAGTAAATCAGTAGAAAGTTTGGGGTGGGTGGGGAGAAGGAGTCTGTAAGAAGAACAGACAGGCCCATCCTATGAGCATGATTTGTGGGAATGGTGGGAACTTGAGGCACACTGCTGTGGTAGTCACTTCTCAGTCTACCAAAGGAAATTTCACCTGACTGTGGTAAAGGGGTCACTGAGTGTTCAAAGAGAGTTTTAAAACAGAAAGAATAATGACAAAACAGACAACTCCAATGAGCAAAGAAAGAAACCTCCAGAATTTCCTTAGATTCTAAGAAACCTGACAAGAAGTTTCTGAAACTTAATAATTCAACATTTCCTATAGCCTAGAATTTGGCTAAGTCATATTTTACTTGATTTATAAAACCTGGGGCAGGGAGTGGACCTCAGAGTGTCCTTAGGATCATGAGACCCTGGGCAAACCCCCAACACTCAAAAATAAATAAAGAAAAGGCAGGCTTTGTTATCCTTGACCTTAATACAGCAAGCTACACACATGACAAATGCTCATTGACTATCCTTTGTGCCTAGGGCCGGCCGATGGCAAGTACTGAAGAGATGACAGTAATAACATACACGCCCCTCTCAGGAGATTGTAATCTAGTGGGATATGACAGTTATTGGCAAACAATGATAGTAGAAGAGGTTTGTTTTTTTATCTTGAATTTGTACAAGGCAACCTACAGAGTTGTAAGAGTTCTGAAATTATGTGCCGAATTTATTGTGTGCACTATTCTTCCCCCTGGGGAGATCTATAGCTTTAAAAAGCAGTTTCCTATAAAAGCCCTTAACCTGAAAAGGATGCAAGTGCACGATATAGTCTGTTCATTGCTTAGGTGTAGTTGGAATTTTCTTTGGGCCATCAACCAGCTCCCACTTAATTTAACCTGTTTCTATTCATCTACATTCTGCCTCAGGGCTTTTTATCTTAACCTGTATGTCCTGCTTTCCTGCTTCCTCCATATCTGGCTGGCTATCCCTTGGCATCTTCCTGCTGTCTCCTTTTATTTCTGAGTCTAAATTCCTCCTCCTACTTACTCTCCCTGCCTGGAAGTTCTGGCTATATCTCCTCCCTCACTGATGGACATTCAGTTTTTTATTAGACCAATCAGGTTCCTTAGGCAGGAAAGGTAAAATAGCAACACATCTTTACATAATTAAACAACTGCGACACATTTTTACAAATGTAAAATGTAGGCTTCTCTGGAGGAACATAACTTATTATAAAGTTATTTTATTAACTTACACTATCAGAGAATGAATAGTCCAATGGCAACCATCTTTATTCTGGACACTTAAAGAATCCAGCAGAAGGAAGCCTCAGAGCAAGAAGGACCACTGACGTCGTGCCCACCTGAGGCTAAAGTCCTGAAAGAGTTCTGGAGATTCACTGGTGTGAGTTCACACTAAGAGGCTGAATGTAGCTGGAATTATTCTTGTCCCACCAGGTCCTGCCACCCTTCTCAGCCCCAAATAAGCACACAGATACTATATTAGTTTTAGAACCATTGACCGATGGCTAGGGCTTATTATGGGGCACTTCTCTCTTAATTATTTAACCCATAACTATTTTTTTAAAAATTTATTTATTTATTTGTATTTTCTGTACATTGACATTTTGCCCGTATGCATGTCTGTGTGGAGGTGTCAGATCCCCTGGAACTGGAGTTACAGACAGTTGTGAGCTGCCATATGGGTGCTGGGAATTGAACCTGGGTCCTCTGGAAGAGCAGCCAGTGCTCTTAACCTCTGAGCCAACTCTTTAGCCCCCTTAACCCATAACTATTAATCTATGTAGTTCCACGTGGTCTTAGCTGTTACTCCTTTGGCAGCTATATGGTGTCTCCGAGGTCTCTCCTGCATACCTTTCCCAGAATTCTCCTCGCCTCCTAGTCCTGCTTATCTTCCTACCTCTATTGGCCAAACAGTGTTTTATTCATCAACCAATAAGAGAAATATATATGCAGAAGGACATCCCCCGACAACTGAAGAAGCACAGGCTGGTGTCCACAGATGATGTGGCAGGAGTAGGTGATCTCGATTGGAAGAGTAGAGTGTCCCTGTTGACTAGCCCACCACTCCCATCTTTGCAGGAGTAGGTAATCTCGATGGGAAGAGTAGAGTGTCCATGTTGACTAGCCCGCCACTCCCATCTTTGTACATTTGAGCCACTAGTTTGTTGGACTGCTCCGCCCATCCCAAGGTGGGTATTTTCCTCTTAGGTTTGAAATGATCCCACAGACACACCTAGAAGTGCATTTTACTGATCTAGGTGTCAGGATCCAACCAAGTTGATGGAGAATATGAACTGTCACAGCAGTATATCACAGAAGCACATCAGGACCTGGGGACAAGTGATAAAGACAGGGCACCCAAAAGAGTAGCAGAGAAAGAGCCCTGGAAAGTGATTCAGGGGAAGTAATACTGAAGACATAAATTGAAGAGTAAAGTGCTAACCAGATGAAGAAAGGGGGCTTCTTACAGAAAAGACAGGAGGTAGAAAACCCAGGAGGGTTGAAGGCAGGGGTCAGATATCATCTATGCACTGCAATGTGGAATAATATGGCAGAAGACAATGGGGGACTGTGAGAGAATTTTAATTTGGGGAGTAACAGTGAAGTTCATGTTTTATTGAGATCATCTTGCCATAGAAAGAAGATAAAAGACAGTCTGGGAGGGGAGTTCTGATTGTCTGCTGCAGCAAACCATGCAGCTAAGAGGCAATGTATTTGGATGAAGGAGGAGCCAGCAGGCTGGAGAGACAAGGTCAGATTGAGGAGATTGCTGTTGCAAGGATTACATGAGATATTTAAAGTGTCAAGCAACGGGTGAAGATATTTAAATGCCTATCATCACACATGAGGGTATTTATAGTGCCCAGCACAGTGCATGACACATTTTAGGTTGATACCCTTCCTCCTCATGGCTTCATGAACTAAAAACACACTCATGATGAGTCCCAATAACTTGCTTTTCTCCATCTGTGTACATCCCTGTGTAGCCTGTTGCAGGACCAGATATAAACAGTGAGCCACCGTTGCAAGCCACATAGCTAATTAAAAGTTTTAGTAGCTCTGTCTAAAAAAGAACAGCCACATCATGTGTGCTCACCTTAATCATCTTACCAAATTCAAATACATCAAGAATATAGGATTTCAATGTATAGCCAATTAAAAATCTTTGTTGTTCAAGTTCTAATGCTATCATGGATTTTCCATTTTTGCTGGTGGATATGTATATAAAAATATTTCCAATAGTGGAAGTGCAAAGTCTATTGTGAAGCTCCACAGCTTCAGAACAGCTATTTTTAGGTGTATAGAAGTTCATTGAGATGTATAGACTTTGTGTGGTTAATTAGTATGTGATGTTATTTAATGTGTTGTGCTTAGTCAAATTCAACGGATAGACCATTGTTGTAGCTTCAGGTTTAATAAGCATGAAGTTAATCAACCACCTGTGCACTATATACATATCTGGTACAAAGGAGGCCAGAAGAGGACATCTGATCCGCTGAAGCTAGTGTTATGGATGATGGTGAGCCACCGTGAGGACTGAGAATCAAACCCCAGTTATCTACAAGAACAATAGGAATTCTTGACTGCTGAGACAGCTCTCTAGCCTCCTCATATTCACTTTTCTAATTTGTTTCTTTGCTTCTTTTTTTTTGTGTGTGTGTGGGTCAGAAGCAGGAGGCAGTTTTTCAGATGTTTACAGGTGCTGAATATCTTAGGGCAATCATGAAAACATAGGTGTCTCAGGCTTTCAATACCCTCAATCCTCTCTCAGTTCTTAACTCAATAGTGCAGTATTGTAGGCACTTTAAAACAATGGCTGGTTCTTTTGTTTGCTTGGGTTTGATGAGTCTTTCTCTGCCCCGTCTGCCAGCTCTCAAATAACTACATGGAGACTTATTAATTATGACCTCACTGTCTCTATTAGTCCTGCCTAGCTATTGGCCATTCAGCTTTTTATTAAACCAGTCACAGCAATATATCTTCACACAGTGTACAAATACCCACAACATTTGAGTTTTGGTTTTGTTTGTTTATTTTTGAGACAAGTTCTCTCTACATATCTCTGGCTGTCCTGGAACTCATTCTGTAGAGCAGGTTGGCCAATGCCTCTGCCTCCCAAGTGTTGGGGTTAAAGGTGTGTACCATCACTGACTGGCATATGGCTGGGTTCTTACGACAATAGTCCGTATGAGGATGGATCCTGGGTCTTGGCAGGTCATGTAGCCAGTTCTACCGTGGGTCTCAGAGGATAGTGTTAGTCATCAACATCCTAGAATCCCTTGCCCTTGAGCTTACCATGGTGATATCCAGATATTTGCCCCAAACTTCCCATGGCCTAGATGACTCTAGCTTGTGCTAAAATGGAGGATAATTGAACTGTACAAGTCACTTGAGAGTAAGAAGAGCTGTGCTTCACTTTTATACAAGCCTGACTATTTTCAGCAAGTTAGTTCATTTTCTTCCTAGAGGGTCACAGGCAGATGTGGAGCCACCCCAAGGATAGCAGGGTCCAGAAGTCTGAGAGAATCTTCTTTGCTTCCTGCCTCTTTGGAGCTCTTGGTCTGTGTGATAATTAGTATCAAGTGTCATCTTGACATCTAGGCTTATCTGTGAGGGAGTATGTGGATTTGATGAGCTGATAGGAAGGTGTATACTAAATATGGGCAGCTGGGGCCTTGGGCTGAATACAAGGGAAAAAGCAAGCTGAACACCAGCCTTCACCTCTCTTCTAACTACAGATGCAATGTGACAAGCGGCTTCAAGCTCTTGTCACTTTTCTGCCACGATGGACAGTATCCTCAAACTGTGATCTAAAGCAAGCTCCTCCTTCCTTCAGTGCTTTTGTGAAGTGCCTTTGTCAGAGAGATGAGAAAAATAACTCAAACAAAATGAGATGTATCACTGGGAAGCAAAGCCCGAGCTCCCTAAAGTGTCATGGCTCTGCAGTTGCATTCACACTAGGAAACGGTGGTCCTTGTTCTGTTCCTACGGGAACTTGTAAAAGGAAATTTCCTAATTTCCTTCTGATGAAAGTATCAATGGTTGGGAGCCCACTCACACTGTTTCCCATACCTGGTTTATGAAAGTTGACCGGTTAGCAGACAGGAGACATAGAAACCCTGTCCAAAAAGAGACTTCCTCTAGGGGCTCCAGAGCCCAGCCTGCCCTTTAGATAAATATGTAGGACTCACAGAACCCAGACATTTTCACATAGATGAAACTACAGACGCTTCCCAAGTCATCACTTCGCTAATAAAGTGTGGAGACAGAACACAAGGGGAGAGCTGGGACTGAGACCAAAGTCTCCTAACCACCGTCCACCCAACAGTCCTCTGGGTGCCACCATTATCAGCTGCAAAGTTTGGGTGGGACATCTCCTACACATGGAACACTGAACTGAACACTGGAAAAATAAATACAGCGTGTCTCAATAAAGTCCCTAAAAAAAACCAAAACGATTACGTGTTTCAGCAGGCTGTTGAGGCCTGATGGGAAAGAACTCAGGGACAGGACTCACATCTAATCCAGGCTAAGTGGACATAGGGTGTTACAATGATGGCAGCCTGATCTAGAAGCCTGTGGGGGATTTACATAAAGGGCTGCCCACACTTTTCCCAAAGCATCTATTTAAAAATCACAGAAATCTCCTCTTGCTCTCACTGCCTGTCAGTGGCAAATAGCTTAAAACTTTTTCCAGGTCCCACCCAGAGAGCAAAAGGCTCATGGCTAATGCTGTAAAAACAGGAAAGACACAGACAAGACCTGGTGCAGGGGTTAAGCAGAGGCTCTTACAAGACAGGCAGCCTGCACTCGGGTAACTGCTCATGGCCTCAGGCAAGTCACTAAGTTCTCTAGGTCCCAGTCACAATGCAAGCATGAAGAAACCTCTATACCCTGTCTGACAGGCAAGTAACCTCTTGCTAATGGCAGCCCTTATCATTCTGGTACTTTCCTGCTCTGTCTCCAGAGCCTGGCTCATCCTGAGTTAACAGGAAGTTAGCTTAGAGACAGGGGAGCTCCCCCAGAACATACCTGGAATAAGTATCTATTAAAAGTCTATCCCTTCAAAGTCACGTCTTTCATTTCAGGGGAGAAAAACGAGGAGCTAAATCGGGAACGGAAACGTTGCATCTGACCAAAGGTATGTGCAGACACATGTTTGCAAATGAGGTCAAGCTTCCAAAATACCCCAGCTCCCATGGATGAGGCAAGCCCCAGGCTTACTATTTACCACATATGATGGCACATTTCTCGCTGATACACACCGGATCGTTTGCCAGGAGTTAAATTCGAAGGAATTACTCATTGGAAAATGTGGCTGCATTGCCTAGTTTGAAATGCAAACTTGGACTTCCAGGGATTTTGCCCCAAATTAGATTAATTCCTCAGTTAAAACTGTCAAACAAGTATAATCAGGGAATCTATGTGCCAGATCAGCACTGACCCCTGCTCAGGGAAGGTTGGGTCCAGGCAGCAGATAGCTGTGTCCTGGAAAGCATAGGGATGTTGGAATCATCAGATGCTCATAGCTGTTCATTACCACCCGAGACTGTTGCCATTCCAACTGTCATTCATTCTTGGGTTTAGTTTTTTCATCCAGCTCAACAATATTTCTTAAAAATACTTTTTTTTAGATTTATTTTCTGTGTATGATGTTTTGTCTGCATGTATATTTGCAACATGTGTGCTCGGTACCAGCAGAGGCCTGAAGAACAGAGTGTCAGATCCCCTGAAACTGGAATTATCAATGGATCTGAGCTGCCATGTAGGTGCTGGAACAGAACCCAAGCCTTCTGAAAGGACAATCACGTGTAACCTCTGAGCCATCTTTACGCCCAGCAACTGTCTTACTTTTTGAGACAGGGCTTCAGGCATCCCGGGCTGGTCTTGAAATCACTGTGCAGCCAAGAATGACCTTGAACTCCTGATCTTCCTGCTTCCACCTCCTGAGTCAGGATTACATGCATGTGCCACCATAGCAAGTTTAGGCAAAGCCAAGGGACACTCAAACCCAGGGCTTTCTGTTTGTTACTTTAGTGCTCTAGCAACTGAGCTCCACTCCAGCCCCGCCCCCAAGCAACTGTTTTCTGATCATAAAATGTCAAACAGCTAACACATACTTAATACTTTCATATTCCAGGCACTGTGTTAAGCACTTTGCATGCATTGTCTCCTGCCATCCTTTTAACAGTCCTATGACACGAGTATGTGCCTTTGTCTGCACAGGCTGCTGAATACTCAGACAGTGTGGCTTCGTTTCTCACAGTTCTGAAGGCTGGAGTCTAAGAAGGTGAGAATTTGACTGCATTCTGGTGAGCGTCCGCTTTAGACTGACAATTCTTCCAGTGTCTTCCCATGACAGAAAGACAGAGAGAGATTTTGGGAGTCTTTTTTTATAATAACATCCCCCTCCCAAGGCCCCATTCTGATGATCCAACCACTTACTGAACTCCTACCTATCCAATCGGGGGTAGGATTTCAACATGGAAATTGGGGTGACAGGCCACATTTTAACCATTAGAGTATGGACTGGGTTATCTCTTATTTGAAATGCTTAGAACCTGAAGCGTTTTGGATTTTAATTTTTATGATCTTAGAATATTTGCATATACATGATGAGCTATCTTGGAGATGAGATCCAAGTATATGCATGAAATTCATTTATGTTTCATGTATACTTTATTCACATAGCCCAAAGACAATTATATTCAATATTTTTCATGTGCCTTCATTTTGACAGCAACCTGACATACATGAGGTCATGTGTGGAATTTTTCCCTCCTGGTATCATGATCTTACTTCCCAAAAGTTTCAGACTTTTGATTTGGAGATGATGAACCAGCAGAGTCAAAAATTGTAGTTCATGATGCAATAGATGTGTGGGAAATACAGATCTTTTTTTTTTTATATTCACTATAACTTATCTCCCCTTCTTCCTCAGCTTCTGTCCTTGTTAGCATTAACTATCAATTTGACAAAGCCTAGGCCTGAGAAAGAGTATCAATTGGGTGCTTGTCTTTATCAGGTTGGTCTATGGATATGTCTGTAAAGGACAGTCTGCATTGTTAATTGATGTAGGTCCCAGCTCATTGTGGGTCGTGTCATTCCATGGAAAGGTGGTCCTGGCTGTGATCCCACACAAAATATTCAATTTATCTCAGCATAAGAATAGTAAAGGAGGGAGCTGGAGAGATTGAATGCTCTTAACCACTAAGCAATCTGGGTTCAATTCCCAGCATCCACATGGCAGCTCACAACCGTCTGCAACTACACTTCACAGGGAATTTGACACCCTCACACAGACATACATGTAGGCAAAACACCAATGCACACAAAACTAAAATAAATTAATTTAAAAAAAAAATGGTAAAAGAACTGGGCAGTGGTGGGACACACCTTTAACCCCAGCACTCAGGAAGAGCTAGTTTGAGGCCAGCCTGGTCTACAATACTAGTTCCAGGACAGCTTGAGTTATACAGAGAAACCCTGTCTTGGAAAACAAACAAACAAACAAAAATTAAAAGAAAAAACTACACAGATACTATTTCTAACTTATCAGATGGGCTAAACCTTCTTAGCAAGGCAGTAGAAAACAGGCTCACTCCGCTTTAGTAGGAAATTTTGTTTTATTCTGTAAGAATCTACTGCAAGGGCTGGAGAGACTGCTCATTTGAAGTGCTTACCGTGAAAATGTGGGGACCTGAGTTCAATCCCCAGCATTATATATGTGCCAGGCAGAAGGATTTGATGCAGTAGTTTTCTTGTCTCCACTCTTCTTTGAATGCTTTCCTTGCTCAAACCCTCCCTAAACTGCAAAGCCATGCCCATTTTCATTGTTGGTAGCAGCTGAAGACACACACATTCACAACAGCAGACATGGTCCCCACTGTTTCCAGGCCTAAGGGCATGAGATGAGAAATGTGGCCCTACAGGCTGAAAAGTGGTAGTTAGGAGAAAGATGTCAGGCTAGTCAACTCACTATGACAGTGAGACTGCGATGTCTTAAGCTTGTAAGCTTTCTGTGGATGTATTACTTCATCTATAAGTGCAGGCCTCTAAAAGGCAGGGGTCAGGAAGGGACCTGTCTTAGTTAGGGTTTCTATCGCTGTGAAGAGACACCATAACCACGGGCAACTCTTGTAAAGGAAAACATTTAATTGGGGCCAGCCTACAGTTCAGAGGTTTAGTCCATTATCATCATGTCAGGAAGTACGGTGCTGGAGAAGGATCTGAGAGTCTACATCTTTACCCACAGGAAGAGAATGCCACACTGGGCGTGGCCTGCCTTGTTAGACTTCAAAGCCCACCCCCCAGTGCCACACCTCCCAACAACAGCACACCTCCTAATTATGCCACTCCCTGTGACTATGGAGGTCATTTTCTCTCAAACCACCACAGCCCCAAAATAGGAATGCCTGTGGCAAAATTCCAAAGCAGCAAGCAGAGAAAGGTATGCTTACAATGTATGACAGGCGTGGTGTGTGTGTGTGTGTGTGTGTGTGTGTGTGTGTGTGTGTGTGTGTGTTTGCAAAATGAAAACTACACATTTTTATAAGACACGTACAGGAAAAGAGAAGACCTACCATGGAGAGACAAAGAAACTACTCCTCCTTTGGGGATGGAGGCTCCTGAACCCCTCTCCCCTCCATGCTAGAACTTTGGCTGGATTCATCTTGTGCCAGCAACACAGTTGCTGTGAGTCCGTGAGTGCAGTATTCCTGTCATGTTCAGAAGACAGTTTAGCTCCAGTCCTCTCGGACCTCTGGGTCTTGTATTCTTTCTGCTCCCTCCTCATTGGTTCCTCAGCCTTGTGGTGTGTGTGTGTGTGTGTGTGTGTGTGTGTGTGTGTGTGTGTGTGTGTGGATATAGACGTCCTACTAATTGCTAAGCTCTCTGCTAACACTTACCCTCGGCACTTTAATCAGTTGTAAGTTTCTGCATTAACCACTGTTCATTGAACATAAAAACTTCACTGATGAGGTCTGAGAGATAAACTCATCCTTGGGTATAAAGAATGAATGCAGAAGGCAATTTGATACCATGACCATTTAGCAGAATAATAATAGGTTCACCACTAAGATGTGTGAGCTCACCAACCATAGTTTCTTAGCCAGTCATGTGTTTCAGCCTGTAGAGTGGGACCTAAATCAGAAATTCATTGGCTATCACCATAATTCATGCCACTGATGCATGAATGGACATATATTGGACACATTAGTCATTATTGTAGTCCATAGATGGGTAAGATTGTTAATAACATCCACCCCACACAGTAGCCTACATAAGACCTATGAAAGCTAATTCTTTTGTTTGTTTGTTTGTTTTTGTTTTTCGAGACAGGGTTTCTCTGTATTGCTTTGAGCTTATCCTGGAACTTGCTCTGTAGACCAGGCTGGCCTCAAACTCATAGAGATCTGTCTGCCTCTGCCTCCCAAGTGCTGGGACTAAAGGTGAGCCACCAACACCCAGAAAGACAGGTCGTTCTAAAAAACTAAAGCAAATTAAAAAAAAAATTATGCAAGTTGATGTCCAACTATATAAAAAATTATTCCAAGGGACTTTTTATAATTTAAAAAGTACATTTATTGGGTTCTGGAGAGTTGACTGAGCCATCTTCAAGAGCTCTTATTGCTCTTGTAGAGGACTTGAACTCAATCCCTAGTACCCCTATAGTTCACAACCACCTATGACTCAAGCTCCAGGGATCTGACAACTCTGGCTTCTGCAGGCACAGACACATATATTTTTTAAAAAAATTTATATTATATTATTTATTATATTATTAATATTATTATTAAAGGCAGGTAGATTGTGTACATGCCTTTAATCTCAGCACTTGGAAGGCAGAGGCAGATGGATCTCTGTGAGTTTGAGACCAGCTTGGTCTACATAGTGGGTTCCAGGACAGCCAAGGCTACATGTGAGACCCTGTCTTAAATAAATTGTGCATACGTTCATATGTAGGTGCAAGACTGGATGTACACATGTGGAAGTCAGAAAACAGCTTAGAAAAATTGATTCTCTCCTTTCAATGTGTGAGGCCCAGGGGTCTAACCACACTTGGTGGCAAGTGTCTTTATCCACTGAGTCATCTCGTCAGCTCCAAATGAATTCCTTTTCTTTACTTGCTTTTTAAAGCCTGTTCCTCCTTTGTAATCCAGCCTTGTCTTGATTCATGACTCTCGGGTCTCAGCCACCCATGTGCTAGGGTTATAGGCCTATGGACGTTGCCTTTGTGTCTGTCCTTTTAGTGAAATCATGCTATCTTAACTATTTTCAGCTGTTACCACTGTTTCCTGCTTCAAGTGACATTAGCATAGAAACATAAATTATGGTCTTAGTAAAATCTTAATGATACAAACAAATAAATGAACAAACATATCTGAAAAAAGACAAGGAAACAAAAAGAAGAAAAAGAAAAGCAAAAAGGAAGGAAGGCAAAAGGAATCATGACTCACTTTAAGTAATCACAACAATGGTGGCAGCCTTATTCTGAAGCTTCTATGCTTATACTTTGGGATAAAGCAAACAAATAATTCTATTTCATTATTCCGTGCAAGAGAAATAGGTATCTATCCAAGACAGATGAGTTTAATACTTCATAGTACTGAATTTGAACTATAATTTTTTTTCAGATAAGTTGACAATAATTTTTTTTTTATTAAAAATAAAGTTCCAACTAGGTCTACTGAGAAGTCCTAAAATGATGGGTATACCCAGGTCTATAAACTTGGGTCTCCCACCGGTAAAACCAGGGCTCCTAGAGAAGAGCCTGAACTTACATCTGAGTGAAAAAAACCATATAAAGTAAGTTTGGAATGTTTTGTCATAACAGAAAACAAGGGAAGAGAAAATGAAATATGGCCAGGCTGTGACAAAAGGATTGAAAAAGTAATGTGAGGAAACCCTTATGGCCAAAGATGGGAGCATGTTCAGTGTCATAATTACGATGATGGCAATAAAGTGAGGCATTAGAAGGATTTAAGTACACAGACTCATAATGATAAAAAACGAGCAAAAAACCCCAACTTCATTGCTATTATGTTTTGAGGTGGAGTCTTACTATAGTCTGGAATCTGCTTTGTAGATTGGACTGGCCTTGAATGCATAAATATCTGTCTTTGTCTCCTACATGCTAGAATTAAAGGCATGCACCACTGTACCACCACCCCTGACCTAAAAATATTCCCTACAGTGCTTGGTGTGGTGGGATTTTTTTTAACTCTATTTGTTTTTTGGTTTGTTTGTTTGTTTGTTTGTTTGTTTGTTTTTGCTCTTTGCTCTTTTGGGGGCTCCAGATCCCAAATAAATCACACACAGGGAGGCTTATTTCTACTTATGAATGCCTGGCCTTAGCCTATTTCTAGCCAGCTTTTCTTAAATTAATCCATCCACCTTTTGCCTCTGGGCTTTTATCTTTCACTTACTTCTTTAAACCTCACTTTTACACTGTGGCTTGCTGTGTAGCTGGGTGACAGGCCCCTGATGTCCACCTCTCTGTGTTCTATCTTACTCTTTCCTCTTCCCAGATTTCTCCTCCTATTTATTCCATGTGCCTGGCAGCCTTGCCTGCCCACTCTCCTGCCTTGCTATTGGCCATCCAGCTCTTTATTAGACCAATCAGGTGTTTTAGACAGATAAAGTCACACAGCTTTGAAGAGTTAAGCAATGCAGCATAAACAAAACAACACATCTTTACATCATTGAACAAAAGTTCCAGAGCATAAACAAACATAGCACACATTAAAATAATATTTCACAACAGTGGAATGTGTCTTTAATACCAGCAGTTGGGAGGCAGAGGCAGGTAGATTTCTAAATTTAAGGCCAGTTTGGTCTACATAGAAAGCCCCAAGACTGCTAAGGCAACATAGTGAAGACCCTGAATAAAAAAAAAAAAAAGAAAGAAAGAAAGAAAGAAAAAAGAAGAGGAAGGAAGGAAGAAAGAAAGGAAGAAAGGAAGAAAGAAAGGAAGAAAGGAAGAAAGAAAGAAAGAAAGAAAGAAAGAAAGAAAAAGAAAGAAAAAAAGAATTGGTGAATGGTGGCTGGGGATGTAAATTAGTGGTAGGTAGCATGCTTGCCTAGTATGTGCAATGCCCTGGGTTCAATTCCAGCATGGAAAATAGAAAAACCAAAAAGAATTGAAGAAATAGGAGTGTGCTGAATAATTTTATGTCAACTTGATTCAAGCTAAAGTCATCTGAGAGGAGCCAACCTCAATTAAGAAAACACCTCCATAAGATTGGGTTGTAGACAAGCCTGAAGGGCACTTTCTTAGCGAGTGATGGTAAGGGCCTGGTCCGTTATGGGTGGTGCTATCCCTGGGCTGGTGATTCTGGGTTCAGCAAGCAGGCTGAGCAAGCCATGATGAGCAAGCCAGTAATCAGCATCCCTCATGAGCCTTCTGCCCTGATTTTCTTCAGTGATCAACAATGATGTGGGAACGTAAGCTAAATAAACCCTTTCCTCCCCAACTTGCTTTTTGGGTATAAAGTTTCATTGCAGCAATAGAAACCCTGACTAAGAGAAGGTGGTAGTGGAGACATCAGGAAACTATTTCTTACATGTGTTTAGATACTTCTATAAATGTGTGTTTAAAAGAGGGACTGGTATACAGTTGAGTTGGTAGAGTGCTTGCCTAGTACGCACTAGGCCCTGGGTTTGATCCCCAGAACTGTACAAACCAGATGTGGTGGCACAGGCCTGTAATTCCAGCACTAAGTGGGTAGAGCCAGGAAGATCAGAAGTTCAAGGCCATCCTCAGCTAAATAGCAAGTTGGAGTCCAAAAAAAAAAAAAAGAACTAAGATTTTAAATTTCCTTTTATTATTTTTCAGCAGAGAGGCAAGTAATAAAGACTTCTATAAAGTGGAAAGTAGAAAATAAAAATAAAAATCTCACTCAGCCCCTTATCCACCTGACAAATGGTTGATAGATTTTTAGATAGAGTTTAAAAATTGCTGTCCTGGAACTTCTTATGTAGACCAGACAGGCCTTGAACTCAGAGACCCCCCTGCCTCTATCTGCCCAGTGTTGGCATTACAGGACTGAATCACCACTCCTAGGCCTACAAATGGTTCAATAGGTGTGTGTGTGTGTGTGTGTGTGTGTGTGTGTGTGTGTGTGTGTGTGTGTGTGTTAATTTTTAAAGTGTTTTTCTGTATAGACAAGGAATACTTTTTTTTTCCTTTTTTGAGACAAACTTTCACTTTGTAGCCCTGGCTGGCCTGGAAGTCACTATATAGACAGAGCTAACCTAAAATTTGTACAGATCCACTTGCCTCTGCTGGGATTAAAGAAATGTACCATCATAACTAGCCTGAGGCTTTAAAAACAATAGTCATGTTTAGTTTTGTTTCTGTGTCTATGTGTGTATCCCACAGGTGGTACCCACAGAAGTCAGAAGAGGGTGTCAGATTCTCCAGATCTGGAGCTAGAGGTGGTTGTGAACCACTGGAACTGAACTTGGGTTTTCTGAAAGTGCAGTGAGCCCAATTAATCATCTCTCAAGCTCCATACATTGTGATTTTAAAAATAAATAACTTATTTATTTGTATTTTACATACGTTGGTGTTTCACGTGCATGTATGTCTGTGTAAGGGGTGTTGGATCCCCCAGGACTGGAGTTACAGAAAATAATGAGCTGCCATGTGAGTGCTGGGAATTAAACCAGGGTCCTCAGGAGGAGTAGCCTGTGCTCTTAACCACTGAGCCATCCCCCTAGCCCTCATTATTATGATTTATAAGGTCACAAGTATTTGATTTGTTTTTTAAATTTTTAAACTTAAATTTAAAATTTTAAATTATTACTGTGTGTGTGTGTGTGTGTGTGTGTGTGTGTGTGTGTGTGTGTTAGGTGCTTTATGTCACATGTATGTAGGTCACAGGACAACTTTGTATGTCAATCCTCTCCTTCCCCCTTTATATAGCTTCTGATCTGAGGGTCTAACCCAGGTCAACAGGCTTACCTGACAAGCACCCTTACCTGCTGAGCAATCTGGCCAGCCCTTTGCTTTTTTAAAAGATCTGTTTATTTATTTGTTTATTTTTATTTTATGTACATTGGTGTATTGCCTACATGTATGTCTGTGTGAGGGTGCCAAATTCCCTGGAACTGGAGTTACAGACAGTTGTGAGCTGCCATGCCATGTGGATGCTGGGAATTGAACCCATCTCTTCTGGAAGAGTTGGGATTGCATATATGTGTCCCTATGCTGAATAGTTTTATGTCAATTTGACATGAACTGGAGTAATTTTGAAAGGGAAATCTCAATTAAGAAAATGTCCCCACAAGATTGCATTAATTGCTGTTAGGCCTGTGATGTATTTTCTTTACTGATGATTGATGTGGGGGACACAGATCACTGTGAGGACAGCCATCCTGGGTTGGCGGTCTTGGGTGCCATAAGAAAGCAGGCTGAGCAAACCATGAAGAACAAGCAAGTAGCACACCATTGTAACCCCTGTATCTGCTCCTATCCTGATTTCATTCAATGGTGGGCTATGATATGAAAGTTACAAGCTGGGATAAACTCTTTCCTCCCAAAAGTTGGTTTTGATTATGGTGTTTTATTAATTTTATCACAGCAATAGAAACCCTAACTAAGAGAGAAATCAGTACCAGAAGTGGGGTGTTTCAGTGACAGACCTCACCATGTGTTTTTAGGAGGGATGTAGTAGCATTTGAACTTTGGGCTAGAAAAGCCATTGAGTGCTCAGAGTTCAATGTGTTCTTCTGTTGGTGCTTGGAGAATAAGAACATTGAGAGAAATGCAGACAGTGGAGGTTTGTCTTATAAAATTTCAAAGCAGAGTTTGAGAGTTCTTCAAAAACTATTGGGCCTGTTCGTGTGGTATTTTGAATTAAGAACAACTAAAGTCACCTAGACCCTACCCAAAATTACTTGACAGATTGTGATGATCCTTCCTGGAAGACCTTACCCTCCCTGAGGAGTGGATGGGGAATGGGACAGGGGAGGAGGTTGGAGGGGGTATAGAAGGATAGGAAAGAGAGGGAATTGAGATCGATATATAAAATAAGAAAAAATTTAAATTAAATTAAAAATAAAAAACTACTAAAGTCAGACCAGGCAGTGGTGGCACATGCCTTTAATCCCAGCACTCAGGAGGCAGAAGCAGGCAGATCTCTGTTAGTTAGAGGCCAGCCTGGACTACAAAATAAATTCCAGGACAGGTTCCAAAGCTACACAGAGAAACCCTGTCTAAAAAAGAAACCAAAAAACAAAAATCAAATAATATCTACTAAAGTCAAACTTTACTTTGCTGGGACAGTCAATACTGGTCAGTAGAGGCTGAAGAGTCAGCTGTGATTAAGAAGAAATCAGCACCATTGAGGGAAAATCTTGAAGATGTTTTCTCAGGGTCAGCACACAGAAGCTGTGTTCCAGAAGAGGTAAAGATTATATATCTCACGATAGCAGTAGAACTTTTTAGCATGAGTCACACAGTTGATACTTGTTTTGAAGGCATGAATGGATCAAAGATAGCAGAGGAGGCTTGGAGAGATGTGGCAGGGTGAGAGTCTTTGAAGAGAGGTTGGGAGAAGACATTGGTAAATTTGCAGCCTCAATTGCAGTCAAAGCTCCAGCATATAAGGAGTCATGGAGAGAAGTTTCGGCTTAGCACCATGTGGTATGGACAGAGTCCCTAAAGAGAGCTCAGGAGAGGGTATTGATGAAGGTACAGCCCTGTTGCAAAGACCATTGTACAGCATTTTGGAGATGCTATTATCATGGGACAACCACCGCGGACAGCAGCAGCCATGAAGTAGACCTAGCCTGAGCTTAGGAGACAAACTGTGTGTGTTGTCAATGGCAGGTGTCTTAGTTAGGGTTTCTATTGCTGTGAAGAGACACCATGACCATGGCAACTCTTATAAAGAAAACATTTAATTGAGGTGGCTCACTTATAGTTTCAGAGGTTCAGTCCATTATCATCATGGTGGGGAGCATGGTGGTGTGTAGGCAGACGTGTGACTGGGGTGGTAGCTGAGAAACCTTCATCTTGCAGGCAACATGAAGTTGACTGCGACACTGTGTGCTATCCTGAACACAGGAAACCTCAAAGCCTGCCCCTACAGTGAGGCCATACCCACTCCAACAAAGCCACGCCTCCTAATAGTGCCAATCCCTATGAAATTATGGGGCCAATTACATTCAAACTACCACAGTAGGTCCAAGAAGTGGAGCTAAGCTCCCTGGGCCATTTGGAGCCCAGAGTATGAGTGGGCCCCGAGTGTCAAGCACTGAACTTTTTATATTGTTGGTGTTTGGTTTTGCTTTGATTTGATTGTAACTCTGTCCTGGTTCTTCCTTCTTGGATTAATAAAGTATTTAAATTATTATTATTATTATCATTATTATTATTATTAATCTTATAGGAGCCTGAAGTTATCAGACTATGGATATTTTGGAGAGGCTTGAACTCTGAGTGTTTTAAAGAGAGTATGAATTTGTAAAGACTGTGGGACTTTGAAAAGCTGGAATGATTTATACTGGGCATGCCATCTTGGAGACAAATAAGAAAGGAAGAAATCTAGTTGAATAGTGATGTGCTTGTATGTCAAGTTGACAAGGAGTCAATTGTGTTGGATAGTTTTATGTCAACTTGGTACAAGCTAGAATCATTTTGGAAGAGGGGGCCTCACTTGAGGAAATGTCCCCACCAAATTGTCCTATTGTTAAGCTTGTGGTGCATTTCCTTCCTTCCTTCCTTCCTTCCTTCCTTCCTTCCTTCCTTCCTTCCTTCCTTCGTTCCTTCTTTCCTTCCTTCCTTCTTTCCTTCCTTCCTTCTTTCCTTCTTTCCTTCCTTCCTTCTTTCCTTCCTTCCTTCCTTCCTTCTTTCCTTCCTTCCTTCCTTTCTTCCATCCTTCCTCTTCCTTAATTCTCTTTCTCTTCCTTCTTCCTTCCTTCTTTTTTTTCAAGGCAAGGTTTCTCTGGGTAACTCTGCCTGTCCTGGTACTTGTTCTACAAACCAGGCTGGCATTGAACTCAGAGATCTGCCTATCTTTGCCCCCTGAGTGCTGGCATTAAAGGCATGAGTCATTACTACCCAACATAGTGCATTTCTTGATTGATAATCGATGTGAGAGGGCTCAGCTCAATGAGGGCAGTGCCACCCCTGACCTGGTGGTCCTGGGTGCTATAAGAAAGCAAGCTGAACAAGTCATGAAGAACAAACAGAAAGCAGCACTCCTCCATGGCTTTTGCTTCAGTCTCTGTCTCCAGCTACCCCTCATCCCCATCCCCTCCCACCACCACCCATCCTGCCCTGATTTCTCTCAGTAATGGACTATTAACTGGAAGTATAAGATGAAATAAACCCTTTTCTCTCCACATGCTTTTGGTTATGATGTTTTATCACAGCAATAGAAACCCTAAGACAGACACAATCAATGCTCAGCTTGGAAATGGCTTAGTCTTGGGCCATAAGATTTTCTACCTTGACTGCCATGGAATCCTCCCATACCTTTTCCAATTCACATATAAATACAGATTGTATACACTGAATTATTTTTGCACAAAAATGTATTATGCACACACACACACACACACAAGATTTTGCAATTTGAGTTTTAAGGTCAATAATTTATTTGTAGCTATTTGAATCTACCATGCAATAAAACTAAGATTGAAAATGCCACCAAATAGTGGCATAAATTTCTAAAGTCATAAATTTCAGTTTCTTGAAGATGAGGAGTCTAGGGGGAGGCTCTACAGCCAGAGTGAGTGGAACTGAGGGTAAATTCCAACTCTAGACAGCCCCCCTTCTAGTTACTGCAGAGGTATTCCCATGATTCCACAAGCCTTTCCTGCCCAAGGAAGGCAGGAAATCTTTGAGGCTGTTAAAATTGCCCGTCTTTCTCTCTAATCTCTCAGGCCCTGCTGTGGTTTGCAGTAAAAAGTCTTAGATTTCCTCAATAGCTTGGAGTCGGAAGGCGCCAGTCCTGTGGTTATGATTTCAGTCCAGTGCCAGGAGACTTGAACAGTTAGATTCTTGGCTATGCTATTACACTTGCATTCAAATTGGCCTGCTGGACACCCCCTGTCCTGATAATGGCACTCCTGAACTATTGGGGACAGCCAGGATGTTTAGCATATCTTTCACTATCCAACTGACTTAACTTAGAGCTTCTTGGAGGTGAAGGTTTTTATCTGTTAAGATTTACCACTATGCTATCAATGCTTATAATATTATTCAACATAGCAAACACTCAAAAAATGGTTCACAAATAAATGACTCTACTTGGTTGATAGGTCTTATGAATTCTCACCTACAGTTTAAATCCTATCTGTCACTCCCTGTCCATTTCCAGAGACTGCTCATATTAAGTCAAAGACTATTCCAATTATTTTACAATGCTCCTGGTGAAAACTAAGTAAATGTCCAATTCCTTGGACCTGGGTAGGTTCTGTACCTGCTTCCACCACTAAATGTTGTAGAAGGAGTGCCGAAAATCTCTGGGCCCAGGGATCAAAAAGGCTCCACTTATTTTTTTATAACCCTTACTATAAGGGTCTTATATCAAAGCCAGGTGGTGGAGGCGCACACCTTCAATCCCAGCACTTGGGAGGCAGAGACATGTGTATCTCTGTAAGTTCAAGACCAGCCTTGTCTACTGTGCTAGTTCCAGCACAGCCTCCAAAGTTACAGTGAAACCCTGTCTCAAAGAGCCAGAAAGAGAGAGAGAGAGAGAGAGAGAGAGAGAGAGAGAGAGAGAGAGAGAGAGAGAGGGAAATTATTCTATCATTGGTGCCAGCAATATGGTGCAGTGGCTAAATGCACTTGCTGTCAAGCCTGACAACCTGAGTTCAATCCCTAGAACCCACCTGTTGGAAAGACACCCACAGGTTGTCTTCTGACTTCTATATGCATACCATAGTGCGCGCGCGTGCGCGCACGCACACACACACACACCTGTACACACTCACTACATGTACAATATATCATTCTCAGCAGAGCCCATCCACACTTCAGTGTAGTCCCATCTGTCTTCCAAAACTCTTCCCCTAAACCCAGCTTTCTAAGCTCTCTTGTCTTTTGTTCAAGACATCTTTAGTTTTTTGCTGGTCTTTTTGACCTCCTGATCTTTATTTACTTTTTTTTAAAGTCTTCTTTGAAACTAGTCAAAATAAAACTCCCAAGGATCCTGGCTGTTTCAAATCCTCAATCAGTATCTCTGGAAGAGAGTGTTGGATAGGTGATGAACTGGGCCTAGCACCCCTTTGTGCTATTAGCTAGGCAGCACACTCGACAGGTTTGTCCTCTTGCAGGTCGTCTGTACTTTGTTGGAAATAACATCAGCTATAGCATGGTTTTTCATGGTTGCTTTAAAGATGAAATGAGATGAAAAAGCTAAGAAGCACTGATGCAAAGAACTCATGTGGGGTCAAGTAAAGCCAAGGATAATTAATGCAACTGATGCCTCAGCCAGGGCAGGCTACAGAGTGCATTGTTGTTGGTTGCTTTTTCTTTTTCTTTTCCTTTTTCTTCTTCTTTTTCTTTTTCAACTCTTTGGCTCTTTGGGGGTCCACCATCCAGCTCCCAAATAAACACATGGAGGCTCATCCCTTCTTTTGAATGCTCAGCCTTAGCTTGGCTTGTTTCTAGCCAACTTTTCTTAACTTAAATTATCCTGTCTACCTCTTGCCTCTTAATTTTGTACTCCATGTCTGGCTGTGTAGCTGGGTGGATGATCCCTGGTCTCCTCTTCTCCTTTTCTTTCTCCTTCTTTTCTCCTGCCAGATTTCTCTTCTTGTTTATTCTCTCTGCCTGCCAGCCTTTCTATCCTTTGTCCTGTCTTTCAACTCTTTATTAGACCAATCAAGTGTTTTAGACAGGCAAAGTGACACAGCTTCACAGAGTTAAACAAATGCAACATAAAAAAGTAACAATCTTTGTATCATTAAACAAATATTCCACAGAATAAACAAATGTAACATACATTTAACTAACATTTTACAACAGTTCATTGGAAAGTTTAGGGTGGTCCCCATTGCTGTAGCTTGAGGAAACTAATAGCCTCTCTTTTCACCTAACATGACACTTGAGGGCAAGAGGAAAAACAGAATCCCATAGTCTTCTGCCCAACATGTCAGAGGCTGCTTGGGTTCAGCATGGTCCAAAGGTGAGGCATCCAAGAACAGCAGCACTGTGAAATGGAATACAGACTCTACTATAAATCCAAGAAGTCATATCCACACAGCTAAATCAGAGGAGGAAATCCATTGGCTTAGGTGGATTCTGGAGAGTGCCTGGGAAGACACTCTTATTAGGCCAGGACCAGATGCATTTGTACAAGCTAGGGCCACTCTAAACTCTCTTTTCTTCTATCTCTATTTGCTTCTGAGGCAGCAGACCATCTCATGTGGCGGCACAGACAGTCCCTAGCAGTCTCACACATCCTGCAAACTTTGCATCCCTCTTGCCAAGTGGAAAAGAGCACTTCTCTTTCAGGAAAAGTTCCAGAAAAAGTCTGAGCATTAGGACTCACTGGACACACAGAGTTCTTTTCCTGAGCCTGACACAATGGTAGAGGGCATGCGCTCTTCTGATTGCCTACTGTTGACATACCTGAAGACACTGGGAGCTGGAGTTGGTGGTGATGAGAATTACTCTAAAGGAAAAGGACGGCACTGTCCCCAATATCAGAAGAGGAATGGCAAACAGAATTTGGGGGAGGGGCAGATCCTGCACCACCAGTCCAGGCAGAAGATACCAAGCTCTGCATAAAAAGGCTTTTCTTGAGCCTGATGCTGGACACGTATGTGTTCCTAACCTAACCCTTTAACGAGATCTAGCCCAACCAGGTAACAAGGTGTCCAGGACATGTAACAACACTACTCCGTTAGCGCCACCCGCAACCCCATCTCTGCCCTTCATCCCAAATATCTCGTTTCCTGTTCATCGGTTTTGTGTTACTTTCACAAAACACCCGAGACAGGTTAACATTCTAAAGAAAAATGTATAAAAGTCTGAATAACATGGCTGGGCCTCTGGCTGAGACCCCAGGGACAGTGGTAGGATGCACTGTGGGAGACAGAATCATCTTTTGAAGCAGGAAGGAAAGAGAGTGGGGTCCCACAATCTCTCCTGAGACAGGCCCCAGTAGACCTAAGGATCACCTCCTAATCTGGGGTTCCTGTGGGACCTGCCTCCCGGTGTCACCACGCTGAAGACCAAGCTTCTGACACTTGACGGCCATGCCTTGCTCTTCTCTCCCCGATGTACCAACCCCCTCAGCCTCCCTGAACATGAATCACACCGCTTACTGCCTCTCCTCTGTCTCGCCTGTTAGTGCTGTTGTTGTGTACTTATATTTATGGGTTTCCAGTGCCACCAGCCAGGAAGCCTTTAAGCATTGAGGAAGTCTGGATGGTGCTGCTTGAGACGTTGAAACCAACTATTCCTTTATTTAGGATTCTCCCAGAAAAATATATTGAAGTCGCCAGCCGTGATACCTGTGAATGTGACTCTCTCTTTGTCTTGGATTCACTGTAGATGTAATCAAGTTTTTTTTTTTTTTTTTTTTTTTTTAAATGTCACCTCTAGCCCCTAGAGCAGAATGCATTTATGTTGTGTGAAGTTACATGTGTGCGATCATTTGCTACAGCAACTCCGGGGAATGAATACACCCTCTCATTCTGTGCTCCTGTTTGGTAAGCCAGTAAACTTCCTGGTTCCTTAAGCAAAATGATGACTCCCTCATGCAAAGCTTAAATAACGCAACACGTTACCAACACCATGCTTCGTGCTAAGGATGAAATGATAAATTAGGCCCTGCCTCAGGTCAAAACCAGGCAAAAGGACAAAAAAGAAACTGGCATGGCAATATCTGACCCCTGAAAAATGAAAGTATTTATCTTAAGCACAGTTACGGCTTCAAACAGAAATACTCAAGGCTCCCCAGCTCCTTAACCTGGCATTAAAGGTCTGGGTCTGCATCTCCATCCTCAGAGTTCATTCGGGCCAGCTCTTCCTTTCCTGCCTCTTCCCTTTGCTATAGTCAAGTTAAAACACTAATTTATTTCCCAAAGGTTCCATATGCTTTCAAAAGTTGCTGCATTTACTCACTGTGGCTGTCCAAACAGTATTTTCTAATAGCCCCAAACCCTGCCATCAAGACCAGTTTCCCAGAGCTGCAATAACAAAGCACTATAACCCAGGTACTTCAAAGACAACTGAAATTTTGTCTCGTATACTTCTGGAGGCCAGAAATATAAAAATCAAGGTGGTAGCAAGCTGTGCTCTCTCTGAAGCCTCTACAGCATAGTCCTCAACCTGTGGGTTGCATATATAGTTATGAATTAACAACAAAATAATTTTATGATGGGAGGGCCACCATAACATGAGGAACTGTATTAAAGGGTTGCAGCATTAGGAAGGTTGAGAACCACTGCCCTGGAGAAGCTCCCTTCTTACTTTCTCTAGCTTTCACTGGGTTCCAGCAGTAACTGGCAAACTCTGACTTGGAGATACACCTCCCTACTCTTTCTATTGTCACAAGGCACTCAGCATGTATCTATGTTGGTATCTAAACTTCTCTTTTTGTGTTGGGGTGCCAGTCACTAATCCCAAATGATCCCCATCTTAACTTGATAGGGTCCATTTGTAGGGACCCTATTTCCAAAGATCACACTCACAGACAGCAGACATTAGAATTTGAACAAATCTTATTGAGGGCGCATAATTCAATCCACAGGATCAAATGTCACCCCCTTTAGGTGCCTCTATCATTCACATCACAAACATCTAGCACGCCCTCGCTCTAGGGCAGTGCTGTCACCTTTGGCTCTGCAATGTGCCATGGCTCTGCACGGAGCACTGACTAGCAGAGCTTGTGAGTGACAAGATCTAGTTTCAGTCCTTGTGTGTGGAGTCCAAAGACCTCGGTCAGTATCTGTTTCATTCATCAGGAAACAATCTATAAATGCTTGAAATTTTGAGTTGAACTGCTAAGGAGAACAGAGATAAGGCGGAAGACTAGCAGTAGAGAGCATTCTAGGATGGTCTGGAAGCCATGCAGAGGAAGAAAATAAGATCGAAGCTGTCCTAATAAAAACCTCTGAAACAAGCCATTCCTTCTGATTTTCTACTGGCAGTAGTCAGAGCCCTCTCAATGGAGGAGCTTTGGGAGGTTCATGGATGCTGAGAAGAGCCTTTGAGACCCCAATACTCTGGATTTGAGGCTCGAGAGCCATGGAGGAGAAAACAAGACCAAATCCTCTTGCCTACAGCTGAGGGGCAAGCTCTGTAGGGAGGTGCTCACCTTGCAATCGTGAGGATCTGAGTTCAGTTCCAGAAATCATGTTTAAAAGTCAGGCCTTGGGCTCACACTTACACCCCAGCCCTGCAGAGACAGAGACAAGAGCATCCCAGGGGCTTGCTGGCCAGAAAGGCTAGCCTACTTGGGGAAGCCTGGGCTAATGAGATCCTGTGTTAAAAACATACCTGTAAAAAACAAAACAAAAAACAAAGAAACAAACAAACAAAACACACACACACAAAACAAAGCCAAAACACATCTACACACACATACGCACATGCGCACACATGTGCTTGTGTGCACACGCGCACACACACATGTACACATCCTCTGATGCACTGTCAGCTTCCAGCTTCAGATTTTGACCATGTAGTTGAAAACCCCAAACCAAACCTATGCCAGAATGAGCTTACCTGTGCCACACCCCATCACAGGACAGTCTGTGCCCTTAGAAATTTATGGAAAAGTTATCAGCTACACATTGGACCCAGATAATGCTACTCCCAACATTAAGAAGAAACAGGATGGCTGGCTCTGGGCCCAGGCTCGCTCTCTCCATAGTCTAAGCATTTGACAGAAGTGGAGCTGTTACTGTCTGCCTCCAGACAAGCAAGTTAAGAATAGCTTTGCAGAGGCTGTGCTACACAAGCCTAGTCATCCTGAAATAGCTGAGACATGATGGCCTGTTACCTTGATGCCTGTCTTTCAGGGAGGCATGCCGAGTGGACCAGGAAAATAGCATTTTTCCCCCTTCACCTGAATGTTTAGATGGCACCCTGAATCAGTCCTGGGGGTCAGATTCCAATTGCTTGTTCAGACACGTTCCTTCCTGGCATTTTGGTGGTTCTTGCTAAATTGGACAGTTCCTGATGTAAGGGGCTGTTTTAAATCGGGGTTTGAGAGCAATTGGTCTCCTAAGGAAAAATGCCAAATAAACTCAAGTGGAAAATGGTATACTAGTAAAATAGGCTTTACACAGCATTTGCAGGGCCTTGTCATGTGATATTTGAAGCATTTTTCTTATATAGGTACTGCAGTAGACTAAATTATTGCCCCAAACATTCTCTTGCACTTCTGTGGGAGACTTACACCCTTCTACCATGTTAACATGAAGTTTAGCTCTGTAAATTCATTTGGCCAAGGAAATGTAAACAGAAGGGATAAATGTTATTTTTGGAAAAAAGGAAGAGACAGACAGAGAAAGAAAGGAAAGAAGGAAGGGAGGGAGGGAGGGAATGAGGTAGGGAGGGAGGGAGAGAGAGAGAGAGAGAGAGAGAGAGAGAGAGAGAGAGAGAGAGAGAGAGAGAGAGAGAGAGAGAGAGAGAGAGAGAGAGAGAGAGTCTTAAGGACCATTTCACAGATCCACCAGCCTCTCTTTTCTTAACCTCTGAGCCATCTCTCCAGCCCCAGCCTCTCTTTTCTTGCTGCCATGCTATCAGAGATGTTCCAGATAAGGGCTTCTACTTCAGTTTAGTCCCAGAAGGAAAAGTTAGAAGTGGACAGTGGTGGCCACAGCTAGGTCACTGTGAAATAAGCAAGAAATTAATTTTGGCTGTCATAAGCCACTGAATTGTTGGGCTTCGTGTTTGTAGAATAGCTTAGCCTAACTTGTCTAGTGTCATTCCCATCTTTGAAAACAAGTGAATCAAGGTGCCCTGAGATTGTACAACTTGCGCAAGGTCATCCAACCAGGAATGGAAGAACCAGGGTTCAAATCCAGACAATGTTATTAACTAGTTCAGTGTATCCTGCCTATAATTTCCTTCCAGAATCATTTAGAATCCTCTAGCTGGCGATGCCTCTGTTTGTGCTTCCATTGCTGTGGAGGTCATTAATAACACCCTACAGTTCCTCTGATCTTCAGTAGGTACGGCTGGCCAGGTAGGCAGTCTCTGTGTTAAAAGAATACCTGGCCATTGAAGGAGCCAGACTCATTGGTATGCAAAACAGGAAACAACTTGGTTTTCCATGCTGCCGGTCTTGTAGGAATTAATGATCTATTCATCATTGGAGAATGAAAAACTGAGATCAAATCTAATATCAAAAGTTCAGTCTCTGAAGCATCAGGTGGCTGTCCTCCTGCCCCGGGTTTGGAAATCCGCAGCAGGGAAGAGAGTCACGGTTGACATCCTCTTGGTTTCCACACGGTAATCTTCCATGCCTCCTCCAATCACCTGACAGCCTCAGGCTCCTGCAAAAGCCAGACTGGAGTGGGATGAGGGAACAAAAGGCAGGGAATGTCTTACTTGGCTCCAGTGCTTTGCTGTTCGTACAGGTGCTGTTTTGTGTGTGTGTGTGTGTGTGTGTGTGTGTGTGTGTGTGTGTGTGTGTGTGTGTGTGACAAGGACCTCTTCTTCTTCTTCTTCTTCTTCTTCTTCTTCTTCTTCTTCTTCTTCTTCTTCTTCTTCTTCTGCTTCTGCTCCTGCTCCTGCTCCTGCTCCTCTTCCTCCTCCTCCTCCTCCTCATTCTATTCCCCTGAGAGCATCCCATTGGGCATCAATTTCTGGTCCTGGCAATGTAACTTTCTGACTGGCCACTTATGGCATTCCTGGCTTCTGCTCAGACTCCATCCTCAGGTATCCTCATCTGTTTGCCTCCTGGACCCATCAATTGGTTTGGTTTTATGTAAGTGGCATTATAGAATATATAGACTATGTATTCTCTTGTAGGGAGCAGGGTGAATGACTCGTTTCACATAGCATAACTCTTTTGGGGTTTATGATGGCATCCACTTTCAAGATCACATAAGATGGGCTAATTCCATGGGTGCACAGAGCCCAGAGGAAAGTCCTCTCATCTGTGACTGGTCACAATGCAAGTATAGCCTGTCCCTGGGCAGCTGCCCTGAGTGGCTTTATCTTTTGTTTTCCCGATATGTCGGTAGCCAAGGGAAAGCTACTCTAGAGTGTTCGTGCAAACTCTCTAAGCAGCAGAAAGTCTTCCACTTGTGCTGAAGTCAAGGACAGCATAGCTTCTTGCCCCTTACACCACACCCTATTTGAATGAAATATTCCTTTCTCCTAATTCCCCCTGCACATCCTGCGGTGGTGACTTCCTTCGCTCCATTTTTAGTGAGCTTGCGTAGATGGCTTGAAACCTTCCTTGAGAGAACATGAACATTTGACATCATATCGTGTGTTCTTAGCTTGGAGTCTCTGCTGAGACGGATAGCCACTGGAAAAATTGCATATTAGCGTCCCAGTATGGTGAGTTGGAAACTAAAGGAGACTCTTGTTTTAGAAATGTCCCAGTGTCTCAAGTTGCATTTGTGACTCAAGTGTCCTTACCTCTCTAGATCGTGAAGTCAATCACACTGTTACTTGATGTATAAATCACAATAGCTCAGAGTCCATGCTCCTTAGCTTCGTGCTTTACCAGATTTTCTTCTATAAATTTCATAGGACTTGAGAAATGTTCACAAGAGCTACCAATCTATCCCCTTCCACTACATTGGCCTTGAGATTGTGGGTCACTCATATTTGGGGGAACACACAAGAGTCTCTTTATGTAACCATGGAAGTCCCTGGAACTTGCTGTGAGGACCAAATTGGCCTGAAAAAAACGCAGGGATCTGCTTACCTCTGCTTCCTAAGTGCCAAAGGTAGGCTGGACCCTCCTTCATCAATTAATCAGTCAAGACAATGGTCCACAAATGTGGCCACAGGCCCTACCAATAGAGGCAATCCCCAGATAACTCAGGGCTGTGTCAAGGTGACAGCTGGAGATAACTAAGAGAAGCTGCATGTTTCACCGTTTTATCATTCTCTCCTTCTATAAGTTTGAAAATTTTAGAGTTTGTTTTTCTCAGCCTGGCTTATTTCATCAGTGTGACGCTGTCTGCTTCTTTTCATGTTGTCATGAATGTCAGGCAATTCCTGCTTTTTAAAGCTGACAGTCCTCCACTGTCTACATGCCACTTTTTCTTTAGCCATGCATCTGTTGATGGACAAGTATCTCTCAGAAAACCTAATGTTGATTCTTTTGGGTAAGCGTCCAAAAGTGGAACCTCTGGGTCATATGGTGTCTTAGTTGTCATTCTGTTGTTGTGAGGAAACACCATGACCACAGCGGCTTATAAAAGAAAGTATTTACTTGGGAGCTTGCTTACAGTTCCAGAGGGTGAATCCATCATCATAGCATGTAACATGGTGACAGACATGGGGCTAAACTGGTAGCTGGAGCTCACATATGATCCACAAGCTGGAGAGAAAGAGAGAGAGAGAGAGAGAGAGAGAGAGAGAGAGAGAGAGAGAGAGAGAGAGAGAGAGAGAGAGAGAGAGACTAGGGCTGGTGTGGGCTTTTGAAACCTCAAAGCCCACTTCTAGTGACACACCTCCTCCAACAAGACCACACCCATTAATCCCTCCCAAACAGTTCCACGGACTGGGAACCAAACATTCAAATACATGAGCCTAATGGGGCAATTCTCTTTTAAACTGCCACATATGTGAATCTATTTTTTTTTTCAACCAACCTCCATCCTAGTTTCCATGATGACTGTACTAATTACAGACCCATGAACCATGTGCAAAGAACTTGTTCTTTCTCATATACACAATCTGGCTTGGGGGAACCATAGTAGGAGTGTCCAGGTTGCCTTTGGGACGTGCAGTTTTGGGCAGACCTCAATCAGTTTGTGAGGCTCCCCAGCCGTCATCCCTGGATTCCTGTTCTCAGTGGGGATATGACCTCATTCTCAGAAAAAAAAAAAATGTCAGAAACAGGACTTGCCTTCTGGAATGACAGATGCTTATGTGATCGTACAGAGCCACACAGAGCAGGCCCCACGTCACGCCTGGACATCTGCATTCACATGGTTAAAGACCTGTTAAAGCTACCTCCCTAAATCCACACAAGTTACAGCAGGCTATCCCTCACTTTCCACTAAACAGGAGGACTCCTACCCCAGCAGTTACTGTATAACTTTGAGGCTGGGGAGGCATCTTGGTGGTAGAATATTTACCTAGCATGCACAAGGCTCTGGGTTTGATCCCAGACACTGAAAAAAAAAATTAACACATCAATCTTTCTATACAGAATTATCTAACTCTCATAAAATGTAACTCTTCAGTCACAGCCAAGACCCCATCTGCTCATCAATTTGCACTCCATAAGAGCAAGCACAGACTGGAAATCTTTGAACACCTTCATAGGTTGTTTTAGTTTAGTACCTAGGCTTCCTCAATTATGAAGCTGTACCAGCTGTTAATTCTTCAAATGTAAATGCGCCTTCCAGATAACTGAAGTTCATCTGGACAAAAAGCAACCCTTGACTGTTTTATTCATTTTGATTGGAATGTGTCAAAAATGTCACATTCCTCTGGGGGGAGGTGGGGAGGTAGGATTGGATGGTGGTGGTATGTGCCTTTAATCCCAGCACTCAGGATGAAGAGGCAGGTGGATCTCTGTGAGTCTGAGGCCAGTCTGGTCTACAAAGCGAGTTCCAGGACAGCTAAGGCTACAAAAAGAAACCCTATCTCGGAAACAAAACAAAACAAAGCAAAAGTCACATTCCAGCACTATGCCCTGTTTTGTTTTGTTGTTCAGTTTTTCTGTCTCCTTTGTCTTTAAGCTACCATATGGTTTGACAATGCTGCAAAGAGCAGAACGTGTCTGTCTTCAGCCCCCTCCGGTCTTTTAATCACTGTGAAGATGTGTTAAAGAAGAATAAATACCGTGTGCAAGTTAGAAAGAGTAGCTGAATAAACAATTATTAGAAGTTGGAAAGGGTGGAGGGTTAGTGAAAGAGAGGCTGGGTACAATCAGTATACACCGTATGTATATGGTGAAATATTACACTGGACTGCATTAATATTCACAATTAATACATGTTAATAAATTTTTTTTGAGATAGAATCTCAGGTTGGCCTTGGATTCTATCCTCCTGCCCCTAACTCCTGAGTGCCTAGTTTCTCAAAAAAAAAAAAAAAAAAATGTTAAATAAAGTAAAAATCCTTGAGAGCCACTGAGATGGCTCAGTGGGTAAGGTATCTGATAGAAAGCCATGGGACCTGGGACCCACAATGTGGAGGAAGAGAACTGACCCCCCAAAAATTGTCATCTGATCCCCTCCACACACACAAATGGTTTTTAAAACATTGTTAACGTCAACAAGATGGCTTAGCAGGTAAGGTACTTGCCACTGAGGATGAAGCCAGATGACCTGGGGCCCACACGATGGAGGGAGAGAGCCAATTCCACCATGGGGCTGTCCTCTGGCTTCCACACCCATGCCATGGTGCATACACACATAAGAGAAGAAAATAAATTATAAAAAAATTTAAAGGGTCAGCCGGGTGGTGGTAGTGCACTGGTAGGCAGGCCTGTCCCAGATTTTGAGGTCAGCCTGGTCTACAGAGGAAGTTCTAGGTCACCCAAAGCTATACAGAGAAACCCTGTCTTGAAAAACAACAACAATAACAAAATTTAAAGAGTCAATACAATTTCTAAAGTCTAAAGATGCCTCTTTTTTTCTGTCTTTTTCAGGTAGAGTTCCTGATGTTAAAGAGAGACTTTGTGATTTTATTTCAGGGGTCCAGAGGGTATTGATTGGTCTTGAGTCTCCTCCCAGACTTCCACCATTCTGAAAGGCTGAGATTTCTCCCCTTCTGGATCAGTGGGATGTTATCATTATGGAATGTGTGCTATGGCAAGGGCTCCAAGTTACAGAGAGCCGTTGCCAAGGCAACTAGGCAAAGCCTACCTAATGTATAAACCTGGTTATTTTATTTAAAATTCAAACAGCAGCCTGAGATTCCCATCGGGGGAGGGTAGACTCTGCTCTTGAGAAGGAAGTGGAAAAGTCCTCATCTCCCACAGGAAAGTAGTAATTCCTGAAGTTTCCCTTCAGCGGCACAGGTGTGAACCTGTGGGAGGACTCTGCTTATAGGGAGGCCACTGGGACCAGAGGAAAGAGTGGCCAGATAGCAAAAGATCTCTTCATAAGCCTTGCTGCTGACTGAAGAGGGAAGGCCCTGAGACTGGAGCAGGCCCAACACTGGGGTACCAGCTCTGGAGGCAGAACATCTCTGGGGGGACGAGAGAAGAAGTGCGGAGTCTGAAGCATTGAATCTGCCTTCATTAGAGAAGGTTGCGGGTGGGGTGGGGTGGGGCTGGAGCGATGGCTCCTCCTGCTGTTCCTAGTACCCATGTCAGAAGGCTCACAACTACCTGGAACTCCAGCTCTAGGGTATCCTACTCATTCTTCTGGACTTCAAGGGCACCTTCACTCACAAGAGCAATACCCCCCCCATACATACAGACACACAATTAAAAATAAATACGTATAGAGGCTGGGGACCTTGTATCCACCGATGAGGCTCAGCAGTAGAGTACTATGTACAAACCATCAGTGAGGGGCCGGGGATGAGGCTCAGCAGTAGAGTATTGCCTTGCACATATGAGGCCCTGAGTTCCAGCCCCAACACTGGAAAAAATGAAATTAAAATGTTGGCATTGGAGCTAGATGTGAAGTGATTCCTTGTTGCATGCTCATATCCCCTTCTCACCCTTCAGCCATTGCCCCCTGCTGTGGGGAGGGGGACCACTTTAGGCCAAAGAATGTCAGAGCTCAAAAGCCCATCTAGTGTATCACATTTATATACCTACTGCAGAAACTGAGCACTACAGAGACCCATCTGATCCAACCACCACAACACAGTATCACTCAGAGCAGACAGATTCCTGGAAACTTCGGGAATGTTCTCACTTCATACCTTCCCCTCAGAATCACAAAAGGCTGTGTTTTTACACAACTCTAGCCCATTTCTGAATTGGAAATATTTTTATATATCCCTCCTTGCTCATAGGAGGAAACCTCACAACAGCCAAAAAAGACAGGAACAACCCGAATGTCCATCAAGGGATAAACACATTGGCAAAGTGTAGTATATTTATGTAATGAGGGAAGTATTTGGCCTAAGAGGTAGGAAGTCTAACAGTTGCTGTAACATTGATGAACCTTGAGTGTGCCATGGTGAGTAGGGTAAGCCACTTGGGATTTCTCTTATAGGAATTAGCTGGGGAATGGGGAGTTTGTGTTACTATGCAACAGAGCTTCTGTTTGGGAAAATGAGCAAGTTCTGAAGATAGATGTTGGGGAAGCTTGAACAAGAACAGAAAGGTACTGGAGAGTCAACTATGTGTTATGTATTGTAGTTTGACCTGTAGAGCCGTGCCCCTAGACTCATGCTTGAACACTTGCTCCCCAGCTGGGGTTGCAGATGGAGGTGAGTGACTCACTGGGGAGGGTCTTGAAGTTGCTTCCTGACTGTGGCTAGGGTGTAACAGTCACCTCACTCTCCTCTTGTCATGGTTTCATGGTTGCCCTGCCATGATAGGCTATATCCTCCTGGAACTCTAAACCCAAGTAAGCCCCTCCTCCTATATATTTCTCTTTGGTACGTATTTGATCAGGCAACTCAGAAAGTCACTTGTACATGTATATATTACCGTAATCTTCAAAGGGAAGTATCAGAAGCGATGCTTCCCACTGCCGGACTGATCTACACACACACACACACACACACACACACACACACACACACACACTGCTCTCTCACCCTGGGAAGTCACAATGCACATTTCATAGAAGACACAGAGAGGCCCTAAATCAAAGACTGCTTAATTCAATTTAATCAAGCATTTCCTTTGCTGACTGTAGAACCATGTTCACTTTTCATGGGACACTAATTAACAGCCACATCCCTGGTTCATTCTTGGGGCATGCTGGCAAAGAGCTTCACATTGCTCAGAGCATTTCCTCTACGCTGCCTCAGTGAATACTGGAGGCCTAAAAAAATGTCCATCTCTGCAGTCAGACCGTAAGAACGCTCGCCAGACAGCCAATGACCTGCTTTATGGTCTCCATTTTGCCAATGAAGAAGTGAGGCCCAGAAAAGTCCAGTCCTAATCTAATGGCTTCACAAAGCTGCCCTGTCACATATCTGTCATGGAGCCAAGCTAAGACTCCCATATCTTACACCCTGTTCAGGGCCGAGTCTCCTACCCCACTGCTGGGCCTCTGCAGCTCTCAGTGTATCCCAGACCTAGCTAGGAAGGCGTTCACATCAGCCCTGAAGCTGCTGAGCAGCATATGGGGGACATAAAGAGGACAGGAGGACTCAGCGATCATAGGCTCAGCCTCCCTGTTGTCCAAAATTGGGAGTTGGGAAAGTATACGGTCACCTACCAGCAGTGCCTGGGTTGCCTTACATAGAGCATATCTCTTTATGTGAAAGACAGAGCTTTGTCTCCAGGCTTGGAGACTCCATCTGAGTAGGGCTGAGGAACTTGGGAATGTTTAAACAGACATCCAGGGAATGCCTTCCTGAAGGAAGTATGACAACCCCTGGCCTTAACAGGATACCTCCTGGCTTAGCGCCTTGCTCTGCCAACAGCAGCTAAGGCTCACCAGAGCAGACATGATTTCGTTTTCATAACCACTTTTGAAAAATGTCTCTAAAACACGGAAATAAGCAAAAGACATTTATATGAAGAAAGAGGCAGGCCTGTAGGTTTTTTGGTTTTTTTTTGTTTGTTTTTTTGTTTTTTTGTTTTTTTGCAAACAAACATAAAAATGACCTTCTCACACTTCTGTCTTTATCCCAGCAAACTGTGCTTTGTTCCGCTCTGCCAGACCCAGGAGAGATCGCTCTGATATAGGGTCTCCAGCCTCTGACCTGTGCATTCAGGCAAGTCCGGCCACTCTGGAAAATGTCCCAGCTGCCAACTGCTTTGCTATAAACCCAATTCTTGATTGCAGTGCTGGCCTGGGTTGCTTTCTGAGCCTTGATGGAGACCAAATGGTGTTTGGCTTTCCACGCCCACTCTTTCCCCTGAGCACAGTCTCCCGCTCAGCAGTCTCCAGCTCTCCCTCCCCAGGGACCGACCTCCCCCTCCCTCAGGGAGAGCCTGCACCCCAGCTCAGTGTGTGAGATGAATAAGACAGGGCCGGGCACACATACACAGCATTCCCTTGTCATTTGGCAGGTCCTTGTGGAGAAGCAGATGGAAAAGTCTGAGGACACTCAATCCCCCAAATTCCTTTTCAGAAGGCTCTACCCCTCTCGGCACCTCTCCCCCTCCTCCCCACCCCCGTTGAATCCGTGAGTCTGTCAGAATCCTTAAAACCCAGCTCCAGCTCTCTGTATCTTAGGGCCCAGGAAGAGAGCAAGCATCTAGGAGAGCTGGCTCCCCCCCTTTTCTGAGGCAAGGCAGCCCAAATTTGTCTCAAATTCTCAATCTCAATCTCAATCTCCCTCCCTAGTCTCCCAACTGCTAGAATTTTATAAATGTATAGTAGTTTTTCTTTCCTATAATCTTTTTTTTTTAAGCAAGCTTTAATTAGATACTGGCCAGAATGATGGACTCTGGCCAGGTCTCTTCCTGGATTCCCAGGAAATAACCTCAGTTAGTTAGGGTTTTTATCGCTGTGCAGAGACACCATGACCATGGCAACTCCTATAGATGAAAACTTTTAGTTGGGGCTGGCTTACAGTTTCAGAGGTTCAGTCCATGTCTTAGCTAGGATTTCTATTGCTATGACAAAACACTGTGACCAAAAAGTAAGTTGGAAGGAAATTCAGCATTGCTGTCCATTCTGAAGGAAGTCAGGACAGGAACTCAAACAGGGCAGGAATCTGGAGGTAGGATGCAGCGGCCATGGAGGGATGCTGCTTACTGGCTTGTTTTTCCTGGCTTGCTTTAACCCACCTTCTTATAGAACTCAGGACCCACAGCCCAGGGACAGCATCACCTACCATGGGCTGGGTCTTTCCCCACTGACCACTAAATGACAATATGCCTTACACCTACATCTCATGGAGGCATTTCCTCTACGGAGGCTCCTTGCTCTGTTGACCCTAGCTTGTATTAAATTGACACACAAAACCAGCTAGTAGAGTCTATTATCATCATGGCGGGGAGCATGGCAGCTCGCAGGCAGATGTGGAGCTGGAGAAGTAACTGAGAGTCCTACATCTTGCAGGCAACAGAAAGTCAATTGAAATGCTGGGTGGTGTCTTCCCAATAGTGCCACTCCCTATGAGATTACTGGGGACAGTTACATTCAAAATACCAAAAGTATCGCTTTTAAATTTTATTTTATGTGTATAAATTATACAGACATGTCTGTATGTCTGTATAGCACATGCATGCCTAGTATTTAAGAGAGTCAGACAGGGCTCTGATCCTCTGGAACTGGAGTCACAGATGGTTGTGAGCCACCATGTGGATGCTAGGAATTGAACCCAGAGCCTCTGCAAGAGCCAGTGCTCTTAACATCCAGAGCTCTTAACCACTGAGCCTTCTTTCCTATGGTATTAATAGAGCTATTAGTCTGTAAAGAGCTATATTCTTCAATGTGGTTGCCACTAACCACAAGTAACTGTTTAATTTTAAACTTCAGTCCATTCAAACAGAAAATGTGATCCCTTCATGCATGAGCTCCATTTAAGATGCCCAGTAATAACTTAGAGTTAGGCCACTAACCACAACATAGCTATAAAGGAGTTTGCAGTGTCTCAGCATAAGACCCTGCTGACCTGGTTATTTTATGAACAAAGAGGAAGGAAAGAATCTTAACAACTTTTCCAAACATTCAGGTGTTTCCAATACTATCCTTTGAGGAACCCACCGCTCCGACCCTGATCTGAGTGCAGATACACACTCACAAGTCTGGAAATAGTGCCTGGTCCGTCCCTTGCTTTTGTGTTCTACCTGTGTATTTGTCCTCCAATTCCTACCGTGGCCACAGTTTCAACCATAAATTTTAGACATTTACATGTCTAAAGACCAAATCAAGCCATGTGTTTTTTTCTTTTTGCATTCTTCCTCTCTCTCTCTCTCTCTCTCTCTCTCTCTCTCTCTCTCTCTCTCTCTCTCTCTCTCTCTCTCTCTCTCTGTGTGTGTGTGTGTGTGTGTGTGTGTGTGCAAGTGTATGGAGATGGGAGGTGGACATTGGGTGTTTTTTCATCAACCAAATTTCTACCAATTTGTTTTCAAAGAAATACTTCAACATGTTTTTATTAGGACTGGAGATAAGGTCTCTCCCTGAATCTCGAGCTCACTGGTGGGCTGGCTTTCTTATATGGGTGGTGCTGGACCCAGGTCCTCAAGCACTGTATCAACTGAGCTGCCACCCCAGGTCTTATCAGCATAAAAAATTTTTTCTGGTTATTCTATCTCTATTTCCATAGAAATAATTTTGTAAGCTGGGGTTGGAACTGTATCCATGGAACAAGTCCACTCAGAAAGGGTTCTTTTTAAGCTTCCTGTACATCTCATCATATTCTACTCTCCAGCTAGACTTCGCCGCTTGCCCATCTCTGAAGGTACAACCTACCCTCCTTGTCCCTGTGTACTTCATCCTTTGCCTGGAACTCTCTCCTGTGGCAAGTCCCCCACACTTGCATTCATTCGCACAGCTCAAAACTCGTTCTCTGCGAAGTCCTTTCTAATGTCTAGACAGAGGCAGGCACCGCCTCTCCAGCCACATCTGTTTATAACCATTATCTTTCTATTTTGCATTGTCTTAGAAGTGTATGCTCTCACTGCGACAATTTGAAGACAAGAGACTATGTCCTTTCAGTTTTGAATTCCCACAGCCTAGTCCTTGGGCTAAGTCAAAGTGTATTGACTCAAAGAGTACAAGTCAGGTTAACATTGGGAAGGATGGTGGTGACAAGGTCCTTGGCCCCAGTGCAGCTACTGGATTCATTACAGCACATCCTTATGGACGTTTTAAAATTTTATTTATTTATTTATTTATTTTGAGATGAGGTCTAACTATATTCCCCAGGCTATACTGAAACTCTTATCTTTCCCAGAAGCTGGGGCTACACAGTAGCGTACCCAACTTCTTGTTATTTCTTTTGCCATCTTCCCCATCAAGAAAGTGAAATGCATTTATTACAGCACTCCCTGTCTCGTGAGAAGAATCTGTTAGAAATGACACCAACTGTACCACCGTGTTCTCCATTTCTTCTGTCTTCCTGTCCTGAATAGAAGGATAGCGATGCTGGCTGTGCCAACGCCTCTGTGAATGGAGGTTAAAGTGATGGCACCCAGTGCCTAGTTTGTCACACTGCCCATCCAGGCCTTGTCCTTCTGCCTTGCCTGTGTGCTCCTCCAAGACAGGACTCCGCCTTGAGGGGCCTGGTTAGCACTGACATGTTCATGAGGGGTCACACTCACAGTCAATGCCTTTGTGTAGGAACAAGGTCTCCACTGTGCCTCTTGGGGTGAAAGCAAAGTCCCCAGACACAGAGTTGACTTCCAGAAAAGGCTCCCATGCTAAGTCAGCCAACAGACTCCAGAGCTAATCAGAACCAGATGCGAGGTCTTTCACTTAAATATATTACAGGTCACAGATTTATTTTTTGAAAGCACCTATAATAACAATTAAAGTCATAAAATGTGTTTTCCCTGCATATTTTCTCCTAGTCAACCAAGCAATATAGTCTGATATGTTGGGGCAAATCTGTGCCAAAACCAACATATTTGCTTTGTTGGAAATCTGCAGAATGTGTCTGACTGTGTAGGTGTGTTCTGGTCAGGCCAGGGACAGCTGCCAATACTCACAGTTTCCTAAAATAGCCCACACGTACAAGAATGATAAGCAGAGTCTGTAGATTTGCAGCTGAGGAGTGGAGAGAGAAAGCCTGGGGGAGCAAAAGAGAATGAGGGCATTAAGCATAATTTGTGTAAAGTGGCAGATACTTCCTGAATTAAAAAAATGGAGCTTCCAAAGGGTTCTGAGGTGGCTAGCTACCCGTATTACTTCCAGCACCCCAACACGGGTGGGTGGCTACCCCTGGGAAGACCTGCCAGCCAAATCACAGCATGCTCTCTCTATAGTGTCTCTTACTTGCATTATTCTGGGAGGAGTTGTCACCCACTGGTCTTCTGTCCTCTAATAGCACCCTCAGCCTCAGCAGGATGCTCTTGCCCATATCTCTGTTTGATCTCAATCCCACCAAGTGGTCTGGCTTCTAAATGCAATCGACAGGGATCTAATTGCCCACTGGGTTGGGGGACTTATGACTTTACTTTATGGTACCTATTTCCATTCCAAGAAATCCATGTGCCAATGCCAGTCTCTTTTTGTGTGTGTTTTTTTTTTTTTTTTTTTTTTTTTGTCTTATTTTGTTTTTCAAAAATAGGGTTTCTCTGTGTAACAGCTCTGGCTGTCCTGGAACTAGCCTTATAGACCAGGATGGCCTTGAACTCAGATCTGCCTGCCTCTGCCTCCAGAGTGCTGGGATTAAAGGCATGAGTCACCACCGCCCAGCTAAAGATATTTCCATGGGGGAAACCTTCTCTCCATTCTTCTTGTCACTCATTTCCTTTTGGGGAAATGCACCCCAACTCCCGTTCCCATCAGGATTGATAACACTCCACCTCCACACCTCCAGACTCACCCCCAAACACACACCCCAAGAACCTCAGTGGTATGTCATAAGCTTTACCAAAGGATACTAGTGATGAGTTCACTGGAGGTCTGGGCTCAGTGGAGAATTTACACTTCAGGTCCTTGCCTTTAATTTTTATTTTAGGAACAGTGAGATGGCTTAGTGAGTGAAGGTGCTTGCTACCAAGCCTACCCACTGAGTTTGATCCCCAGGCCCCACATGGTGGAAGAGAGAACTGACTCCTTTGAGGTGACTTTAGATCTTCACAGACATGCTCTCTCCATACATACCCAAAACACCAAGTACACACGCACGCGAGCGCACACACGCACACATTTTTAAAAAATCAGTTTCAATACTTACCACATTTACACTATCACCCTCCAGAGTATAAGAAGTTACATGGTAATAAAACAGGAAGCTTTGAGGCTATACATTTAAAAATGAATAAATAAAAATTTTAATAAAGAGCCAGATGTTTGTCGTTTCAAAGTGCTTCCCTACAAAAGATTCATTGGTTACAAAATAGAAAGGGTCATTGTGTGGAATGCTGTCCTCCAGGGATGACATTACAGTGGGAAAACAATGACTGACAATAATTTATTGAATATTTCAAAGTGGCTTTATAGAGAGACTTTTGGATGCTCTCAACACAAAGAAATGTGATAAATCCACCAACTCCCCTATGCAATTACTATACATTGTACATGTGCATTGAAATCCTAGATGTACTACTGTATATCGATTGAGAATAAAAATAAGATGTTAGAAAAAGGGAGTAGCATGTTTTGTGCATACATGTGAGGGTGGAGAATGTTCACCCATGTATGTGCTCTTTTTTTTTTTTTTACACAAATTAAACTTTATTATTAAACTTGTGCATGGGTCCGAGTTGGTTCTTTTTATCTGATGAGTCATTCTCCAGCCCACGAGTAGACCTTAAATGTTCTCATCACGCCCACCCAAGAAAAGCCTGGTAACAATTTAAGACGAGGGTATGTCAATTAGCACGCTCATGGCAAACATCTGACAGTGTATGCATATATAAAACATCAAGTTGGTACATACATATATGCAAACGGCTGAGTGTGGGGATGGCATGCTGAGTGTGGGGATGGCATACAGCGTTTAGGAAAGCCACCTAGAGAGAGTAACCTCAGGTGATGCCAGAGGATGGAAAGAAGGCAGAAGGACAAGAGCCACGAGAGAAGATAGAACACGCTTGCTTTTCTGTTCTGTGGTGACTACGTGTATAAGGTTGGAATTGACAGTGAAAGTGTCATGACCCTAAGCAAAGAGCCACACCTTCCGCTACACAGCCTGTAGCACCGTACGGAGGTTCACTGAAAGGCACAGCATTCTGGGCTTGAGTGGCAACTTTAGTCTAGCAGTGTGATGTTTTCATTCGCTCATGATAATAAAGTGATTCTACTTTTTTTTTTCAGGTTTTTTTTTTTATTTTATGTGTATGTGTGTTTTGCTTGCACATATGTCTGTGTATCATGTACTTGCCCGGTGCCCAGGAAGGTCAGAGGAGGGCATGGGATCCCTTGGGACTGGAGTTACAGGTGGTTGCGAGCCCCTATGTGAGTTCTGGGAACTGAACCCCGATCTTCTGCAATTGCAACAAGTGCCCTAAACTGATGAGCCTCTCTCTAGCCCCATGCCCCCCCCTCCCTCCCTCCCTCCCTCCCTCCCTCCCTCCCTCCCTCCCTCCCTCCCTCCCTTTATTTCCTTCCTTCCTTGTCTCCTTTTTAAATTTTTATTGTATTATTTATTTTTAAGAAAACAAAACATCTCCTTGCTTGGGCAGTGCAGGAGAGCTAGTTTGCTGACAAGCTCAGCAACCACCCAAGCCCAGATCCAGGGCACTGAGCTGCCCCACCCCAACACCCACCCCAACATCCACTCCCTCGCCAACACCCGCCATCCACCTCAACATCTATCTCAACACCCACCCAACACCCACCTCAACATTCACCTCAACTTCCCCAACACCCACCCCAACATCCCCCCAATACCCACCTCAACACTCCCAACACCTACCCCAACACCCACCTCAACATCCACCCCAACACCCACTCCAATATCCACATCAACACCCCCAACACCCACCCCAACACCCACTCCAATATCCACATCAACACCCCCAATACCCACCCCAACATCCACCCCATCTATGAGCTGCTGAAGTGTGTGAAGGGGCTGGTCCTGCAGACCCAAAGCTGTAGGGTCTCCATGACTCAGGGCAACAGCAGGTATCTAAGAGGAGTCTGGGTGAGGGTCCAGAATTAATGATGTAGGAGAAACCAGAACTGGAACTAGACTGATGACTTATTGCAATGAAATTTGCAAGTAAAGCTGTTTGGACAAAAGGGTTTATTGTGTGGTACACTGTGACACACCAAAGCTTCCATGGCAAGATCTTTTTTCTTTTTTGGTCCCTGGAACTAGCTCTGGAGACCAGGCTGCCCTCAAATTCACAGATTCACCTGCTTCTGCCTCCTGAGTGCTGGGATTAAAGACATGCACTGCCACTGCCTGACCCTTTATTTTTATTTTCTATTTTCTTTGGGGGGGGAGGTTACAAGGGTGGGTGGTAGATATGGAAGGACTGGGAAATGAGTGTGATTGGGGTTCATAATATGAAATTCCCAAACAATCAATAAAAAAAAAAACTTCAGGGGTAAAAACAAAGAGAAAAGAAAACATTGAGTTGTTTGCCATAAACCCACACATCTTATTGCCAACTACCCTTTGAGAAAGCTGAACAAATTTTAAAATACATAAGTCAGAGACTCTTCTAAAATAATTAATCTATCAAATGCCATGAATTCATGAGGAGATCTCTATTAAGACCCTCAACTGGGGGCATTTATATTGTTTTTGAGAGTGATAAATTTCAAAATTTCAGAGTTTGCTTTAGTTTGGTTTCGGGGAGCTGGATTTTTCTTTGTAGCTTAGCTAGGCTGGCCATAAATTCTCAATCCTCCTTCCTCAGCCTCACCAGGAATAGAATGACTGGCATGTGCCATCATCGTACCCGGCTGAAATATTCAGTTCTTCTGAATGTCATTTGATCTGGTCATTTGAAGCACATACAGGCACCAGTATCTGGGGTTCCATCCTGGGTTGTGATTGCGAGCCTTGCAGAGGGCAACAATGACCGTGAGAAAGAGAGGGCAGGGAGACAATGTTATGCTCACCCTGTGCTAGCATTCCTGCAGAGCTGCTCCATATACTCCTCTCCAGGCAACTAGCTTTCCCTGCTCTCACCCAGGGATGGAGATGGGGACATTTCCCCTCCAGACTGAGTCATCGGTGATTTGTTTACTTCTACCTCACTCTAATTCCTCATCGATTCTCAATTCAAGACCTAAATTGATGTCTCCGGGAAAGGAATTCCAGCTGTACAGTTCTCTGTTATTATGGGGCTGCTGCTAGGACAGGCTCTTGGTACCTACCTACATTTCATGGTGAAAAGTTCCTGGGGGAGGGGCTAGAGAGATGACTCAGAGGGTAAGAACATTTGCTCTGCCATAGTTGAGGACCTGAGTTTGAATCCCCAGCACCCATGTGAAAGATGAGGCATGGTTTTGTGTGCCTGTAACCGCAGAACTGGAGGGCAGAGACGGTGGGATCCTGGAAGCTTGCTAGCTTAGGTAAAGTAACTTATGGTTCATTAAGAGTCTCTTTCTTTTTACCTATCTATCTATCTATCTATCTATCTATCTATCTATCTATCTATCTATCTATCTATCTGTTTGGTTTTTCGAGACAGGTTTTCTCTATGTAGTCCTGGCTGTCCTGGAACTGTCCTTGTAGATGAGGCTGGCCTTGGAACTCTCTCTCTTTCTCTCGATCTCTCTCTATTTGCTGCCTACAGACCTGATGTAAACTCTCAGCTATGCTTCAGAACCTTACCTGCTACCATGGCCCCAGACTTGATGACTATGAACTAGTTCTCTGAAACTATAAGACTGTAAGCAAGCCCCAGTTAAATGCTTCCTTTCATAAGTTGCCTTAGTCATGGTTTCTCTTCATAGCAATACAACAGTAACCAAGACACCTATCTACCTACTTACCTGCAGAACAATCTCAAGCACCAGGTTCAGATTAGAGATTCTTCTGTTCCTTAGAATATCATGTGAGATTAGACGGGGAGGCTCAGAAACCCAGCCACGAGACATCATTTTTTTCCTATCCCTGCCTCCATCACACCTCACGAGGGGACCTGGTGTCCATAGCTAGAGACACCCTACATCACACCTTCTACAGTCTTCCACAGACTGACCTGCCTTGGCCTTCTCTTGGGTCTAGGACTGTGTACACTCTGACCCAAGATCCAACATATCTTGGAAATGGATTTGGGGGGAGTTAGACAGGCAATTTGGGGGCCCTACATTTGGAGAGACAGTCTAAAGAGAAGAAAAATACCAGCTAGATCCACCACTTAGCCCAGGGGATTCAGGATTTATCATGTGTGGGTAGCAGGAGAGGCAGGGCTAGGGTGAGGGTGAGGGGGCCAAACACAGTACAGATCGTCTTGATAAATTGTGTTACTAGATTTCCTGATATTCATTCATCCTTGTGATTCTGGAATGAAGCCTGCTTAGTCATGGCTTTTATATACTGCTGGATTCCATTTGCTAGTGTTCTACATAGGAATTTTCCATCCATATTCATAACTGAAATCAATCTCTAGCTGTCTTTATTTGCAGTAATGTTGAAGGGTTTCAATGTCAGGGTTATGCTACTTTTGTAAATTGAATTGGGAAGCGTTCCATCATTTTTTGTGTTCTGTAACAGCTATTTTGCTCCTTTTTAATATGTGAGGCATTTGCAGAAACAGTCTCATAAAAAATTTAAATCATACAGAAAAAGCAAAAATTCTCTTGGCCGCTCCCTTCATGTTCTAATTGCCTGCCTAAAAATGATCACTGTTACCCATCTGCTGATTGCTTCTGGAACTTTCATTTTCTTATATACATGTGCATATATATCATTTGGTACTTTTTAAAACCTAATATAGTACAAATTTTTACAATTTGTACAATTTATTTTTAGATTTAAAATTATGTGTTGGAGAATTAGCCATGCTAATCCACATGGAACTATCTCATTTTAAAAAATGCATAATATTTCACATAATGGAAAGCTATATATTCTTATATATTTAAATTCATTTTTGTATGCATGTATGCACATATACCATGCCATGGGTGTGGAGGTCTGAGGAAAACTTGTGGGACTTGGTTCTCTTCTTCAACATGTAGGTACCAGGGATTGAACTCAGGCCATCGGGTTTGACAGCAACCACCTTCACCCTCTGAGTAGTCTCACAGGGTCCTACTATAGTCTAGGCTGGTCTCCAATTCACCATCCTCCTGTTTCATTTTTCTAGATCTACAGGCATGTGCCTCCATGCCCGGCCTTAGAACCAATATTTTTATTCAAAGTGATTTTTATCTTAAGGGATATTTGTGTTTGTTTCTTAATTCACTAATACACTGTGTTGAGTATTTTCTCACAGCATTTACTGATATTTGGCTGTACTCTGTTTAGTCATTTGTTAGTGAGGTCATTCATTTGTTCGGATTTGGTTTTCCTTCACTGACACTCCAACTTCTTCAAAACAAGACTTTTTTCTGAGTCACATGTGGTGGCACATGCCTGTAGTTTCCAAACTTGGGAGAACCTGCCTCAAAAAGTCAGTGAGCCAGTAAGGCCTTTCTTCTATGCTGTTCCTAGCCTCCGTTCATTGTGTCTGGCACATCGTGGACACTCAGTTAGGATGAAAATGGATGCATGAAAAATTATCTTTGTGATTGGCTCTGTGGCAGAACATGTTGCTATTTCTTCTAATTAGGTAGTAGAAGTAGTAGAAGTGGAAGTTCTGATTCAAAGGGTGCTGGCATTTATAATTTCAACAGATCCGGAACTGACCTGCAATCTGATCTAGTGACACGTACGAGAACTTTATTGCTCTTACCTTCATATGCTGCTAACAATTTTTGCCCAATTGGTAAATGAAAAAAAAAATGTGTCCATTGCTGATTGAATTTGCACTTCATTAATTTTGTTGTTGCACTTGGCCAATGTTTTAAATTGTTCTGTTCTATTGTAACGGAATTCTGGAGACTGGGTGACTTTTAAAGGAAGGACATGTATTTCTCATAGCAGTAAACGACAAGGAGTTGCAGATCAAGGTGCCAGCAGTTGCTATTTCCAAGATGGCACCTGAACACTGTGTTCTCGTGTCAAAGAAGGATTGCATGACTCAAGCACATCCCCCAGAGGCCCATCCCCTGACACTTCACTGACGATTACATTTCTTGACAATCGATTTGCTGGACACATTCATCCCACAGCAAACACACTTTATTACTTGGGGAATCCCTTTCTGTTACTGCTTTATTGTTGACATGCTTCTTCACCCCCACTTGTTGCTTGTGCTGATCTTACTGACCTGGAGGGCATTTTTATTTATGTATGTTAAAAAAAAATCGTCATAGGCTAGAGAGATGGGTCAGGGGTCAAGAGCATTGCCTGCGCTTCCACAGGACCTGGGTTCAGCTCCCAGCACCCGCATGGCAGGTCACAACTGCCTGTATTCCAGTCCCAGGGGATCTCATGCTGTCTTTTGGCACCAGACACACATGTGGTACAGAGATATACATGCAAACAAATATACCCATACACATAAAATAAAGTGCTCAAAAATTTTATTTTTCAACTATCTGGCCAATGTTTTCTTTTAAACTGTTTCTTTTGATTTATATTTGTTTATGGGCTTCTCCAGTCTGTAGTATATAATTCATAATTTAATGAATCAAATTTACTCTTTTAACTTTTTCATTACATTTTAGTGTGTGTGTGTGTGTGTGTGTGTGTGTGTGTGTGTGTGTGTGTGTAAGAATGTGCCACAATACATGTGTGGAGCTCAAAGGACAATTCAGGGTGTTGTCTTTTCCTTTCGCCTTGTAGGTTCCAGAGAACTCAGGTCATCAAGTTTGGTGGCAGGCGCCTTGCAATCCCCCTCCTCTGTTTTTAAAAAATGTATTGTATGAGTGTGCATTGCACTTGTGCCATGACTTGGCACTTGAGCCGAGGTCAGAGAACAACTTGCAGAAGTCAGTTTTGTCCAAGGATTGGACTCAGGTGTCAGTCTTGGCAAATGACATCCTGCCAGCTCTCATTTTCCTGTTTATGGGTTCCCAGTGTCAAAGTTTAAAGCTATTTATCACATCTGAGAATAATGAGGAATCTGTCATACTCAGCCATAATGGATCTCTTTTCAAACTGATGTTATGTTATTTTTTCTGCTGTTGTAGTTATTGTTTTTTATTGAGACAGGCTGTAGTCTAGGATGGCCTTAAACTCATTCTGTAGATCAGGCTGGCCTCAGCTTCCCTAATGCTGGGGATGTAAGCATGTGCCCTCACATTTAGCTTCAAACGGATAGTCCTTAAATACTTGTTACATGTTTATCTAAAGAAAAGTTGGCACCTTTCTTCAAGGCAGGAGCTAGAACAAACAGGCAGAGGGTGCCCAGGGGCCTCTGGAAGGGCAGAATCCCATTCTGGGCATTTGGAGGCCTCTGTTTTGTTTGTTTGGTTGGACAGGGGCTAGAACACTGGCTGGGCCTTATACCTGAAGTCTGTTACATTACATCATGCTCACTTATAAAGTGGGCATTTTGGTCATCTAAACTAACAAACATATGACCTGAATCTCTTCTCTCACTAATGCATTATCAATTTAACTTATCTCCGTCTGAATTAGTGCTTGGGACTCAGTAAGTATTGCTCCCACGCCCACCCCCATCCTATTCCTTTTTCTCTGTCCTCTCTCCTCCTCCTACACCTCCCTTCCCCCCTCTTATTTTCCTCTTCCAGCTCCCCCGTTTATTTTTTTCCTCCTTTATGTCATTATTATTTCTATACAATCTATAGTCCTTTGAGAAAAATGTCACAATCAAAGCCAGTAATTCTTTTTGTTTTATTTTCGTTTTGGTCTTTGATGTTTTGTTTGAGACAGGGTTTCAAACAGCCTCTCTCTAGCCCCATGCTTCTCTCTCTCTCTCTCTCTCTCTCTCTCTCTCTCTCTCTCTCTCTCTCTCTCTGTGTGTGTGTGTGTGTGTGTGTGTGTGTGTGTGTGTGTGTGTGTGTGTGTCTGTGTGTGTGTGTGTAGCCTTGGCTGGCCTGGAACTTCCTATGTAGACTAAACGGGCCTTGAACTCACAGAGATTTGCCTGACTCTGGTTTCCCAGCCCTGGGATTAAAGGCATGTGCCACCCTCCCTGGCAAAGTCAGTAATTCTTAGCTTGAGGGTGTATAAGAGAGTCACTTGAGATGCTTCAAAATGAATAAATAAATACTAAGTGCACTCCTAGGCTTTATCCTAGATTTGAGGAATAGAATTTACCAAGAGAAAGGCCAGAAATTCCAAAATGTTAGAAACTTCCCTAGTAGTTCTGACACGTTGCACTCAGAGTCCAGACATCATCTTGGGCCTTGAGTTTTAATATAGGACTTTAGGTTTAAAGAAATATTAACTGAGCTGGGTGCCCGCCTTTAATCCCAGCACTCAGGAGGCAAAGACAGGTGGATCTCTGTGAGTTTGAGGCCAGCCTGGTCTATGGAGCAAGTTCCAGGACAGGCTCCAAAGCAATACAGAAAAACCCTGCCTCAAAAAAACCAAAAGAAAAAAAGAAAACAAAAGAAAACAAAACAAAAAAAACCTCTTAACTGCCCAGAGCTACAGTCAGTCAGCCAGTGCTACTAATTCCAAAGGACAAATGACCCAGTTTCATCAGCAAAAAGATGCCTGAGAGTCATGAAGCAGGACAGTAGAAACATGGGTAAAGACTCAAGTGCAGTGTACAAGCTGTGTTTGGACCCCGATTTGAAATGACTGAAGCAAACCTTTTGCATGTAAGAAGGGGAAACAACACAGATGATTGGCTATGAAGGGATTATTTCTGTTGGATGTGCTATTGGCATGATTGTGCTCAGAGCTGTTTTTATCTGACAGTGATAAATATTGGCATATTTAAGGGTGAAATAATATCTGATATTACCTTTAAATGTTCCAGTAAAAGAAGGAATAACCATGGGAAGGACTAAAGAAGCCAGGCTACATACACTGAGGACCGTTGAAACTGAGTGGTGGGTGTGTGGGGTCTGAGCTTCATTTTCTTCTGGTATGTTTTTAAAAATTCTAATGAAAATGTTTCAAAAGAATGTTGTGATCCATAAGGATTTGAAGCCCCAACTCTGGTTTTCTTTTCGTATTTTTTGTTTGTTTGTTTTTGTTTTTTGAGACAGGGTTTCTCTGTAGCTTTGGAACCTGTCCTGGAACTAGCTCTGTAAACCAGGCTGGCCTTGAACTCACAGAGATCCATTTGCCTCTACCTCCGGAGTGTTGGGATCAAAGGCATGTGCCACCAATGCGCATATATATATATATAGTGGTCTCCCTTTACACCCCAGGTTAGCCTCTAACCCTCCATTCTTCTACTTCAGCCTTCTGAGTTTGGGGATTACAGGCTTGCACTACCATGCTTAGCTCAGAGTCAGCTTTTGGTGACCCCTACTGTGAGGGGTTCTTATTTCCTTTACACTGTATCTGCTATGATCAAGAAACAGTACTCGTTTTCATGTGGCTTCTTTAATTTTTGAAATGTATTTGTTTACTTACTGTCTGTGTGTACACAAAGAGGCAAGGTTTCCTCTCAATGAAATCATCAGAACAAAGAACAAGAATCATCCAGACTGGGCCTTAGTAAGTAGGGAGTAGGGTGTTGGGTATGTGTGTGGTGAAGACAGGAGGATCCCTACAATGATCGGCCATTCTAGCTGAATTAGAAAGCTCTGGGTTCAATTACAGACCCTGTCTCAAAAAATTAGCTGGAGAATGACTAGAAAGAAGCGTGTGCACACACACCCCCACACGCACACCAGGACCATATGAGCCATTCCTCATCAGCCAACAGGACTCCTTAATCTCTTGGCCAGTGGCTTTGCCTGGGGAATCTGAGGCTGTCCTGGTCCTCCTGACTTGGAAATCAAATGGGCTCAGGATGAACCAGCCTGGTCTGTTGGAAACAGATCTTTGGCAGGGGATGGGTGGAGAACAAGCTATGTGCCATTTGAGTTTCTTACATGAAATATACAGGTATCTGAGGCTGGAGAGATGGCTCAGTGGTCAGGAGCACAGGTTGTTCTCCCAGAGAACCTGGGTTTGATTCCCAGCACTCACATGGTGGCTCACAACTGTGTGAGACCCCACTTCCAGGGCATCAGAAGCCCTTTTCTGGCCTCCATGGACACCAGGCACATATGTGATGCACAGACATTCATGCAGGCAAAACACTCATGCACATAAAATAAAATTAGTTAAATATATAAAGGTACTTGAATATAATTTATGCACACCCAGTATACTTAAAATCATCTCTAGAGCTGGGCGTTTGTGGCACATGCCTTTGATCCCAGCACTCCGGAGGCAGAGGCAGGCAGATCTCTGAGTTCAAAGCCAGCCTGGTCTACAGATCGAGTTCCAGGACAGGCTCGAAAGCAATATAGAGAAACCATGTCTGAAAAAACAAACAAACAAACAATTCATCCCTAGATTACTTAAGTTCAATGTAATATACACACTATGTGAAAGTCATTATACTACACTATTTACAGAATAATGACAAGAAAAATACAGTCTGTCCACATTTAGGAGAGTCGCAATCACTGTAGGCCTAACTTCACAACACACACAGGATATTCAAGACAAACAATGCTTAAGCAATGGATGCTAGAGAGAGATGGAGGATGTGTCAAATGATGAGAGGGTATAGCTGGGAATGCCAATACCACATCTCTTTACTCCAAAGGGTTCAGGGTAAGGCTATGTGTGCCACAGATTCCAACTTTGCTTCCTTTCTGGCTGTGCTGGGAATGGAGTCCAGGGCCTCTCCTGCATGCTGTACCACAGAGCTATAATGCCATGACCAAGGTTTCTGTCATTGTTTATGGATTTTAAAAACAAATCTTTCTGGATTTTTGATCTGAGCTTGGTTGAACACACAGGTGCTGAATCTACTGGTAGGAAGGTCAACTGGGTATCTGATCACGGCCCGAGGTCTAGCCCAGACCCTAATATCAAAGTCTCCACAATGGACTCAGGCACTGGTTGCTTTTAAAGCCACTAATGTGCTTATGTGAAGTAGGGTTGAGTGCTCTGAGCTAGAGGCCTAGGGAGTACACTGATGTAAACAGAATCTTTACTTACAACAAATTAGGAAACATATTTTACTTGTAGTGTGCTTGCTCTCAGGATGCCAGGAGGCTTGGTGTTCAAGCATCAAGATTCGGATGCACCCTGAGAGCATCCAAAAGTGCACCTTCTTAAGAGTCAATAAACATGCTGAGGTGTGGTAGTGGATGCCTTTGATACCAGGCAAAGGCAGGCAGAGCTCTAGTTCCAGGCCAACCTGGTCTACAGAGTAAGTTACAGGACAGCCAGGGCTGTATGTAACACAGACAGACCCTGTCTGGGGGCTGGGGGGGCAGTCAATAAGCCCTATGTTATCAGGTAAGTGTTGGGCTTGCTGCGCCTGCCCACTCAGGTTAAGAGCTCCTTAAGCTCTTGGCACTTCGTGCTCTTGAAACCTGGGAGAGGGTAAACTTGGGGAATCCTGCTGCCTCAGGCTAGGTATATAAGGGAAGCCCTCACAGGGAAAAAGAAGTTCCAAAGGATGAGGGAGACAAAGGAATGTTGGGGGATCATGGATTCAGACTCGGTATTTTTAGAATCTGAAGGGCCAATTTCCTGTGTCGCCAAGATTGCCACCTTCAAGTCAGGTTCGATTGCACCCAGGGAATGCTGGGGGCATCTTTTGCCAGACTTAGCGGGATGGGAAGAGTGTGAGCCTTCTCGGATCTGGAAGCGAGGGGATTTTGTCTGTGTTCTCTGAATTCTTGGCCTCTGTAACCCCTCTCTACCTGGCCAGCTCCACCTGGGCAAGGGGTTACCAGGGAAACCCGGGATAATGCAAGGGGAGAGAGGGGGAGAGGTAGCAGAGGCTCTCTGAGATGGGGGTGGGGATGGGAAAGACTTCAGGGCGCTTAGGAGGGAGGGAGATTAGAGGGAAAGACGGGGGAGGCTGAGAGATCAAGGGAGTGAGAGGGCTAGCAGATCTCTCCCCCAACATTCCTCCCGAAATTTTTGGTCGTTCCCTTGGTTATAGAAGAATAGCAATTAGCAAATTCAGTAAAAAGAGCCAGAACTGGAGACTGTTTGTGCATTTGGGGGCCAAGACGCATTAGTGAAGGAATGTGTTCAGAACTATATATAACCTCTCTCCGGGCCCACCCACCTGTCCGGTCGGGTGAGCGATGGTCTGTTTGCCTGAGCTGGTATGTAGTTCATTTCGCTCTGGGAGCCCACCATCTGGGCAGGAGTCTTGCTGCCAGTAGCTCTCAGTGACCATATATGGCAAAATGATATATGTGATAAAAAAGGAGCAAAATTCTACAGTTGTGTTGGCCCTGGGAGCACTCAGTCTGTTGGGCTCAAAACCCTTTCCAGCCCCTCTGGGGCCCCCACCTTGCTCCAGAAACCTAAAGGACTTAGTGATTGGCTGGGAAAGGCACACACACACACACACACACACACACACACACACACACACACACACACACGAGAGAGAGAGAGAGAGAGAGAGAGAGAGAGAGATCTGAAAGGAATGTGTGTGTTGATGCTTGCTAATGCCACATACATAAACAAAACAATTTAGCAGAAAGGAAGAAATGAGTGACTTAGAAATGAAAGCCAGAGAGGGAAAGCAGGCTTGGGTAAAGGCTGGGCTGGGAGGGGACCCGCCGGTGGGAAGTAAGAAGCCGGAGGTGGCCCAGAAGGCAAGGAAGTTCTAGGCTCCTCTGCCTCGGGGAGGCACAGACAGAAGCAGGAATAGCCAACAGAGGCTGAGAGAGCAAAGCATTGCTCTGCCCAGCCTACTTGCCCAGCTCAGCACAAAAAGTGTGTGCCTGTTTGTCTGCATAGGTTACACACACCACACACACACACACACACACACACACACACACACACACACACACACACACTCCTTACTAATGCCCTATGCAAACAATGGCTCTCTTTTTGGACCAGTTTCTCTGAGCTGACCATAGAGGTAGATAGAGTACTGGCTACTGGATGCATCAGAGGTGATATTCCTGTGGCCCAGAAGGGAACTAGGGTTTGAGTCTGTTTCTATACATGCTGACCAGATATGTCCCCAGACACTGACAGGTCATCCCAAAAGGATGTGTAAGAGTCAACTTTCTGCCACTATGACAAAATACCTGTGACAAACAACTTCAAGGAGGCAAACATTTATGTAGGCTCACTGTTACGAGATTTCATTCATTTGGCTCTTTGCTTCCAGCCTGTGATGAGGCAGGAAGTACTCACAGCAAAGGGCGTGGGAGGGAGGAAGTGGCCCTAGGTAAGATATACTCTTCAGAGGCATGACCTCAGTTACTGCTTCCAGCTAGGTCCCACCTCCTGAGATTCCATCCTCCCCCAGTAGCTCCTTAACGATGAACTCATCAATGCATGGAGCCCTCATGATCCTAGTATTTCTCAAAAACATCTTCTAGTTGGGTGTGGTGGTGCACATCATTAATCCAGCACTCAGGAGGCAGAGGCTGATAGACATCTGAGTTTGAGGCAGCCTGGTCTACAGACTACTTTCAGGGCAGTCAGGGCTTCCTAGTGAACCCCTGTCACCAACAAACACTATTTCAAGACAAGAAAAAGTTGCTTTTTTTTTAACAGACGTACTTAATCATAACAAGGTGTCATTCACTGACCATATCTTCAGAGATCAGAATATCCCGTGTGAGTAAAGGAGGACAAGATTTTTGACCTTGTAGAGACATTACTTCCTCTGAGGCTCCCCAGGGCTAGGTTGGTGTGAGATTCTTGGACAGAGGGATGGGACAAGAAACTTTTCTGCCAGGAAGCAGGGTTAATTTGTGCCAGCATTGGCTCCGTCAGCCCACATGCAAAGGCTTCCTCTGTTACTCCTTTCAGAGCAGCACCGCGTGGGGATCTTAAAGGGCTACTTTGGATGATGAGTAAGTGTAGTTGATGAATTAGGGGGTGCATGGTCATAAAGTCATAGATAACAGATACAGGAGTGGATATCTTTGATGGCTGGGTTCTAGGGTGGAAGGCCACATTTAACCCTGTGTGATGGCTATTCTCCTCTCTCAAAGCTTATACCTCTCAATGGTGCTTCTCTGGGATCCAAGCCTTTACCATGTAGACCTTTAATGACTATGAGACCTGAACATAGCACACATGTAACAGAAAGGTCTAGAAACTGCTTGTTTGTAGATGAGCTGAAACTGAGTTTTCCTACAAACCACACGGCTATTGACCGTCAAAAGGGACCTGTAGACATGCTAGAGAGCTGTTTGGAGAAGGAAGATATGGGCAGAAGTGAGAATGGTGGTCCCCACACTACTCTGTCTGCTTTGGTGCATTGTAGGCTGACTTTTCCTTCCTGCCTGCCAGCAGACTTTTCTTTCCTGCCTACCAGTTTCCAGATAAACCACACGGAGTCTTATTATTAATTATAAATGCTCCACCAATAGCTCAGGCTTGCTACCAGTTAACGCTTACTTTTTAAATCAACCCATTCCCATTCCTTTATTTGCTGCCATGTGGCTCATGGCTTGTTACCTCATTTTGTACATGATCTGCTTCCTTTGTGTCTGGCTAGCAACTTCTCTGACTCTGTCTGCCCTCTTCTCCGTGTCGTCCCAGTCTGGTTCTCCCACCCAGTCTCTTCCTGCCCAGCTATAGGCCAGCCAGCTCTTGATTAACCAATGAGTGTAATACATATTTACAGGGTACAAAGATTGTTCCGCAGCAGTATCTTTTCCAATTTCTGTCACACAAGGGCCAGCATCAGCAAGCACTTCACTCTGTCCCTTTGCTCTGCCTCAGTGACAGTGGAAACCCGTGCTGAGATGGGAGTTTTGCTGGCCTGCTCCCCAAGTGTCTAAGATGACATCTTCCTTGTGATCTGTTCTGAACATTTGATGTGGCAGAAACTCATCTTGTTGAATTACTGTCACAAGTGAGACAAGACTGTCTCTTTGGTTATATGTCCTTTGTTATATTTTGGAATCAGTTATTATTAATCTCATGAAACAAATTGGGGTGTGTTTCCTTCTGCTCTATTTTCTGAAGGAATTTGGCTGATAATAGTGTTATTTCCTTCCCTGGTGGAATTCTCTTCCTTTGAGAGAATTCGCCAGGGAAAGAGTTTTGCTTAAAAAAGTCTTTCTTTTCTAAACAGTTATTGAGATGTCATTGACACATAAAATTACATATATTTAAAGCATACAACTTGATGTTTTGGTGTCACATATTCTAATGACCCTTATATACCAGATAATTAATGTAGCTGCCATTTCTAATAGTTACTCGTGTGTGTGTTTGTGTGTGTGTGTGTGTGTGTGTGTGTGTGAGAGAGAGAGAGAGAGAGAGAGAGAGAGAGGAAGAGAGAGACAGAGACAGAGAGACGGAGAGAGAAAGAGAGAGAAGAGAGAGAGATTTAATTTAAGAGCTGTCTGGAGAGTGTTGGCTGCACAAGTTTAAGGGCCTGAGCTTGGTTCCCCAGCACCCATATAAAAAACAGAGCTCTACTCTAACTCCAGCAATGGGTGATGGACATAGGCAGACCCCAAGGGCTCACTGGCCAATGACTCCAGCCAAAACAGCAAGTTCCTAGTTTAGTGAGAGAGCCTGTGTCAAAAAATAAGGTAGAGAGCCAAGTTGTGGTGCATGCCTTTAATCCCAGCACTTGGGAGGCAGAGGCAGGCTGGTCTCTGTAAGTTGAGGTCAGCACAATACTTTCTCTTTTAATGTCTTTTAGTCTCTGATGGGGTCTCTCTTCCTTCATCCTGTAATCTTCCTCTCCTCATTCTCTTTCTCCTCCTTACTCTCCCTTCTACTTCCCTGTCTCCACTCTCCCTTCCTCCCTTTTCTTTTTCATTTCCTTGTCCTGGATCCATCTCTTTAGCTAAGAGTTTGCCAATTTTGTGCTAATTTTAGGGAACCAACTCTTGCCTTTGTTAACGGTTTCCATTTCACAAATATTTGCTTTTGGCAGTATTTCCCCCTCCTATTTATGGTTCCTCTGATCTTCTTTTTCTAGCTTTTGTTTGTTTTGAGACAAGGTCTGTTACAAAGAGACCCAGGCTGGCTTCAAACTTGCGATTCTCCTGCCCATGCCTCCTGAGTAGTGAGATTCTAGGCATGCGCTAGAATCTGCCCCGCCCCCCTTTTTTTCTTTTTTGTAAGCCTTCTGTTTGTGGGGTGTGTGTGTGTGTGTGTGTGTGTGTGTGTGTGTGTGCGTGGTGGTGCGCGCAGGTGTTTGTATGTCAATGTGAAGCCTAGTGGACAACCTTGGGTTCATTCTTCAGGAGCCATCCACATTTTTCTTTGAGATAGTATTTCTTACTGGCTTGGAACTTGCCAGTCAAGTGCAGGGACCCATCTGTCTCCACCCCCCTGGCATGGGGAAATCATATGGGTCCTGGTCATTGAACCCAGGTCCTCACACATGCTGGGTAAGAAAGCACTCTATCAGACAGCACCTCAGTCTATCTTCTCATCATCTGTTTTTAACACTGGAACTTCAAATCATCCTTTTTAAGTAAAGTTAAGCATTTTCTTTCTTTGTCCTTGTGCCACAAAATTTGACAAGATTTTATTTGCTTTCTTGTTTAGTTAAAAAAAAATATATTTGGACTTCTACCTTTCTTTTTGGTTCCCCCTCCCCCTTTTTTTTCTTCCAAGACAGAGTTTCTCTATGTAGCCCTGGCTGTTCTGGAACTCACTCTGTAGACCAGGAAGTGCTGGGATCAAAGGCGTGCACCACCATGCCAGCTCCTTGTAATTCTTTTAAACATCTGTCTGTTATCTGTCTGTCTATCTATCTATCTATCTATCTATCTATCTATCTATCTATCTATCATTCTCTATATCTATCTGAATGCCATGGGGCACATGTGGAGGTCAGAGGACACTTGCAGGAGTTGATTCTTTCCTCCCGCCATGTGGGTCCCAGGGATTGAACTCAGGCTTGGCAGCAAGCTCTTTCACCCACTCAGCTAGCCATGGTTTCTTCTTTTGTCCATGGATTATTTACAAGTATGGGCTTAACTTTCAAATAGTTGAGCTCTATCAGACATCTTATTGTAATTGGTTTCATATTTAATTTCACTGCTGTTGGAGAAGATTCAGTAAGTTGAATTTTTCTGAGACCTGTTTTTATGGCCCAACATGTTTTATCTTGTTGAATATATAATGGGTAGTTGGAATGTTCTACAAATGTCAGTTGGGTCAAAGGGCTAAAACTCTTATCTCATAGATCCCCTGTCTGCTGGCTCTTCTTTTCCTTTTAAAATTTTTTTATTAAAATTTAAAAATAATTTTTTGAAACAAGGTTTCACTACATAGCTCTGACTGGCCTGGAACACATTATGAGTTCACCAGAGTAGCCTTGAACTCAAGACCTCTCCCTACCTTTGCTTCACAGGTGCTAGGATTTAAGAAATCACTGCTAGCCAGGTGGTGGCACACACATTTAATTCCACCACTCAGGAGACAGAGGCAGGTGAATCTCTGTGAGTATAAGGCCATTCTGCTCTATAGAGCTAGTTCCAGGGCAGCCAGAGCTACACAGAGATACCATGTCTCAAAAAAAAAAAAAAAAAAAAAAAAAAGAAAGGAAGGAAGGAAGGAAGAAAAAAAGCAAAGAAAGAAAGAAGTCACCACCACACTCATCTCCATCTCCAATTTCCCCCCTGTATTTATTTTTATTTTTATTTTTAGTTCTGTTTGTTTGTTTGTTTCGAGACAGGGTTTCTCTGTGGCTTTGGAGGCTGTCCTGGAACTAGCTCTTGTAGACCAGGTTGGTCTCAAACTCAGAGATCCACCTGCTTCTGCTTCCTGAGTGCCACCACTGCCTGCCTTCATTTTATTTTTAAATAACATTTTACCAGGTTTTCTTTTTTTTTTCTTAAAGATTCACTTATTATTTTATGTATGTACATATGTCTCTGCGTGAATTTTTGTGCATCACTTGTATGCAGTGCCCAAAGAAGCCCTAAGAGAGTATCAGATCCTCTGGGACTGAGGTTATAGGAGGTCATGAGATGCTATGTGGATGCTGGGAACTGAACTGGGGTCCTTTGACAGAGCAACCAGTGCTCTTAACCACTGAGCCATTTTTCTACTCCCTCTTCAATCGTGTGTGTGTGTGTGTGTGTGTGTGTGTGTGTGTGTGTGTACAGATGTATGTGTAGTTCCTCATGAAGGTCAGAAAAGGATATCAGATCTCCTAGAGCTAGAGTTGTAGGTCTAAGTTGCCTGAGCATGTGTTGGGAACTAAACTCCAGTCCTCTGCAACAACAGTTATGTGTTCTCAACTGTTGAGTCATCTTTCTAGCCTCTAGTTCTTCTTAAGAATAGTATATACTAATATAACTTAACTAGTACAGCCCCCAAGTTTGTATCTTTCTTATTTTTAAGTGTGTGTGTGTGTGTAGTTTGCATGTATATATGTGTGTATGTATGTATATATGTATGTATGTTTGCTCGTGAAGGCCAGAAGGCATCAGGTCCCCTGGTGCTGGAGTTACACGTCTGGTGTGGCATGTGTGTGTGCACACAAATGCATGCACACATGCAATAAACAAGTAAATATAATACAAAATTATGAGAAATAATTTTGTACAGATGCTCGTGTCCCTCTGGTGAATAGTACAGATGCTCGTGTACCTAGGGAACAGCTACAGGTCCTTATACCTGAGGCTGCATATGCTGTCATCTGGTACCCTCTTATTTCCATCTCTCGCTTAGAAACCTGCCCTTTGTCCCATTTTCCCTGGCATAAACAAAGGGGGCACCTGTAAGCAGGTAACTTCTTTCTGAAGTTGACTCACATGGATAGGAAACATGACATAGGGTAAGGTCTACGGGCTCTAGATTCAGACTGGACTTGAATTCAAATTTCTGCACCTGCAGCTCCAGACTAAAGCTCTCCAAGACAAGTCATTGAACTTGTGAGAGATTTAACTTCTCATCTGTAATATGAAAATAGCAAAAGAGTGAAACCAAACAGGCTGTGATGGGAGGATTAAACACAATGTCTCTAGTAGTGGCCCGTAGGTTCAAGGTACATTAGTCTGTTAAAGGCTCTGAAAACCCTAAAGTCCCCTACCTTACTTGGCAATAGGTTTGTGAAGCTCTGTCCCACGTGGGGCCCTGGTGTTCTGTAGAAAGTCATTTGGGAAACACTGTTTTAGCAATGTTGCTTTTATCTTGAGAGCGTGTGTACCTTCAAAATACCACAGACAGCACGCAGATGGTGATGTCTCTGGCTTTCACTAATGGATTCTGGAGCTCCCTGACATGCTTGTGACCATGTGCTCATTGGGGATGTTGCAGAAGACTCCCTGGTGCCTTTGCGTTAAAGGAGTCTTTCTCCAGTGAAGGCTGGTTGGAGTGGGGACTGCTTAGAGGTCACACAAGGGAAGGACACGAATGTAGGTGCCAGTTTATTCGGCTCTTGTAACAGTGGGCAGATGGGCCCGCTAGAAGGGCAAGTGCGTTTCCCAGGGAGGTATGGAATGGGGGGTAGAGCCTGGCACTCAGAAACAGCTTCCGGTCTGCTGGACACTCACTGGCTAGAATCAGCATATGCAGAAACACGTGGTAGAGGTGGAGACCCCTCGCCTCCTAGTGCCTTCTCCTGACCTGACCGTGTGAGGCGAGGCCCCAGGTGAGAGTGTGGCTGAAGGTCCAGGGTTAATGGCAAGCAGCTGGGCTGAGGCACCCTTTCTTCTGGCGATTTCCAGAGATGAGAAGTCAGGAAAGGAACTTGTAACAGATGGAAGGGAGACCAGAAGGGATTTGGAGTGAGACCAAGGGACCAGCTCTTACAAGATGAAGGGGAAGTGTTTTCTGCTTGGAGGGAACATTATTTACCAGAAAAGACCAGGCACAGGGTCCTACCAGGGTATCTGCGTGGGTTCTGTGACAGATCATCCCAATCCGTGTTTCTAAGACAACCAGGGGACCAAATAGGAACAACGTCAATGATAAGAGGTGCCTGCTGCAGCCCAGACAAGTTGAGCTCAAAGATCAGAAGTTTTGAGGCCAATTCTAAATTTAGAGTCCAATTTCTGAAGAGGCCAAAATGAGCTCTCTTAGCATGAAGTGTGCCAGGAGAATAGGAGATACAAACCCCAGAGGGCAGCTAACACAGAGGGCTTGGAGGTGGGGCTCCTTTATAGCCAGAGAAACTAAGAGAGAGAGGAACCAGGCTTCTTTCTTTCTTTCTTTTCTTTATATGTAATGTCTTTTCAAAGTTAGCACTTTGATGGAATTGAGCATCAGATCCTCTGATCTCTCGGCTCTGCTTCCTTTCACAAGTTGTTGTACTAGAGAGACATTCAGAGCACTTCTGGGTATGTGAAGGAGGCACTGGGTAAGATTTCATTTCTTCCTCTATACTCAGCCCCTATCTGACTCCACATGGGCCAACAGTTCTTAACCCGTGGGTTGCAACCCCACACATCAAATATCTTGCACATTAAATATTTACATTACAATTCATAGCAGTAGCAAAATTACAGCTATGAGGTAACAATGAAACAATTTTTGGCTGGGGTTCATCACAACATGAGGAACTGTGTTAAAGGGTGGCAGCATTAGGAAGGTTGAGGAGCACTGACATGTCCCTAAGCTTGCTCCTCTCTGAGAGATCATTTCATGGCAGGAAGGATGCAGACAATCCATCACAGAGGGCACATTGTTAGTGTAAGCCTACTCAGAGGACTGATGCTAAGATGTCTGATCTCCATTGCCCACAAGACTGCAGACTCCCTTAAGGGATGGGTAAGGCACATCTCTGGGTATGTTTGCAAAAGTGTTTCCAGAGAGGATTAAGTGAGAAGGGAAGACTGCGCCATCTCATGGACTGGAGGTCTGGGGCACAGTAAAAGGAAGAAAGGAGAAGTCAGTTGAGCATCAGAATCCATCTTCTCTCTGTCCCCTACCCGATATGAGATAAAGAATTTCCTCTGCATACAATCCTGCTGCTGTAATATTCTGCCCAAGTGCACAAGACAAACACCATGGCTTCTAGGCCCTCTGACACCAGGAGCCGATACAAATCGGCCTTAGGTCTTTTGTCAGTATTTAGTCACAGCGATGAAAAACATTCGTTTCTGCAGGTACCGACGTGCTGAAGCTGATGAGACCCAGAATAAAGTTACTATAATCCCCACATTTTATAGTTCTCCACCACAAACGCTCCCATTATGTTTGGATGAGCAGAGTGCAAAGAACTGGAGTCCAACCTTGGTCACGCCCTCCACATTCTCTCTCTATATATAGATTTATTTAATTTTGTTATGTATATGAGTGTTTCGCCTTCGTTTAAGTCTGTACATGCCTGGTGCCTGCAGGAAAAGGGCCCGGAGTCCCTGGAACTGGGTCACAGGCAGGTGTGAGCCGCCATGTGGGTGCTGGACACCAAACCTGAGTTCTTTGGAAGACCAGCGGGCGCTCTTACCACCGAGTCATCCCTCACCTCCCTCCCCCACGCACTGTCTAACTCCTTCTCTGCCCTTGCCTTTCCATTGCTCTGTGGACAGTTAGCTTACGAGAGCTAAATTTTATCTATGAAATATTGTGTGCCAAACCCAGTCCTCGGACGCTTCTTGTTTATAGCTATCCTTCGTCCTCACCTGTGTTATCTAGGTCAGGCCTTTGCGGCTCGTCATCGGGTGGCTTCCACTCATCTGGAGCACACAGGCTACTAAGGCATAGTATATGGTGTAAAGGTACGGTCTTTCTAAGGTATAGCCCTGACCAAGTCACACTGCTGACAGCCTTTCATAGCTCCTCACTTATCCACTTGGCTTGGGTCCTAACCCTCAGTGCAGATAGCCCAAGGAGAGCAGGATTCAGCTTTTGATGTGCAGCACGGGGCCGGGGGTGGGGCCTAGCTAGTCTCCAGGGGATGCAGTGTAGAGGGGGAGTCTCAGGCCCTAAATGATGTGGGAGAAAGGTTGCTAGTCTTTGTGCACACTGGTCACTCACTTGAACTCGGACTTATCAGGAAAGCGTTGCTGTCTCTCTTGAGACTCACCTGCACACGAGGCTTGGTCGCTCCTGTGAGGGTGAGGCATTGACGTGGCCATGCCCATGTCAACAACACACAGTTGCTCGGGACTTCACTCAGGGCTCCCCTGGTTCCCTGCTTCACTGCCTATGAAGGCCAGTCTTCTTTTTTATTTTTTAGTTTTTCCGAGACAGGGTTTCTCTGTGGCTTTGGAGGCTGTCCTAGAACTAGCTCTTGTGGAGCAGGCTGGTCTTGAACTCACAGAGATCTGCCTGCTTCTGCCTCCAGAGTGCTGGGACTAAAGGCATGTGCCACCACTTCCCAGCAAGTCTAAATAGTTTACTTTGGTGTTTAAGTCCATCTGTCCTCCAGCTACAGTGTGTGTCTGTGTGTGTGTGTGTCTGTGTGTGTGTGTGTGTGTCTGTGTGTCTGTGTGCACGCACGCACGCGCCTGCTCTTACTGCTCTGCCATCTGCCCAGTCCCAATATAGCCCATGTATTTTGTCCTCAGTCTTCTCCACCTAGTGTTCCAGAACAACCACACTCCAGATCTTCATGCCAGCGGGTTCTTATGCTCATATAATTTAATTAGGAAGGTCCTTCTCTACCTTTGTGCCTGTCTGACTGACCTTTCTCCTCTGGAGCTTCAGAGCCTAATTAGTCCCACGGTCTTCAGCAAGTTATTTAAGCTTCACTTCTGATGAAGATTGTTTCCAAAGATGGCCATAGTGTTTATCTCCATTCTGCATGCCCTTTGCAGAGTGACTGTGCCAAAACTCTATGTTGATTTTCCTTCCCTTTGGGCCTGGGGCTGGCTTTGCAACTGAATGCAGTAGACATGAAACTGTGTCACTTGAAATGTCTATTTTGGTGCTTTGGGACATTAGCCACACTGGAGAGAAAGTCCTACTGTCCTGCTAGAGATTGGGAATGTCAATGACTGCTGAAGTGCCCCAGATGACAGCGAGCCCCAGGGCTCCTCTGTAGTGAGTGAGCAATCTTACTTCTCCATCCCCAGCAAAGCACACTGGAGAGTGGATGAATTCTGCTTCAATTTCTGACCTACAAAATCATGGCGGGGGCTGGGGCTGGGCTGCAAGGATGATTGCTGTTTTAAGTCACGCAATTTTGGGGACAGATGTTGCACAGGTAACTGCAGTGGACTTAGTGGTTACAGAATGGAGATGCTGATGGTCTCTGCCTCCTAGATACTGAAACGCCTTTCACTGACTCTCCTTTGTCAAGTCCCTTGACAATGCAGATTACATTCAGGCCTGAACTCACGGTTGCTTTGACTCCTTTATAGGCAGCGAGTTCCTTGAAGGACCATCCCCATAAGAGGCAATAAGTGTTTACTGAGTGAATTAATGAAAAATGAGAATAATGTTTCCTCTTCTACCCACCTCTCCAAGAGTGATTCAAAGGAAGAGATGAAAGGGGAAATGCCTGGGGACCTCTGGGCTCCCTCTAGAGTGGCTCTAACTGGACATTTGCTATTTCTGTGTCCTCCTGTCCCATCTGTGTGAACTGTACCCTTTTGGGCAAGGAGAGATTCCAACGTAACATTCCTAAAGGAAGTCTCCCTTTTCCCGACTGACCTCAATGGCCAGGGAAATACAGGATGTGGTGCCATGAACCTGGGAAGGAACCGATGACCCCTTAAATCCGTTCCCACCCCTGACAGATGCCTGAAGTTCACAAGTTGAAAACAGCTGATTCTTAAGCTATGATTCAATCTAATGGTTTTTTTTTTTTTTTTTTTTTTTTTCTTCTGAGAAAGGATTTCTCTGTGTAGTCTGACTGCCCCAAAACTCACTCTGTAGACCAGCTGGCCTCAAACTCACAGAAAGGTACCCACCTTCACCGCCTGAGTGCTGGGATTAAAGGTGTGTGTGCCACCACTGCCAGGCAATTTAATGGATTTTAATACCTCTAAGATATGTGTGATCTAAAGATGCCAGTATGAAAAAAAAGGCAGGGTTTTATCTGGTTCTAATGTCTTCAGTGTCAGAAGTGACTGGAAAATCTTAAAAGCCAAAGGCATGCAAGGTCAAATCAGGTAGCAGACCTTCTGTCAGGGTAGAATGACTTAGGTCTAGGCAGTTTAGGTCATACAGCATCTTCTTTGAATTAGTGGATGATCGGTACAGCAAAGGTAGATAAGACAGTGCTTTTATGAGATTCAAGAAAACAGTCCTCCAAATTGGAAATGATCTCTCTCTCTCTCTCTCTCTCTCTCTCTCTCTCTCTCTCTCTCTCTCTCTCTCTCTCTCTCTCTCTCACTCTGTCTCCTGTAGCTCTGACTGTCCTTGTCAATATATAGACAAGGTTGACGTCAAACTCTGAGATCCACTTACCTCTGTCTTCTGAGTTCTGGCATTAAAGGCACACCAGGCCCAGCAATAAGAATTTCTTAAATCCATAGAGAATTAACGTTAAGTAAAGAACCAGGCATGATCGACAGGAGGCACACACTTGTCATTTCAGCGCTTGGGAGGCTGGGGTGGGTGAATCGCCAAGTTTGAGGCCAGGCCCGTTCTATGTAGTGAGTTTCAGGTTAGCTAAGGCAATACAGAGACATTGTCACCAAATTAATTAACTAACTAATTAATCAATCAATTAATTAAATGAAGTATAACATTTAAGGTAATACAAAGCATGGTATTATTGTTTTTATATAGACTAATCTGTATACATTTATATATTTATAGTACTTAGGAATATTTACCTACTCTGAGCAAAACAATAATTTTGAAATTCCAATTAAAATTTAAGTATTCAATTGATTTAGATGCACAGTTTTAAACTAAAAATCTTCTTGATCTTCTGAAAGAAGTAAATATTGTATTGGAGTATTTAAGAGAATGCAAAGTTTATCATATTTATACATTTGATTTATTGTATGAATAATTGAATGTGACTAATTCAAAAGATGCTAAGTCAGACTAATAATGTACAAAAACAAACATGAATACAATAACTATCTTTGAATGTAATTTGCATGTCTACAAAGGGGTTAGCTTTGTAAGTGGAGTCAGCCACTCAAAAGCCTTTAAAAGGTGATGGATAAAATGCAATGGTCACAAATAGAGAAGGGAGTCTTTCTGAATTTCAATAAGTTAGATGTTAATTTTCTTTCTTTTTTCATTTTTAAAAAGTGATTTTGTTTTTAATGTATGGGTGCCACTTCCATGCCTGGTGCCCAAGGGGGCGAGAAGAGGGTGTCAATCCACTGCAACTGGAGTTACATACATGAGCCACCATCTAGGTGCTGGGAACTGAATCCAGTTCCTCTGAAAGAGCAGCCAGTGCATTTAACCACTGAGCCATCATTCCAGCCCTGAATATTAAAAGTCAACCAGATCTCTGAATCATCTTTTCTTGGTCTGTAAAATGAGATTTATGGTAACATCTGCCTTATAGGGTGATTAATACTAACCTCTCCTTAAGGAAGAGTAGAGTAATGTCCTGAATTAAGGCAGAGTATAGTGTGACATAGAACACAGGTAATCCTACTAGTAAGGCTAAGATAACTACCACACGCCACTCTACAGTCTCTCTGTAGCTGCCAAGGCTTCCTGCTGTGTATGTCTTCCCTTCAGAAGTCTTAGTCTTTTCTAACAAGGAAGGTATTCATGGTGGCATCAGCCAGTGTGATGGGGCTCCCTAAGTCACCTCACCCATTCACCCATCCAGCATCCTTTGATCTTTGTTCCTGACATTAACATAGGTAGTGGGGGTTCTACAGTCAGCACAAATGACCCTGCCTTTGGAAGGTCTCTGTGAGATTGAGGCCAGCCTGGTCTACAGAGTGAGTTAGTTCCAGGACCCTATCTTGAAAAACAAAAGGAACACCTGCTTTCTTTCTGTTTGTGTTCTCATAATAGAGACAGGAAATGGAATCAACAAGTCAATTGTGCAACGTGCTAGACCAGGATGTGTTTATGGAGAAAAATAGACAAGTACAGAGTATGAGGGTGAGGGCTGGAATTTGAAGAAGAGAAGCTCTTAGCAGACCCCACTGGGAAACTGCCTTCAAAGAGGGTGGGTTAGGGAAAGCCTGCACTCTGGGGGCAAGAAAACACCTAGCCGGCTATGTGAGTCTGCCTGAGGGCTGGAGGAAGTGGAGGAGACTGTTGAGACTGGAGGGATGAGGGGAGAACAGATGGGGACACAGAGAGGACAGCTGGGAGAGGGAGCCCACTGTGGAGGGCCTCAAAGCCTTAGTAAGGGCTTTGGTGTTGACTCTGAATTAAGAAAAAATTTTAAAAAGCTAACAAACCCACCATTCATCTTTAAACTTTCCCAGCCTCTCAATATAAGGAGGGAGGTGCTACTTAAATGAAGTAAGTGAGAGTGAGAGTTAGGGAATGGAAAATTCAGAACTTTAGAAATACCAAGGCTTCAATGTAATTCCATTGACCCATGTGTCTGTCTGTTTTTATGCCAATACCAAGCTGTTTCTATTACTGTAGTTCTATAGTAGAGTCAGGGATGGTGATGCCCCCAGATGATCCCTTATTGTACAAGATTGTTTTGGCTATCCTGGTTTTTTGTTTTGTTTTGTTTTTCCATATGAAGTTGAGTATTGTTCTTTCAAGGTCTGTGAAGAATTGTGTTGGGATTTTGATGGGGATTGAACTGAATCTGTAGACTGCTTTTGGTAAGATTGCTATTTTTACTATGTTGATCCTACCTAGCAAAGAGCATGAGAGATCTTTCCATTTTCTGATATCATCTTTAATTTCTTTCTTTAAACTTATTCCCTATGGTTGAATACCTTGCTCAGCCTTGATTCCAGGCTGGGGGTGCTTGGTCTTGCCTCAACTTGGTATGTTAGACTTTGTTGACTCCCCAAGGAAGGCCTTATCCCCTATGAGGAGTGGATGAGGGGTGGGAAGAGGGAGGTGGAGGGAGCAAGAGAAGGGGATGGGGAACTGGGGTTGGTATGTAAAATGAGAAATAATTTTTTAATAAAAATTTTTTAAAATGAGTGTCAGAAACAGAAGAAAGAGAGAGGAGGAGAGAGAGAAGGAGAGAAGGAGAGAGAGAGAGAGAGAGAGAGAGAGAGAGAGAGAGAAACACTAAGGCTTTCGTTGTTTTACATTGGATTCAAGGGTTCCAAGTACCCATAGTGTCTGGATCTGCTTGTCAGGAACCAAGGAAACCTTTGAAACCAATAGCTTCAATTCAACTACAGCACCTCCCATAATACCCTTCCACATAAGTCCAAGTTCGCCAGGACCACAGTGGCAACCTCAGGTTTTCAGGAAATTTTGCACAGGGCTTTGAAATGGGCATGTGCTTGGCTGGGTTCCTTTCAAGGGTGTGGTCCCCAGAGCATCCTTCTCGAGGTTCTCTGAGTCTCTGGAGGTTTATGCCTTTCCCCCTGCCTGTCTCCTTTAAAAACCATCTGCAATTCTGTGGAGATGGAAGTTAAGTTATGGAGATGATGCAGCTGATTGCTATGAATAGAAATTCAAATGAGTCTTGTACAGGGATGCAGTTGATTTCTGCCCTGGGGAAAGATCGTTTCTGCATCTCTTTGTAAATTTGTTTTAGCATTCTTAATTGCCTGTATGTGTTGCCATAGATGTATGGATAGACAACCGCAGTGGAGAGGCTCTGAGGTGAGATCAGGGCCATGGAGCAGAGGGAGGAGCCCTTCTTATACATTCCATTTTTATTTATTTGTTTTATTTGTGTGTATATGTGCGACTGAATGTTAGTATGTGTGCCATGTGTGTGAAGGTGACAACAAAGGTCAGAAGAGCCATCAAATTCCCTGGGTCTGGAGTTACAGATGGTTATGAGGCACCATGTGGGTGCTGAGAATGAAACCCAGTCCTCTGGAAGGCAGTAAATGCCCTTAACCATCAAGCCTCGAACTCACAGAAATCCACCTGCCTCTGCCCCCCTAGTGCCGGGACTAAAGGTGTGCACCACCAACCCCCAGCTCTTCCAATTTTCTTTGCTGCTTTGCCAACATGAGTCAACTATATACCCCTTCTCACCCACCCCTTATGACCCACCCCTTCTTCAGAGCTGGGCTCCTTCCTTTCTGTCTTAAGACACCTTCATTTTTTCCTTCTTTTTGGCTAAAAATCTCTTCCTAAACATTTCATGGGTGTCTCTCTCAGAAAAATTTGTCAGTTCTGGGTTCTTCTCGCACTCCGGGACCCCATGGCGGCACCGAGCTCTGCTTGGCAGCGGGTGTGGTGAAAATGCCTGATGACTAACTATGGTTTGTTAGAACCATCTGTTTAGATTCCTTTTGTTAAGAGGCCATCAGCTCAGGAAGCAGGAATTGTACCAGTTGTTTACCCGTTTGTCCCTTTGGCTATCCTTCTGTGTGGAGTCCAGCATAAAGGGGGAAGGGATGCTGTGTTAAAGGGGTGGAGAGCGACTTATTTACTTATTCATTTAACCTCTGACAGTGAATTATAGTTTGGATTATAATCACTTACTCCTCCTTGGAGTCTGGGAAGCCTATAATTGAGTCTTGTATTCACCTATTTTGACCTGTTCCTAATCATTGCCTCATCAAATCCTGATTTTTTTTTCTTCTATTTGTCAAGCTGGCTTTTATTTTTTTTTAAACCACTTTGCTCTTAATTTCTGAAATAAATATGTTCCTCAAAAATCCCAAAATGAAATACCATTTGGTATTTTCTCAAAAGTTAAACACTGAGTTATTTATCATCTAATCCAGCAATTACACTGCTAGGTAGATACTTAACAGAAATAAAAAAAAAAATTGTCCATGCAAAAATAATGTATGCAGCTGAATTATTAATAATAGCCATAGAGTAGAAGCAACCTAAATGTTCATCAGCTGATTATTGAATTAATGAGACATTACAATCCATATAATGAATTATTATTTCAACCATAAAGAGAAACAACAGGGGCTGAAGAGATGGCTCGTGGTTAAGATCATTGGTTACTTTGCAGAGGACCCAAGTTCTGTTTCCAGTACCCATATGGTAGCTCACAACTGTCCATAACTTCGGTTCTAGGGGATTCAAAGCCCTCTTCTGATCTCCTTGGGCACCAGACACCTAGGTGGTACACAGACATATACATAGGCAAACCACTCATAGACATACATAATCTTCAAAATCAGTGTAAAATGAGGAGTGATACAGAGAGATACATGGTATTATAGGTAAAAAAAAAATATTGCACTAAGATAACACAGAAAAACCGTGCCTGAGGTGTGTCTAGGTGGTTGACATATGCAGAAGAGGCAAAACTGTAGGAAGAGAAGTAAATAAATAAATGCTTTTCTGAGCTGGAGACTGAAACGAAATGGGAGTGCCCACTAGTGGGTGTAGAGGAGTGAGCATAGTGAGCATGAGGCACAGTCAAGACGTGTGTGCCTCTTCGCGACCTCTAATAACTTATCTAATCCCGCTGTGTCCCTCCCTCCCTCCTCCAGCCACTTTGACTTTCCTCTCCTATTTCCCTCCTTTCCTTTTCCCTTCTTTTCCTCTTTCTGAGACAATATTTCACTGTGTAGCCCACACTGGCCTCGAACTCACGGTCCCTCCACCTCAGCCTCCCAAGTGCTGGGTTTATGAACATGGGATCGGTACCTCCTCCTATTTGACTGTTTCCCTGGTGAGTGTGGTAGGCAGATTCCAAGGCTGTCCCAGCATGGATCTCAGTTATTTGCAAAGTTTATCTGGGTGTGCCTGCTCTAACTACAGGAGCGCTTCTAAGCGGGAGGGCTGCCCTGCCTGGTACCAGAAGAGGCAGATTCAAAGCCCAGCAGGGGTTCCATGTGCTGCCCTTGCTTTGAAGATGAAGGGGCCATGTAACAAGGAATGCAGATGGCCTCTGGGAGCAGAGAGTAGACCCTGGCTGACAGCCAGCCAGGAAATAGGACCTCAGACCCACAGCTGTAGAGACTGCATTATGTCAACAGCCTGCATGAGCAAGGAAGTAAAGTCCCCACCTCACCCCACCCCACCCCACCCCACCCCACCCCCAGCACCAGATGAGCATTGGTTTTGGTCTTGCAAGGACCCCAGTCCGGTCACATGGACTCCAGACCCACTGCTGTCAGACACGGAGGAGTATGGTTTAGAACTTAGCTACAGCAATCCGTTATGCAGGCTACAAAACTAATAGAATCAGTTTCGCATCATGGTGCAGCTGGCTGTCATCCCGATGGGTGTTCCTAGATGCTGGTCTTTTCCTCATAAAATTCTTAAAACAGCTACTTCTCCTCCTACTCCCCAGGATGATGTCACACCCTGGATGTCTCTGCGTCTGGCTTATTCCCTATGCCATACTCTCTACTTCTTCCTCCTTTCAGAGTGGATTCTTGGCCATTGTAGAGAGAAAGCTGAGGCCAAGTCTAGTCTGGCTAGTGTGGCTCTTCTGCACACGCGTGGGGTGGTGTCGGGGTAGGGGTGGGGAGTGCTGTTCTCCACGGACTCTGTGTGGCCTCAGCACCCTGCTCATGCACACAGGAGATGCCAGAATATATCCCAAGGATCAAAAGTCCAGAGACAGAAGCATTCTCAGCTTTCTGGGCAACCAGTTTTAACGTGACATGTAACAAAATGGCACTGGGGTCCCTTCACCTGTCAAGAAGCTAGTGGCAAAGGACTCCAGGGAAAAAACATGTGAGGAATAATCCCATAGACACAAGGTCTCTTGAACTGCCCTAGAGAGAGCCCGGATCACAGGGCTTTTGGCCCTGTCTATACCAGTGGCAGAGTCTGTGGTTGCATTATGTGACAGACATGGGATTCGTCCACCCCGCTGCCTGAATGTTGGGTTCCCACATGCCCTCTCCACTCCCCCTCCCCATTCCTTTTCCTGAGGAAAAGCTAACATTTTGCTGGGGGACAGGGTACCCTAACATGGAGTGTAAGCCCCTGAAGGGCTTCCCCTCCTTGCCCTGCTTCCTGCCTTGGCTGATGAGAACCATTCATCTCTGGAACCAATCAGTTACTTCTGCTCTGATGAGCTCATGTCTTTTCTTGCTGGGAACTCTCCAATCAGCCTCTTAACTTCTTGTTCTTGGAACGAAGTCTCATCCATCTGGGAGCCGGAGTCTTTTGGCTGGGTAGCCTTGGGTTTCTTTATGTGGATGCTGGGTCCCAGGTAGCAATGCTGAGGGACTAAGAAGGTGCTGAGAAGTGGCAGAGGGGTCTCTCGGAAAGAGGTCTGAGGCTTATTTATGGCCGCCTCCTGTCCCTCCCCCTCCTAGCCTTGGGAAAGCCATTCACTTGTGACATTGAGGCCTCTGAACCCTCTGGATTGTTCTCTCCTTCTGTAGGTTTGGGAATAAGTTTATATGTTTGTGGCTTCTCATATTCAAGAAATCTGCTTAGACCCACAGAATTTCCCCCGCTGCAGGACTGGGTATTATCTTCGGCCTGAAAATGCAACAGTATCAGAAGGAGGTATAGACAAGTATGCCCATGCAAGGGTTAAGATGAGGTTTGTGTGATCACAGGCATTCCAAGTGTGACCCTTCCTGGTTCCCCACTTCACTCAGGCCAGAAACATGACTCTGCAGGAGGCTGTGCAGGGGAAGGAGGGAGGCAGAGAGACTGTGGCTCCTGGCACAGGACTGGGGGTGGGGGAGGGGGTGGGGCTGAGGGGCCTGGCCCACCAGGAAGTGTGTGTAATCCTAACAGGCCTGGCTTCTCAAACACCACCTCATAGGGACAGCAGGGAGCTGAGGGACAGAGGGTGTTGTGTATTTGGAGTTGGACAAACTCTTGCTCCACATTCTCCCGCCTCCCAGGACCCAGCCTGGGGCCCAGTGCTTGTGGGAGCTGTTCCAGAGACATATCCTCCCACTCGCTCCAGCCATTTCAGGCCAGCCATGATTCATTTCCGTCTGAGCACTCCCGTGAGTGAACCCATCCTGGGTTTGAGATTCCCTCTGGCCTCCAACCTGTTCCAGAGAGAGGTTTGTTTAGACTGGGCCAGCTCTACGACAGCCTCCCAGGCTCCAGGTCTCTCTGAAAGGGAAAGCCTCCTTTTCCTCAGTTGTGGAGTGGAAGTGAGGAGGCTCCAGATGTGTCAGCTCCACTAGGCTGAACTACATTACCCAGCACTCCTTTTTCTGGGTGTTTCCTGGAAAGGTGGGTCATGAATGGCTTCCCGTGGGAGATTTGGGAAGAAGAAGCTCACATATGCTTTTGCTGCTCTGTTCACTTGCCTCAATGATGGAGCATAACTGTTTCCTCTTCTCATGGATCCTCCCCTGGCTTCTCTTCCTGCCCTGTTCAGTTCTGGGTCCAAGGATTTAGCTTTTGCCAGACACTCCTGTCACTCAGTTCAGAGACTACAAGAGCTGACATAGGTTTTTGTCTGTTCTCAGGGGAAAAGCCACAAGATTTCTGCCTTGTTCTTGATCTTCCTAACTCTCTCTCTCATGTGTCTGTGTGCATGTGTGTGTATATGCATTTATATGGAGGCCAGATGTTGACATCAAGTGGTGTTCCCTGATTGCTTTTTATTATATTCTTATTTATTAGTGTATGTGCATGTACACACATGTGCATTCATGCACACACCAGCATACATACGTAAAAATCAGCAAAAAAGGTCCCAGGGATTGAACTCTGGCCATCAATCTTAACTGCTGAGATGTTTCCGGGCCTCATTTTTTTTTTTTTTTTTTTTTTTTTTTTTTTGAGCAGTTGGTGAAACTGTTCAGGGAGGCTACAGGCCGTGCCGCTCGCTGAAGGGAGCACATTGCTGTGACACATCTGAGCATTTAATACCTTGTACTCAGTTCTCTGCATCTAGCTTGAGTGAGAGCTGTGATCTCTCTACTTCCTGCTCTGCTGCCATGCCCCTCTGCCATGGTGAGACTTCTTCCTCTGGAACCGTAAACCCAAATCTTTCTTTCTCAAATTGCCTTTGGCTGTGGTGTTTTATCACAGCAACAGAAAAGTCGCTGATATGCTGAGTCTCTGAACCTGAACTAGGCTGAGCCAGCAAGCCCCAGTCAGCCTCCTGTCTCCACCCCAGCTCAGTGCTGGACTTGACAGCTGTGTGCACCCATATCTAGCTTTTTACACAGGGGCTGGAGGTTGAACTCAGATACGGATGCTTGCTCAGCAAGTATTCTTTCTCTCTGAGCTCAGCTCCCCAAGTGTTTTCTTAGGGGCCCTCAATATCGGGCTGGTTTTAAACTCCCGGTCCATGTGATCCTCTGGGTACCACCTCCCTAGTAGCTGAGAGGCATCAACCACAGCATCCGGCTTGAGCGAGCTTCAGGACTGTGCAGAGGACTTGTCTAGGCGTCTGGATTCAGATCGTCTCTGAGCTGGGTCTGGCAAGTGAGGGCACATTAGTGGTCCCTTGCTAGCCTATAGGCAGCCAGCAGGCTTTTCTTGCTCTGGTGTTGGCAACACTATATACTGTGTTACATATTTTGGGGGTGCACAGGGGGGTCAGGGCTAGGTTTTGATTCAGCACCTATGGAATCCTGATTTGGGATGCTGACTTCATAGTTTAGGGAGCCTTGCACCCTGGCTAGGAACCAGTTTGCTTGTTTTTTGTTTGTTTGTTTGTTTTGCTTATTTGTTTGTTGTTTTGTTTTGTTTTCTTAAACGGTAGAAGAGAGAAAGGGCCCTGCACTGTGCTCAGCCTGAAGTCCTGTTGCCCACCTGAACTCTGAACTACATTTAAGTCTAAAGTCCAATGGACTCCTGGTCAAAAGTGACCAGCTCTTAGATGGGGTGCATGTGGGGCTCTCCCCTCATTGACTCTTCCCCATGAACCGATTTTCAAAAGGAGAGGCAACTTCAGAGTCAACTTCTTATAACCTTTAATGCTTTTAGGACTGGGATGGACTGAGGCCACAGGGGAAACCAACAAAGGGTGTGGCCGTCAACAGCTGCACTAGGGCACCGGATTACGAGCTCAGTAGGAATGGTCTCTCTTTCTCTTTTTCTCTGTGTCTTAGAACATTCTAGAAACACATCGCTTCCTTACACCCGGACTTGCTGCTGTTCCTTCTTCCTTACTTCTGTCCAGATATCTGACAAGTCTTGTATAAACTGCTGGATCTAGCAAGACAAAGAGACAGCATTAACCTCACTCAGCAAACACTCCCTGAGTCCCAAGATGGAGCATCTCCTTGAAAGGAGGCTCATCCATCTCATTCTTGACTTCCAGAGGTGGCTTTGTCTCCTTTCACAGAAGTTCTATGTGACCTTAAGGATCAGGCTTGGCAAATGTACTGGTTACTTTTCTCTCACTATGCTCAAATACGTGACAGAAACAATATAAAGGGGGAAATTATGCTTTCAGAGGCTTGCACTCCATCATAGAAGACTTGGCGGGGTGGCTTAGTGTGGCGGTAGGAGCATGTGGCCATGACTGGTCACATGGAGGGGACCAGAGAAGCACAGAGTGTGGCTGAAGCAGATGGATCAGCTGTCACCTTCCAGTGACCCAGGTCTGCGAGGCAGACTCTGCTGGCAAAGGTTGCACCCTTCATAAGCACACAAGCCTGTGGGGACATTTCAGGCTCATAAGGGTAACGGCAAGCTAGAGCTTGAGTAAGGTTGGAGTTGGGACCTGCCTAGAGAAAGTCACACACACACACACACACACACACACACACACACACACACACACACACACACACACACACACACGGAAGGAAGAGAAGAAAGCGGTCACAACTGGCCTCAGGGTAAGGTGTTTTGCAGACAGGACTGTAAAAGCTCTGCAGGCAACATCAATGCACTTGAGGGAACCCAGACCTGATGTTCACTGTGATGATCTTGTGTCCTCAGGGGGAATTTAAATTCTATTCACAGGCTTCCGTTTTAAAAGCCTGTGGTCAGAGTGACAGAGCGTAGACTCAGAGGCTAAGAAGACCCAGCTGGACTCCACACACAACAGCTCTGAAGAAATATCCGATTCGGGGGATGGAATCCAGGGACTCATGCTTGCTGGGCACACGCTGTAGCACTTAGCTGCGCGCCCAGCGGGTTTCTCATTTTTAAAAAGTGACCCAGGCTCAAGGGCAGAATGTGTGTTCAACCTCTCCGTTTACTTATACCTTCTCACGCATTATACTTATTATTTTAGCTGCTTGGCCATTTGACTTCCTGACAATACACCTATATTCTGTGAGAATGAAGATGGGTATCTTAAGATACCCTTTGGGCAACATGAGGTGCTCCTGGCAAGGAAAATCAAGCCCAGATTTTCCTTGCCAGGAGAATTTCTGGAAGTTTGATTCAGAAAAATAAAACTTGTCAAGGATTCAGAATGCTCAGGGAATGCACCGGTCAGGAGAGAGAGTGGCAGGTCACCAACCCCCAGGGTATCCTTCCCCATAACAGTTACAGGACAGGAGCTGAGCACACCAGGGGATCTCAGAAACCAGGTCACCATAACACCGAGAGGGCACTTATGTCTCTTTTTGTGTATTCCCTCACAAGCACATAGTGCCATTTACCATAGCAGGGTTCCCTTGTTATCCTGCTAGAACAGAATGAGCACAGTCTACCTATTACTGAGGCAGACACTCAAAGGATTTGCCAGCGTCCAACAATGCTACTCTCCTCACAAAAGGAGAGATTTTAATCAGCCGTGCTAGTTCAAAGACTGTGTAGGAGGCTCCATTGGTAAAGTGCTTGCTACACGAGCACGGTGATTCAAGTTCAGAGCCGTAGCCGTAGGTCCCCCTGGAAACCCAAGAGAATGAAAAACTATTTTGGAACATAAACTGAAGGGTGGATGCAATCAGCTTTCTAGGAAGGTGCCCAGCTTTGCTCCAGACCTAGGCCCAAGTGGAGAAGGCAGCACAGCCTCTCTCGAATAATAGAGCAGCCTCAACAATGACAACTCGAGCCCACCTGAGATCTCCTGGAGTTGTTAGCATGCATGAATTAGCAGGCATGCTAGCCAACAAGGATTTCGGAGCTAATGCAGTGGTCTCAGTGTGTGGAACCCTGACCAGCAGCATAGCTTGGGGAAAGTTACAAATTCATGCATGAGTGCTCATCTTAGATTGACTGAGTTGGAGATTTTGGGTGTGCCCAGCTATCCCTCAGTCCCACAGTCCTGACGCTGTGAACATTTGAAGTCCAAGCTCTGCCTGATTCATTCCATTCATTCGGCCAATTCAGAACCTCCTTGAGCCTGCCACCCTGCTGGACCCAGCTCTGCATCCCCCTCCTACCATGTCCAGTTGTTTGTGTGTGTCCTCCAGGGACACCTGTGTGGTCTCCTTCAGCTGCTTGCTCACGATCTGGAAGAGGTTCAGCGTCGCCATTTTAATGGTGCCGAGCAGGAGGGTCTTCTTGGCTGCTGTGTTCTGGATGTGTGCCCAGCGAGATTCCTGGGGAGAGGTGTGGCAGCTTGTAAGTATAGCACAGTAGAGAGATCCCCTCCATCCGTGTGTGTGTGTGTGTGTGTGTGTGTGTGTGTGTGTGTGTGTGTGTGTGTGTTTTGTGTGTTCGATCTGTATGCATATGTGCACATATACAGACCTCGTGCCAGGACCCCCTCCCCCAGCCCTACACCGGACCTGCTGCTTACCCAGAAAATGACATCGCTGCGGGCCCGGTCAAAGCGCATCTGCAGTCTTGCTAGCTCATTGTTGTGCTGGAGGATCTCATCATCCTTCTCCTCCATGTAGCGGGCCAGCCGCGCCTTGGCACGTTCGATCTTCTCCTGGCCTTCTTGTGCTGACTGCATAAGGTCATGGTGCATGCTCACCAGGGTCTTGTAACGTGCAATCACTTCATGGATCTCTTCAAACTGGGGGACCGATGGGCTTGTATCAATGAATAGCTGGTTCCCAAGGGCCTGATGCAGCCATGCCAGCCCACCATCTCTGACCTGGACACCTGGACACCAGGGCAGGAGAGCCATAGCCATACACGGGTATTGTGAGAATATCTGATACTCTGGATTTATATGGGCTATGCCCCATACGTTGGAGGGTGAGGTTTCTAATACCAGCTGCATGATAGAATCATCTAGGGTCCCTTAGACAAGATAGCTGCCAAGTGCCAACCCCAGAGATTCAGATCAGTAGCATGTCTGTGGTAGATTGGAATTTTGCAAACTATCTCTAGGTAATTCCAGGCCCAACTAGGGTTTGGAGTCACGGCAGGGAAGCACTTTATCTCTTAAGGCAACAATGATCCTATTCAACAAGCATGTTCCAAGAGCCATGCACATACCAGAAGCTGTGCTAAAAGGCTACTGACAGAGCGGGAGATAAGAAAGCCAGACCCCCGGTCTTTTAAACTTTATAGCCTCCAGGATGGTTGGGTACAAGGAAGACAGACAGACAACTAGTCGATGATAAGCCATCTTTGGGACTGAGCGGTGGGACTGCACAGAGCCCAGGTACTCACTCCCTACAGGGTGATCTTTGGCCTTTGATCATCATCTGCATCACAAGTGAGGCTGGAGAGGGTTGGCCACTGGGTCAGGGGGGTTGCAATATCCAGATCACCTGCTCTAGTGGGGCCCAGAAGCACAGAGTTTGACCAGCAAGCATCTCCACAGAGGGCAATGTGACCTTCAGTTCCATGACACTGATGTCCTGTTGCACTTGATTTGCAACAGGGACCTCCTCAGGGGTTATCATAGTGTGCCCACTCAGTTGTCAGTGGCAGACTGGTGTCCAGGAACTGTCTGTCAGGATGGTGTTTTCTCCAAATGAGTTTCATGGGAAAGACCACTCCAGGCAGTGTTGGAAGAGGTGGGAGCAGCCGGAAAAGTATTCCGGGGAGAGGAAGGCTGAATGAGAAGCAGCCAAGTAGAAGCAGGCAAGCAAAGGCAGGTGGGGGGTGCAAGGCATGTCACAGGCAGAGGGAGAAGGCTGAGTAAAGATGAGTGGAGGCTTAGGGGCATGCATGTTCAGAATACATACAGCAAGTTAACATGAATGGCCTGAGGTTCAGAGACAGAGGGAAGGAGTTGGACGTGGTGGGGAGGGGAGGATGCCCAACAGCTTCTTGGGAGGCAGAGACCAGAGGATTGCAAGTTCAAGGCCTGCCTGGGCTATACAGTGAATCTGAGGCCAGTCTGGATAACTTAGTGAGACCCAGTGTCAAACTAAAATGAGGGCTGGGGGTGTGGCTCAGTGGTAGAGTGCTTACCTAGCATGTACAAGGTTGCTAAAAACACATGTGAATGCATGTGTGTGCACACACGTGCACACACACACACACACAGAGACAGAGACAGAGACAGAGACAGAGAGACAGAGCACTCTAGAAAACTAGGAAAAGAGTATGAACTTTATCAATGAAGAATTTTAGTCTTAAGAAGAGGGAGCCCATGTCCTGTATGTATTTCCTACGGTTAAAAAGAATGAATTCAATCAGAGCTACCAGGAAGGAATCTTGCAAGTGTATTCTGATGTCAAAAGCCTCAGGTGCCAGCTTGTCCAAGGAGGGGACAATTTGAACATTGACAAGAATAAAATATAAAGGACTGAAACATGGACTAAGATCCATGAGTTCATAATGACACTAAAGGGTCAGTTTTGGAGGCTGCTGACATTTTAATTTGTCGTTCTGAACACCATGAAGAATCTAGAGTTTGATGAGGGAGGGCATGGCAGTCCCAAGCACTGCACTGGGAGACAGAGAGAGGAAGATCTTGAATTTCAGGCTAGCCTGGAGTGAGACACCGAGAGAGAGAGAGAGAGAGAGAGAGAGAGAGAGAGAGAGAGAGAGAGAGAGAGAGAGAGAGAGAGGGGGGGGGGGAGTTTAACAAGCTTCTTCTAAGACCCAGAGTAATCAAGGAGCCAAAGATAGTCTCTACAAAGTCCAGCGCCTTATGTCACTGGTTCTCAACCTGTGGGTCACGGCCCCCTGGGAGTCAAATGGTCTTTTCACAGGGGGTCACATATCACATACCCTGCATATCAGGCATTTACATTATGATTCGTAACAGTAGCAAAACTACAGTTATAAAGTAGCAACGAAATGATTTTATAGTTGGGGGGTCACCACAGCATGAGGAACTGTAGTAAAGCTTTTGTCAGTTAACATGATATAATCATTTTCCCAGCAAAGACTAGCTTTACCTGCTTTCAAGCCTATCGCTAGCACTCTCTTTTGAGTCTGGCCTTATTTTGCTTAGTGTAATGTCCATAAAACTTAAGAAATGTAAGACGGCATATGGGAAATCTAGTTTGGACCTTGATTAAAACAAATCAAGTGCAACAGGACAATTATAGAAATGGCAAAGTTGACGGGGGAAAAGCCCACAAGGCCTCAACTCCACATAAAGAACCACAGGCAGCTGAGGAACGCTGAGAATGGGAGAAATAGGCTTCCGCTGGTTATCCAGCACCAAATGGCCAGCCCTGAAGACATAAATACAAGTAGCATTATATAGACAGAGCAGAACTGAACATATATACATATATATGTGTAAACATGTATGCATGTAATAACAAGTAATGAAAGAAGAGGTCATGAATTTGACAGCAAGCAAGGAGGGTTATATGGAAGGGTTTGGAAGGAGGAAAGGGAAAAGGGAAATAATGCAATTATAGTATAATCTCAAAGCTAAACTTAAACAAACAGTCCAGGCAGTGGTGGCCCATGCCTTTAATCCCAGCACTCGGGAGGCAGAGGCAGGCGGGTCTTTGTGAGTTCAAGGCCAGCCTGGTCTATAAAGTGAGTTCCAGGACAGTCAGGGCTACACAGAGAAAGCCTGTCACAAAAAACAAAAACAAACAAACCCCACAAACAAGTGCACATAAGGCCTTATTGCAATAATTGGGGACACTTAAATATCACCTAACTTAACTGGTTTGACACTGATATTGTGGTCATGTTTTTTTTTTGGTGCATTTTTAAATTTTTATTCTCACTTTATGTGTATGGGTGTTTTGCCCAAGTGTATGTCTGTCTGTCTGCATACCTTATGCATGTAGTCCCCAAGGAGGCTAGAGGAAAGCATAAGATCCCCTGGTTACAGACAGTTGTGAGCCACCAAATGGGTGCCGGAAATCAAACCCACGTCCTCTGGAAGAGCAGCCGGGGCCTCTTAACTGCTGACCCATCTCTCCAGCTTCTTTTTTGAGACAGGCTCACTGTGTAGCCTTAGCTTACCTAGAGCTTGCTATGTAGACCAGGCTAGACTCAAACTCCCAGAGATGCCCCTGCCTCTGTCTCTCCTAGTGCTGGGAGCATGCACCACCATGCCTGGCTCTATTTGCTTGTCTTGGAGGCTAGGGTGTGGGCTAATTTTTGTTTGTTTGTTTTGCTTTGTTTCTTTTTTTTTCTCTCATCTTTAGAGATACATGCTGAATTACCCATGGCTGAAGAAATAACATTTGCTTCACAGTGGTGACAGTGGCAAGGTGTGGGTCATGCAAGTGGCCTTTGCTGGAGCTAAATGATGAGTGATAGGTGTTCTCTAGAATGCATGGTTCTACTTTTGTCTGTTTGAAATTTTTCATTAACAAAAAGTTCCTGAAAGTACCATTGACTGATTATGGGCAGTTGGAAGAAAAGAAGAATGTTTAATATTCTGAGTAGTATAGTAGGCTAACTATGATTGACAGTATTGAATTGTATATTTCAAAACAGTACAGAGGATCTGAATACCCTAACAAAAAGGAAATCATAGATGTTTGAGGTGATGAATATGTCAGTTACTTACCCCAATGTGATCACACACACGCACACACACACACACACACCTCAGTATATCCTACAGACGTATACAGTCATCATGTGTCATTTAAAAATACTATTTTAAGAAATCACACTGCTGGATAGATGACTGTTAAAAGTCAAAAAAGTCAGCACTGGCTGCCCTTGTAGAGACATGGCTTCAGTTCCCAGCACCTACATGGTAACTCACAACCATCTTAACTCTAGTTCCTGGGGCTCCAGTGTCCTCTTCTGGCCTCAGAGGGCACTGGGGATGCACATGGTACACAAGCGTACATACAGGCTGAAGCATTCACATGCACAAAATAAATAAAAAACAAATCTAAAAGACAAGATCTTGAAAATGAAAATAAAATCGATTGGAAAAACAAAACAGACCGAGACATAGAAGAATATGCATAATACAGCGCATAGTTTATAGATAGCTGATAGTCACAAAATATAAACATGTATGAAAATGAGCAATTTAAAAAGTATGATACTGGTGACCCCCAAAGACATGAGAGAAAGATTGAAATTTAGATGGACATATAAGGGGTCTAAATTACCAGCAGTGTTTTATTTCAGGAGAGAGAGAGAGAGAGAGAAGAAATGAGGGGGAAATTAACATTATACAAAGCTGCGTGTTGAGTTATTGAAAGGTTAGGTTTCTCTCTATGCTTTCCAGTGTGAGGAGTGGAGAGAGAGGAGGAGGAGAAACAGGAGGTGGAGGAGGAGAACGAGGAGGGAGGCGGAGGCTGGAGAATGCAAAAGAGCAAAGGGCAGAGGTAACACCAGACGAAGCACACAGCATGAGGAACAAGGAAGGGGCAGGGGTTGGATTCCAGAAATACTTAGGAGGCAGAGTAGACCCTATCTGATTGATGGCTACAGGACCGGGGGATGGGGTAAGGAGGAAACACAGTTTTGGCTGTACTATGCCAAGTCTGAGGCAGAGTCAGTCTTGCTAAAGGAAGAACCTGGGAAGTGGAGACCCCAGAGGAGCCTGGGAAGGATGAAGCAGAATAGAAGACCAAAGGAGTTGTCCGAGGAGCAATGCCAGCATCAAATGTTGCAAGAAGTGCTGCCGGAAGAGGGCTGGAAATGTCCTGAGCTGGTGACAGGGCCTGCAAAGACAGCGGGCGGGCGGGGCACCTATGGCCCAGAGGAGCCCTCAGCAGAGTGGGGAAAACATCAAGCTGTGCCATTTCCAAGCTGTGAGCAGGCGCCTTTACCTTCCTGAGCCTCCATCTCCTCATAAAGAGATGGTCTGTTTATTCTTCCCAATGGTTGGCAACAGAAAGAAGGCTGCCTGTACAAACTCACAATTAGCTTGCATGACGCCCTTGGAGGGGAGGTGTTTTCCCATTTTTCCTCTCCTCCCCACCTGCCGTCTCTCTCTCTCTCTCTCTCTCTCTCTCTCTCTCTCTCTCTCTCTCTCTCTCTCTCTCTCTCTCACTCACTCACACACACACACACACACACACACACACACACACACACACACACACACTCGGACATACACAAATGCATATTAAACACTCAATTCACATATACCACCGGGCCCTCCCACCCAGTGAAGGATCTTGACTGTCTGTCCCCAGGGTTGCTGCCTTTCCCCAGAGCAAGATAACCATTCCAAGGGCCCCAAACCCTAGCCAGCTGGAGCTGAGCTCTATTCCCTTAACTTGGGGAAGAAAAGGGTGCTGTGGAGGGCTCTGCGGTGTGACACCCCCAGCCCTGGGACCCACCTCAGAGTTCTCCACCACCTTCTCTAGGTACTTGTTGAAGATGGCATAGTCCTGCAGCTTGACGCTCAGCCTCTGGTGCTCCAGCTTCAGAGTGGCCATCTCCTGCTTGGCCTTGGCCAGCTCCCGCAGACGCTGCCTTTTCAGCTCGCGCTCTTTGTTGGCTTTTTTCAGGGCTCGGATCCGTTTCTGGTCATTCTCCTGGGATGAGGGAGGCAGTAGGAGTCAAGCAAGCCTCACCCTCTCTCCCTGAGATCCTGGCCTACCTGGGGCTGGTGACACCCCAAGCCCCTTCTATCTGCTGAGATCAGACCACTGGAAGGGTAGGCAGAGCTTGTAGGGCTGCCTGTGTTGGAGAGGAGGTGTGAAGGAAGACTTTGGTGAGGCGTTGGTTATTGGAAAGGAATTAGTAAAGCTAAGGGGCTTCTGTGGCCAGAGGAGGCTGTGAGTGCAGAAATTCAGCTCAAGGTCAAGAGGGGGATCTAGGGCATACAAGCAGGAAATTCAGATGCTGTGGGATTTGGTCCCTGGGCTTCAGGGAGTGGGGGCACAGAAAGGAAGGTAGAGGAAGATCTCGCTTGCATCTGAGGGGGCAGAGGAAGGCTGGGTGGGTGGACGCAGAAAACCTTTGACAAAGCTTTTGTGGCTCTGTTTTTAGTGGTGGCCATTTGTCGTGGGGCAGATGGCTCACCCAGGGTTGGGAAGCCCACATGCTCTCCTGACAGAGCCTCCATTTCTCCACTCTACTGCCCTCTCTGCCTTACCAAACCCAAGGCAGTAACACCAGATCTACATGTGGAGGACACAGCTCAGACTGGCATGGGCTTGGGCTGGAGGAGATGACACAGGCAGTTCTGCACCCAGAGAGGACAAGGCTCAGCTACCTCAGTCCAGCTGTCCCTCCATCCGCAGCATCCTCCCTTGGGACAAGAGGCAAGCCTACTCATTTCACTTCCCCAGGTGTCACCAGGTGTCTCCTTTCTCCTGTTGTGGCTCCATGATTCCTCATGGATCAGCACATAGGGTGGTGACATTTAGGGGACATGGAGGAGTGCCACAAAGCAGGGCACCAGGTGAGTGCCACGAAGCATCAGAGAGGCCAGAGGGACCCTAAATCAGTCACATCTGAGTGACTGGAAAGTTTTTTTAAAAATTATAGGTGTCTGGAGACCTGCTTAAGGCACTAAGTTACTGATGTCTGTATTTGCGACAAGTTCTATGAGATTCTGTAGCTGCTGGGTGCCTGGGAGACATTCAGATAGTCCTTAATCCTCAAACTTCCTGTCCTCCCAAATACTCCATCAACTTTGCTCTGGTCCAGGTAGGCTACATCTCAGAAGAAAGTATCTGTATCGTTAACTTCCCTGCTATGCACAGTTGTGCCTACAGTGGGATGCAGACTTTAAAAGCAGGGTTCCTCCAGGAGAGGGCAGCAATGGCCCCCCTGCAGCAGGGCCCAGCCCTTCTGGCCTTTTAGTTGTAGATCTCAACACCTTCAGCCGTAACTACCAAATAGCGTCTGGCAGCAGATGATCCTTCTGATCTCAGTCCCTGTAGAATAGCTCTTAACAAACTATGGCAAGCGAAATTTTGTTAAATGAAGGAGTGAATCGAGCCTTGTACAAATTGCTGGGACCATAGGGCTAGACAGGGCCGCCTGCAACTGTCACTGCTGAGTGCTGGTCCAGGAGGTTTGCTGACCAGGATTGTCTGGGGAGGATTCTGTTTTGCTTTGTTTTGTTTACATTTTATTTATTTTTCTGTGTGCATGTGTATGGGTATGGACATGCTATAGTGCATGTCTAAAAGTCAGAGGACAAATTATGGGAGTCAATTCTCTCTTTCCAACATGTGGGTCCTAAGGGTCTAGCTCAAGCTGTCAGGCTTAGTGGCAAGTGTTTTTATCCACTGAGGAATCTTGCTGGCCCAATAAGAATTTTAGCACCACTAGCTCATCCTTCCAAGTACTGATTAAGGATGAGTGTTGTACAGGACGATCTACTGAGCCAAACTGCAGCCATCTTTTGCATCACAACTGGTCTTGCTGACTGTTGGTGGTCCCTCAGCTGCCACTCTTTCTGACCAGTTGTGTGCAACTCTGTCTTAGTTGCATGCAGCTCTAGTGTCTCTGGGAGGGGCTAGCGTATACAGGTGGGGAAGGACTAGGGGAGAGGTCTATATAACCACGAGGAAGCCGTCATCCATGCTGGGTACAGACCTTCCACTTCTGTTTTAAGGTCATGCGCACCCCTGTTTATAACCACTCAAGTCCTGTAAGTAATCCTAACAACCTCATTGGTTCCCTGAGGTCATTGAGACTTCAAAGGAAGAGGGAGAACACTGTCCAACCCCCAACGCAGGGCAGAAATTCTCCAAACAGGGAGTGTCTTACTAGGCTCTTTGATTCATGGTCCTTCAACAGTTCCCTGCCTTCATCAGTCCCCCATTTTCAACACAAGGACAAAGATGGAGAGAGAGAGAGAGAGAGAGAGAGAGAGAGAGAGAGAGAGAGAGAGAGAGAGGGAGGGAGGGAGGGAGGGAGGGAGGGAGGGAGAGACAGACAGAGAGGATCAGAGCTCACTGAGTTACTGCTGGATCCACAAATACTCATCTCCGGCAGGGGCACATCCATCTCTTCATCACACCTGCTGATCCACCCGTCCACCCGTCCACTTGGCAGACTGTCTCAGGTACCAGCAAGGAAATGAGGAAGAGCCAACCAGAGAGTAGAGAATGGCTGGCAAATAAAACGTTACAAACAGCATGGTGTATAGAAGATGCCTTGGAAAGCACCAGACGCTGTTGAACACAGACGATGCCCTTTACCCAGTGCAAGGAGCCTACAAGATCAAGTACTGAGGAGGCACGGTTGGCAGAGTGTAAATCTCCAGCCTGCTGCAGCCCACACCGCTTCATACCTGAATGAATTGCTCAAACTTCTGGATGTGGGCTTTCAGCTGTTCCTCTTTGACGCCCAGTTCCTCCCAGCGCAGGTTCAGCGTTTCCATTCTTCTCTGGAATGTCTTTGGGGATGAGAAAAGGTATAAGTCAGGGAGCCCCCTGACACCGGTACTCAGAAAGATTCTGAGTGTTTTATCCTCTGCCCCAAAAGCATCTGGAAAAGCTGAGGAAGCAGCTCAATGGGATAGCATTTGCCTAACAGATTCAATCCCCAACACCTCAAACAAAACGTAGTTACAGAAGGGCTTGTATTTTGCACCCCATCCTGTACTGAGATCCTGGTGTAGTGTCCCAGGACCCTGGTTCCCCTGAGACTCACACCCTTTCTGTTCTCTGAGGAGGAAAGAGACCGGAACCACCAACTAGAATTCCAGCTCTAGCCACTCCACCCACAAAACGGGGGACCGCCATCCATTAACCTTGAGCCCCAGCCAATCCTTTTCCTATCCTGCACGCCTACCCCATCACCCCAACTCCACACCTCACCTGCTTCTTGTGTTCCATGGCCTGGTGCATGATCTTGGCTTCTTTCTTCTTCTCCAGGAGCCGGATGGACGGAGAGTCTGATTGCTCTTCAACATTTGGGAACTTCCTGCCGGAGAAGTGTGAACGAGAGTCAAGGACCTCCTGAGGCTGGAGCAGGCTGGGGTATGGAGTAACTCGGGGAGACAGATGCCCACGGAAAGGCAAGGGGGTCTCTGCTCTCAACTTTAGTGAAGGAGCAGTGTGCTGAGGAGAGAGGGCCATGCGGGCTTTCAGGAGGGAGCGAGGAATGGCGACCTGGCCAGGGTGGGGCGGGGTAGTGGGGTTAGGCAATCGGGAATACTAGGCTGTAGGAAAGAGCAGGCAGAGGGGCGTGGGTGGGCATGGGTGGTCCCAAACACTCACTGCAGCAGTTGAAGCAGTCGCTCCCCATACTGCAGCCGGAAGTATTCGGCCAGGTCCTCCTCTTCCATGATGCCCAAACTCATGGTGGCAGCTACCTGACAGCCCAGCCCAGAGTGAAACGATGAGGGCGGAGCCACAGGGCACCCAGAAGAGACAGCTGGGTTCTTGCCCTCCTCTCCTCCCGCTTTCAAAGTCCCACAGAGAGTGGATGTTCTAGAGGCACAGCGAAGCCTCCCAGAGGCTGCCTTAGTATGGTGTGCTCTTGCCGGTGATAGGATATCTAGTTGGTTACTTAGCAACAAACTGCCTAGTTCTGTTGCTCGTATCTGGAACCCAGAGTTTGCCCTCTGACCTATGTCCCTACTAACCCCACTCTCTTGCTGAGGTCACCTCTGTTCCTGCTTGCATCCTTGAGGAACTCTGGGAAGAAGTTAGGCAGGGAGGCCGGATGTGGCCATCCACCGCGGAGAAGGGAAGTTTGTTAGGAGAGTCGGTTATGTGAAGCTGGCTCCTGCAGCTTCCTTCCTAGGTTTAGGGGTATGTGAGGGTGAAGGAGAGACCGGGCAGCAGACGATGATAAAGAAGAGAAGACAACGTCTTTAGCCAAGCCCAGAGTGGGAGTGTGTGAGGTGGGCAGAGAAGTGTGGAAAGTGGGAAGTTGAGACACAATTAGAACCAAGTAGTGCGCCAAGGATAGGTAGGCAGATACAGAGAGTGGCCACTGGGAATGTGGAAAGGACCGCTGTGGCATGAGAGCGAGTTTATTAAGTACAGATACAAGGCGCTTTTGAGATTTAAAGGGGGGGGGGCGACAAAATACTGTAATGGAAAGGTTCCCGTGTTTGGCAGGTCTATTTCATGATGGCTGTCTTCCTCCATTCTGCGGGGCACATGCATACATATTTATTTGACTCGAGGTTAAGTCTGTGTGAGACAGCACCGAGCACCGTGGGGACCTCTGTAGGGACCTCTGCAAGCACCAGGACCTGGTGCTCATCCCGCCCCGCCTCTTTGAATCTAGAGTTCAAGATGGGACTGGCTGGGATTGGATTGCTCTCACCAGAGCCAAAGACAGAGCTGGTGAGCCATGTATGTGTCACCTGGGACAGAGCCTGCAAGCTCTGCCAGCTATTTGCTAAATCCCCATTGTGAGGAAGATTGGTAGGGTGCACTGCCCATTCCTGTCCTACCCCATTCCGCCCTCTGTTGTTCATTGGGGCAACAGAAAAAACTCCACCCACTTAGAAACACCCACCCATCCCCTCATCACCCTAAATCCCTAATCCCAAACCTCAGATAGACCCAGAAGGATGGCAATTAGACAAACGATTTTAAATTTCACAGAGGTGTGTGTGTGTGTGTGTGTGTGTGTGTGTGTGTGTGTGTGTGTGTGTGTGTTCTTTATCCAAATAGTCTGACACAGTCCATTAGGGACGTCTCTATTTCCTCCCTTCTCTCCCCAGGTGGTGGCTCAGTTTGGAGGGGCTGTGTGACAGTGCCATCCCTTGAGGAAGTTGGGTGCTCCTGGACTCATCTGTTACTCTGGAAGTAAGTCACACACACTTGCCTGTCAAATCAGGTGGGCCAGGGCCAGGTTGGTCAATACAAGAGCTGAGACATCCTCCCCTCCCCATGCAGGTCTCAAGGTGCTGTTTCACTTGGTGCCTTGCATGAATCAATCTTGACTCCAGACCTTTATCCTGGAGGGCAGCTGGTAGTTACTGCCTGCCTGGGCCTTAGAGAGCAAGGCCTGTGCTTTCAGCTTTGCTCTGCCTCCCAACCTACACTGTCTTTCAGAAATCTCTTTCCACCCTCATCTTTACCTTCCCCGGCCTCTCCCATATCACCACCCATTGCTCTTTTTGTCTTGCTATTTGTCTCGGAGGTAAAATCTATTGCGTTTGGTTAAGTAAATTATCTAAGGGGCTTAGATGCTGAAAACCGATAGGGATATTTTGTGTTCTGTCCTGTCCCATTATCCTCTGAGATTGTGATCTGGGGTACCTAGCCCAGGGATATAGGGGTTGCCTAACACACACAAGAATCTGGGTTTCACACACACACACACACACACACACACACACACACACACACACACACACAGCACTAAAGGGAAAAGGGGAAGAAAAATAGCAGAAAATAAAAGACATAGGTTAACATCTTGAAAGTGTTATGCTGGGGTAGTGCTGGGTACATGATCTCCCAGATATCCTGGAGGATGCTCTTTCAGCAGTGACCAGGGGTCCAAACCCCTTCCGTCTTGTAGCTCCCCTGTATTCATCTGGGTTGGCCTGACCACTGCTGAAGGAAAAGAGAAAATGCTCAGAGGTTCCTTCTGCTCCTAAGTGCATCACTGTCTCCCCCTCCCCCCTTCACTGCTGATGGCTCCCTGCACTCTAACAGGCTGGGCACTATTTTGCTGTGTCTCCAAGAAAAAGAAATTACTTTGAAAAGCATCCAAACAGCCTGTGCTGTCCTCTTTTTGAGAACTGAAAAGGGTATTTGGGGTAAGCAGAAAGCAAAGCTTAAGAAAGAGCCCAATAGTAGACAAAGAAAGAAAATAGGCCAACCATATCTCCTATGTACAAATTTAGTGGAAGTGTTAGCAAATGTAATTTAGTTTACACAGTCTCCCGCCTCTCCTGGGAGAGTCTGTCACACAGTGGTCAGATCCCTGAGCCCCTTCCAGAGTGCTGCCTTCAATACACATTACTGGGGCCTCCCTCTTAAAAGAGAAGAGAATAACCAGGACCTGCACACAAAATTCTTAAATGTTAGGAAATCTATTAATAAACTCAATTCTATTGAAATTCTCAAGAGAAAACTTGCAATTGTGACAGATGTCAATGTGGCATTGGAAACTTCTACATTTACCCTTTTACAAGAAACTTGTGGATTTGCCCGGCACGGTGGTACACACCTTTGATTCCTGCCCTGTGAGACAGTGGTAGGAAGATTTCTGTGAGTCCCAGGCCAGCTGGGGCTACACAGAGAGAAGCATTTTATTAACATGTGTAAAAGACTCTGAACCTGAGAGCTAGCATTAACATTTGCGTCAAAGATTTTCTTGCTAAACTTAGGGATGCGACAGGCTTTCTGCTGTCACTACAACCACTTAACATTGTTTTGGATGCTCTAGCTAGTGTGAAAATGACAAAAATTACGTTTTTCTTTTCTTCTTCTTCTTTTTTTTTTTTTACACAATGGCAGATGCTGTGATCATGCACTGTGAAAATTTAAGGGGATGGTTAATCTCGATGATGTGAATTTAATGTGGTACCATGTGATTTACAGAGAGAATGGAGCTGATTTATGTGCAGGAACATGAGAGAAGTAGTGGTGACAGATGAAGTGGCAAAAGGGGGCCGCAGAGCAGCATGCCTAATAGGACGCAGCATGTGGGAGGTGGGCGACAGGCAGGCTGGGGAGGTCGCACAAGACCTCTGGAGATGAGAATGGCATGGGTGGTGAGGCTGTATGGAATCGGTTTTTAAAAATTTATACTCTCCATATTGTTTGTATTGTCTTGTGGTTTTATTTTTCATATAAAACATAAAAACATGCATGCGCGCACACACACACACACACACACACACACACACACACACACACACACACACACGAAACAGGCCCCAAGCTCGCCTAAAACAAGCTCGCCTCTGCCTTCTAAGTGTTGTAATTACAGACCTGCACATGCCTGGTGCAACCCTGCCTTTCATGTCTGAGAATCCACCATACTGTTTCCCGTGATGGCTGCACCATTTTACATTCCCACAACTGGTGGCAAGTACATCCCTCTGCATCCTTGCCAGAGTTTGGGATCTCTGCTCCCCCCACTTTATGTCAGACACGGCAATGTAAAGTGGGGTTCCTTTTTCATAATGGTAATAAATGGATCTATTCAATTATCCATTGTTTAAACAATATAAAATCAAAACTCTACCCAACACCCAGTCTTGTGTGTCAGAGGTGACCATACGCTCACCAAACACTTACGTCCACTGTGGTGGTGATGTGTAAAAGACCAACACTTGTGTGTACCAGGCTTTCTTTTGGGCCACCAACCAGCTCCCAAATCATGACATGGAGGCTTCTTATTAGTTATGGATGCTCAGCTTTATCTTTTGCTTGTCCTGCTAGGTCTTATAACTTAACCTGTTTCTCTTCCTCTATGTTTTGCCTTGGGAGTTTTTATCTTTCTTTTTTTTCTGTATAACTTATTTTTCACTGTGTCTGGCTAGCTGGAGGCTGTCTGGCTTCCAGCCCCAGGAATGTCCCCGTTTTTCTCCTCCTACTTACGTTCTCTGCTTGCCGGCCCTGTCCACCTTCTTCTGCCTAGCTACTGGACCAATCAGGTGCCTTAGGCAGGCAAGGTGAAACAGCAACACAGCTTTTCATAATTAAACAAGTGCAGCATAAGCACCTTTACACAGTTAAAGTAATATTCTGCAGCACAAACGAATGAGGTACATCTTTACATAGTTAAAATAATTTCCACAACAAGAGTGGGCCTGGTTTGTTTGTTCTTCAGTCTTGGTCTCCCCTGTTCTAATCCAAAAGAAATCTCATCTAAGGAGTAGAAATTCAATCCAAGAGAACCGGAGGCATCCTCAACAAAGGCCCTCTTCTTTATATAATGAACAACACAGTAAATATGGTAACAGCAAGAATGTGGGGCTTATTTTCATGAATCCCTCACAGGAGTTTCATGAGGGAGAAACGGCTTTTTTGGCCTTATCAACTCAGAACAGAACACAAAGCCACCATTGAGTATTATCTCTCTATAACCCACATGTTGTTAACATGTCTGTGGTGCACGGCATTCTGGGCTGGGGGCTGGGGTGGCTTTCCCTTCAATGCCTTCCCGACTTCAGCACATGGTCTTGGACCTGGCCACCACATCTCACAAACACACACATTGCTCTGAATCAGGAGCATGATTGGGCCACAGAGGAAGCCTAGGGAGCATGGTACAACTGAAGCTGCGGATTCAGCCGAGCTTGTAGGAGTGAACTATTCAAGCCCAGAGTGTAGTAAGGGGGGTCTCAATGTTTTCCTTAGCAGGTAGTTAATTCTAGGGCCATAGACATGGCTCAGTCAGTGGCTAAGAGCTCATGTTGCTCTTCCAGAGGTTCAGGGTTCAATTCCCAGCACCTACTTGGTTGCTCTGTAATTCCAGCTTGAGGGGACCTAATGTCCTCTTCTGGCCTCCACAATCACTAGGCATGCATGTGGTGCATAGACATACATGCAGGCAAACATACATATTTACTTAAAAATAATAAAGAAGTTAACTAATGCTGAATGGGTTGACTACACAGCATAAGCAGACTGAACATATAGTTATAAATGAGCCCACAGCACGTTAACTTGGTTACAGGTTGGGTGAAAGTCTGACTTGTAAAGACAAACTCTAAAAAGCATTTCTCAGGGAAACCATCTCCACACAGCACCTGTGACGGGCCTGGTGCTCTCCTCAACTGTGGGTAGTAGGTCTTGACCAGCCAGAAGGAACAAATGGCACACAGGTTCTGGTGACTACATGTGGGGATAATATCTGCAAGATCCTGCTCTTGCTATCATCACCACCACTACAAGTGACTGTGGGTGGGCATGGGAAAATGGGGTAGAAGCCACTTGGCTCCTGGCAGCTCCCAGCATCCCATTGGTTGCTGCTTCTTCCAACCTGGGGCCCTGTCTGAAAGTCTGAAGCTTGAAAGTTATTGGCTTTGGGTGGTGGTGGTGACTGCTTTTAATCTCAGCAGTCAGGAGGCAGAGGCAGAGGCAGAGGCAGAGGCAGGCAGATGCCTGTGAGTTCAAGGCCATCCTGATCAACAAAGTGAGTTCCAGAGTTCCAGGACAGGCTCTGATGCTACACAGAGAAACCCTGTCTCAAAAAAAAAAAAAAAAAAAAAAAAAACCCAAGCAGAGAAAGCAAAAACGATCATTGGCTTTAAAATACAAAGTCTTCATCTGCAGCCCAGAGATGAGTTGTTTAATGCCGTGGAAGAGTGTAACAGGCCAGCTTCATGAATCGTTCACGTTAACATTCACATAGCGCCTCGCACATTTCAGAGTAATCTGTAGTTTTGATGCTTCACTTCCTAAGGATTCCTAATTATTCATGGATTTTTACTCAGAATAAAAGGAAAGCAAATTGTGAATTAAATGAGTTACAGAGACATGTAATTTCTAAAGCAGAATTATAAAACCCCTTTCATTTCCCCCTCCAAAGTATTTTTAATGTTGACGAAGTGTGGTGTTTTAATCTGTTTGTTATGGCAACATTTAGGGCTTAGTTATGTTGCCTGAAGGGCTGGGTGGTCGAAAGATGGTGGGACTCTTGGGCTGGTGAGATAGATGGCTAAGTGAGTCAATTCTCATGACTCATATAAAAGTGGAAGGGAGCGGGGAGGGAGGGCAAGAGGAGAGGAGGGAGGAAACCGTGATCAATGTGAAAAATAAATGAGAAAATGTTAAATAAAAAAAGTGGAAGGAGAGAACCAACTCCTACAAGTTGTCCTCAGACCTACACGTTGCCGCACACACACATACACACACACACACACACACACACACACACACACACACACACACACACACACTTTTTATGTTCAAGACAGGGTTTCTCTTTGTAACCTTGGCTGTCCTGGAATTCACTCTGTAGACCAGGCCAGCCTTGAACCCCCAAGTGCTTGGATTAAAATCAAGCACCACTACCGTCTGGCTCTAAGGCATATTTTTAAATAAAAAAAAAAAAAATTTAAGATACTACACTTGATTTTAACCAAAGGGCCAAGAAGTGGTGAAATTGTGACAAAGATGCTGAAGTGTAGCTCTTCACAGTTGATGGCTGCTGGTGAGGAAGGATTCACTTTTCTTTAAGGGTCTGGCCACTGAGAGTTTGACCATGCTCCATTGAGTATATGGGCAACACAAGTTGGACTTGGTATATTCTTTTGAGGGGGAGGGCACAAGTGTGGGAGGGTGGACCTGAGAGGAATTGGAAGCCAGTGTGATCGGGTGCATAGTATGAAATTCCCAAATAATCGATACAAATATTATGTTGGAAAAATTATTTTATGTGATGGGTGTTTTGCCTGCATATGTGTCTGTGCCCCATACGCACACAGTGCCCGCTAAGGGGTACCTGGCACTGGAGTTCCAAAAGGTTGTGAGCCGCCATGTGGGTGCTGGCAACAGAACCTTTGTTCTCTGGAAAACAGTCAGTGCTCTTAGCAGCTGAGCCATCTCTCAAGCCCCTAAACATGTTTTTAAAGAGTTACCATTGTAGATTGTAGGCTTCCATGTCAGTGCCCCTCCCTGAAAACAGCTATCTTTTATTGTTATTATTATCATTATCATTTAAATCTCTGCAAATGGCCAAAAAGTCACCCGTAACAAGATATACAGCATCCACCTGCAGCCGTCTTTTCACAGAATTGTTTTTCTGCTTCATTTTCAGCAGCTTGCTGGGGCTGAGGCTGCCCCACTGAGAGGCAGCTTCACAGGCACTTCCAGGGACAGCATGAGGGGGACCCATTGTATTCATCTTCCAGCCACACTTGCAGGCTAGCCCTGGTCTTGGAGGACTTGTCCCTGCCATGCTGAATGGCTGGTCCCTGGTCATCCTGATTTCCCAGCGCTGGCGTTTGTAAAAGGAGCATCCTCAAGGGTCCAGACTAACAGATCAGCCGCTGAGCTCACTATCTCCTCCTGAGCTCAGTTGGAGGAGGATGGCTTTGTCCTTGCATCAGATGAGCACTGTGCTCCCTCCACCTGTGGAAGGCTTTGGCAGTGACCTCATCACAAGGGAGGGATCAAGGCAGAGGGACTTCCCTGTTCATTGCCTTTTCCTTCGTGTCTTCAGCAAGCACACCTGACTTTGCTTCCAGTATTCCAATAGTCACATTTCTCATTTTCAATCATGATATCTAATTAAAAATAAATGAATAATAAATAAATAGATATTTGCCAGGCAATGGTGGCACATGACTTCAATCTCAGCATTTGGAAGACAGAGAGACAGGTGGATCTCTCTAAGTTTGAGGTCAGCGTGGTCTGCAGAGCGAGTTCCAGGACAGCTAGGGCTAAACAGAGAAACCCTGTCTTAAAAACAATAAAATAATAAAATGTTACACATGAATATGGAATGAAACTGCAAAGAACTAGAAATGATAAATGATAACAGGTTTGTAGTCATGGGCGCTCACTCATTGTGGTGGTAAAGGGAGGGGCATAGGACCAGGGAGGGTTACTATGGGTGGGTGATGAGTCAAGTTTGAAACTGGGCTCAGGAGAGGTGGGGTTATTACGTGAGTTGGTGTGTTTTTAGGGTTTCTGGAATATTTTTTATTTCTAAAAGGCCATATATTTCAGTATTTATAATAACTTTGAAAAATAATAAACTCCTGTACTTTTTCATCATTTTGGCACATTCATTTTCAAGGTGTGCTAATTGTCCTCCATGCCTCCTTATTTGTTTTTTCCAGAGTCTTATGCATGACAGGCTGGCCTCTAGCTATTATGTAGTCAATAATGACCTGGGACTTCTGCCCCCCAACACACACACCCCGATTCTACCTCTTAAGTGCTGGGATTACAAATGTACACTACCATGTCCCATTTATGGGGTGTTAGGAATTGAACCAAGGGCTTCATGCACTATAGGAAAGTATTTTACCAGCTGAATCATATTTCTAGATCCACTGTTTTTCTATTTGCTTTGCTTTTGAGCCGAAGCTAGACTCAGACTCATATTCCTCCTGCCTTAGGGTCTGAGATTATAGGAGTGCACCATCATGCCTGATTTCTGAGCCTGTTTTTGATGAGTCATTTTCCTCCTGTGAAGCTCTGCCCACATCCTCCCCCTTCTCTACATCCCCCAAATATTGATTGGCATTCCTCCTTCTAAACTTGGCATCTACTCCCGCTAATAGGTACTTCCCAACTAAGCCTCTTTACTTTCTTGGGAACCATGTGAAGTGTCTCAATATCCCTTACCTGCCCCCTCTTCATTTGCCATGTAGACTCACTGGATTTCAGAGCTGGAACAATCTGAGATTGTCTACCCCAAACTTCTCATTATATGGGAGAGAAGAACAAAAGGAAAGTCGGAGGTTAAACTTCATTTTCAGCCCCGGCTGCACCAGGATTTGAAACAAGGCTAATTACAGGATTCCCACAAGACTGCAAACCAGGGAAGGCTCCTGTCTCCTGTCATGGAGATGAGGCCGAGGGGGAAGGAGGGGGATGGATGTTGTATTTGAGAAAACCCAAGGAAATGGTAGTGAGACAGTTTGAATGAGAATGGGAGAGCAAATTGAATGGACATACTGGGCATGAAACCCATGCCAACCAAGTGTTGACTGGCAGGATAGAAATTAAGAACAATCTATAAGGAGGAGGCTGCCTTTAGGGACTGACTCTCCAGGGGGCATCAGAAAGAGGTAAAATAAAATCTAGTTCCTGAGTCTACTTTCTGTCACTATAATAAAATACATGAAGTCCAGTAAAGTGACTTATTTATTAGGACTGGTGACAAGATGGTCTTATGAGGAGTGCTCTTGTATGGGGCGGAATGTTACATATCAAGAAAGGAAACCAGAGTCCAAGAATGAGCCGGTAACAATCTCCTTACCCTTTCTCTTAAAGTCTGTGTCTCATCACCGGGGCCAAGCTTCCAGCTAATGAAACTGTTGGGGAAAACCATATTCAAAACATAGCACCAGGATGCAGAGGAAGGAGCTGTAAAGCCCTGGTGATAAGGGGCCTCTCATGCAGGGAAAAGGGGCGGTGTGTGTGTGTGTGTGTGTGTGTGTGTGTGTGTGTGTGTGTGTGAATATTTGGGTTAAAGTGATGATAAATTGCTAAAAGAGAAGTTCATCTGTATGAAAAGCCAAACCAAAATAACAACAAAGGGAAGTCCAGCCACACATAGACACAGCATGATAAGATTTAGGAATGGCAAAGAAAAATAGAGTATTTTATTATTATTAATTTATATATTTTTGGTTCTTCAAGGCAGGAATTCTCTGTGAAGTCATGGCTGACCTGGAACTAGCTCTGAAGACCAGGCTGGCCTTGAACTCAGAGATCACCTGCCTCTGCCTCCTCCCGACTGCTGGGATAAAAGGTGTGTGCCACCACTGCCCAGTGACAGTATTTTTTTGTTTGTTTTGTTTTTGTTTTTTCGAAATAGGGTCTCTCTGTGAAACAATCCTGGCTGTCCTGGAACTCTCTCTGTAGACCAGGCACGCCTCAAACTCACAAAGATCTGCCTGCCTCTGCTTTCCAAGTGCTGAGATTAAAGGCATGTGTCAGTACGGCCCGGCTGACAATTTATTTTTTTAAATGATTTATTTTTGTTTTATCTGCTTTGGTGTTTTGCCTGCATGCATGTCTGTGTGAAGGTGTTAGCTCTCTTGGAACTGGAACTACAGAGGACGAGGAATTGTCTCAGATCTAAGTCAAACCCTATGTGAGCTGCAGTGTGGGTGCTGGGTATTGAACTGGGGTCCTTAGGAAGAGCAACCAGTGCTCTTAACCACTGAGCCATCTCTCCAGTCCCTACTAATTAGACAATTATTTTTAATCTTTACTTTGAAAGAATAATTCATTCTCATAATTCAAAAAAGTCTTTTAAAGTTATACACTGAAGAGTTAGTTTTTGCCTAGTATGGCAGTAAGCCTTTTAGTTCCTGTGGGTGGATTTTTTTCTCTTGCCTGCCAGCTCCCAAATGACCACATGGGGAGACCCCTTATTAACTAAGAAAGCTTGACTGATAGATTAGGCTTGTTTTCAGCTAGCTCTTATAACTTAAATTAACCCATTTCTATTCATCTATGCACTGCCCCCGGCTCGTTTACCTCACAATATAAATTTTTAATATTTTTATCATTTTTGAGCTAGCTGGAGCCCATCTTGGTATATATTATGAGGCAGGATAAAAATTTTTTCCTCATCTGGTGGTGCCCAACAAATGTCTTCCATTGAGCTGATTTGCCTTTATACATGGAGGCTTTCCATGTGTGTTCACATTTTTTGGATCAGGTCTTGCTTTATTAAGCTTCCTTTTTCAGCCTTCCTAGCTACTTTTGAATCAGCTTTCCCCATTTCACTAACATTCTATAATCAGCATTTATACTTCCAATCAAAGCAATAAAATAAACAATAATGAAATTCAGTGAATGTTTTTTACTTCAATGGCACTAAGTATGTAAATTAAGGGCGATGTTTCTGATGCTGATTCAACTATCAAAAAACGTGGTATAAATAAGGTTCGGTGATACACACCTGTAATCCCAGAACTCAGGAAGCTAAGGCAGGAAGATTTGCTTTAGTTTGAATCCAGCCTGGGCTAAATAGCAAGTTCAAAGCCATCCTGTATCACATGGTAAAACCTTGTCTCTTTTCTTTTCTTTTCTTTTCTTCCTTCCTTCCTTCCTTCCTTCCTTCCTTCCTTCCTTTCTTTTCTTTCTTTTTTTTTTTCTTCTTCGAGACAGGGTTTCTCCAGGGTTTCTCTGTAGCTTTGGAGCCTTTCCTGGAACTGCTCTTGTTGTAGACCAGGCTAGCCTCAAACTCACAGAGATCCACCTACCTCTGCCTCCCAAGTGCTGGGAATAAAGGTGTGCACCACCACTTGTCTTAAAAAGCAAACCACAGGGGATTAGAGGATGGCCTAGCAGTTAGGAATGCTGGCTGCCCTTGCAGAGGCTCTGAGTCCAGTTCCAGCACCCACATGCCAGGTGGGTGTCACAACCATCTGTAATCCAGTTCCAAGGGATCCAACACCAGCTCCTGACCTCCACAGGAACATCCATAGTGCACAGACATGCAGGCCAAACACTCATACCCGTGAAATAAGAAAAATGAATCAAAAAACATTTTTAAAAGCACAATAAAAATAATAGAAAGAGCAAAACAAACAAAGAGTAAAACAAAGAGAAAGGTTTTCATTTCCACTGGTTCCAATCCTTTGTCTTTTAGCAGTGTTTTCAAGCTTCTTTATCCGGGTCTTACGTGTCAAGTTTGCTACTATTTTGTTGTTGCTTAAAGAGAACTAAAAGTTTTCAGGGAGGCTGGAGAGATGGCTCAGTGGTCCCAGTTCAATTCCCAGCACCCACCTGGTAGCTCTAAAAGTTTTCAGAGAAAAGAAACAACACCCGCGATAATGACAGGTGTTTAAACATCAAACTGAGTGTAAAGTGACAACAGAGAAACACTTTCAGTGGGCTGAAGGATAAGAAAGTTTCAAAACCTGCAATATACATTCTAACTCCTAATAAAATGTGTTCATGAGTTAAGAGTGTTGTCAAGCATGTAAATTCTCAAACATCGGTCACGCCAAGGCTTTCTCTGAAGGCCTTTAACAAGTTTCTTTCTTAGTAGGTGTTCTTGGTATTATAAATTATCCACTCTAAGGGCTGGACTAATGCCTCAGCAGCTAAGAACACTGGCTGCTCTTCAGAGGACCTGGGTTTGATTCCCAGCACCCACAACAGTAGCTTACAACCATCTGTAACTCCAGATCCATGGGATCCTATCCTCCTGGCCTCCAGGGCCACCAAGACATATAAGTGGTGTACACTCACATACATGCAAGCAAAACACCCATACACATAATAATAAGATACATTTTGAAATGAAATCTACTTTTCATGAACACTAACTCAAATGTTATAGTCTATAGTATGTTTGCTTCAATATACAATGTAGGATGTCCCTCTGTATGCTGTGAACATATTTTATTACTATTGGTTAATAAAGAAGCTGATTTGGCCAATAGCCAGGCAGAATAGAGCCAGGTGGGAAATCCAATCAGATAAGGAAGAAGCCAGCCAGTCTCTGAGAAAGCAAGACATGTAAAAAGTGAGGTAATACCATGATCATTTGGCAGCACATAAATTGATAGAAACCGGTTAATTTAAGTTGTAAGAGCTAACTAATAAGGGACCTGAGCCATAGACAGAACATTAATAATTAATACTAAGTCTTTGAGTGATTATTTTATAAGCATCTGTGGGACTGGTGGGTGGAGCAAAAAGTTTCTAGCTACAAATACACATCTACTTTTCTCTCTTCTTATTTGTGTTATAACAGCCATAGACCCCCATCTCCTTTCATTGTATGTTCATCAGCGAGGCTTTATAATTACTGCTTTACACAAATGAAACCTTCCTAAGGTCACCCTTCCATTACCTATGACACTTCATTCTTTGAAAAGTTCTCAGACAAGAGCCCTGAGCCACTGACTGAGTGGAAGCCTGTGTGACTGAGTTTCCAGTACCTTGGGTCCTTACTTAAAGTCTGTCTGCAGCTTCCTTTTCCTTCATCTTATTCAAGGACCCACCTTCCCTGGTCCGATGCTTCGGTACCCCTCAGCTCCTGAAGTTATTGCTTTCCTTCAGTCTATTTCCATTCTGCCCCTCAGCTTGCGACCTCTGTACTGATCAACCTTCACATTTGCTAATTCTTCCTTCTAGTTTATCAAATATGGCACCGATCAGTGAATTTTTCATTTCAGCCATTATAATTTTTTCAACTCTAGAATTTGTTTGGCTCTTTTTTTTTTTTTTGTGATTCCTATTGCTTTGTTGTATTCTCTATTAGAGCAGACACTGTCTGCTTTCTCCTATCGCCTTAGATATGATTTTTTTAAAGTTCTTTGAATCTATTTATAATGATTGATTTGAAGTATACCTATTAAATCAGATTTGTGTTCCCTCAATGTGTTTTATGTTTTCTCTTGATGTTACTTCATATATCCCATGATTTTCTGTTTGTTTGTGTGTGTGTGAATCTTGTGATATTTTTCTGTCAAAAATGAACACTTTATATATTAAAATGTTTTTATTTTATATGCATTGGTGAGTGAGGATGCCCTAGGACTGAAGTTATAGTTGTAAACTGCTGTGTGGGTGCTGGGTATTGAACCTGGGTCCTCTGGAAGAGCAGTTAGTCCTCTTATCCAGCCATCTCTCCAGCCCCTTCATTGTAGATATTTTGTAACAGATCAGCAGGCTTGTCCCCAGGTAGGTTTCTGGATTTGTTTTTGTTGTTTGGGGGCTTTTTGTACATTTTATATTCTTTGAAGTGTGAAAATTCTGGATTTTCTGTTAGCATTTTTAAAGAAGTTCTTATTTTCATTTTCAAGTCTTGTCTCCTGCAGTTCACTCCTAGGTCAGTATAATTTAGTGTCAGCCAACGACTAGTATGAAGATCTCCCTAAATGCTGTGTCTGTATGTCTTCAAGCCTTTCCCGAGGGGTGGGAGGTATACATCTGAAGGCACTCAAAGTTTAGGCAGATGGCCTCAACTTTCACTTCCAGCGTAAGCCAGAAGCGACTGAGACTTTCTTCTCTATAATGTCTTTCCTAATCATTCAGGCACACAAAATATTCCCCACCCCCAAGAATGCTGGGGCTTTAAAAAGTGTTCAGGGCTTTTCTATTTCTCAAAGGGCTTTTGTAAACTTTTATTGTTGGCCACACTCTTGTTTCCTGCAACCAAAATTACAGTGTTGGGCAGTTGAGACATTGCTGGTTATTCATTGCTTTTGGTGACACCAGGGAGATAGTTTTGTATCAATCTGTGAGGCAAATAGCCACAGTTCAAAGTAGTGGTGCGTGCCTTTAATTCCAGCATTTAGGAAGGAAAATAAAGCAGGCTGATTTGTGAGTTCAAGGCCAGCCCGGTGTGAGTTCCAGGACAACAGGGACTACACAGAGAAACCTTTCCTCAAACTCCACCCTGCAATAAATAAACAGGCACAGCATTCTTAGAATGGGGGTTTGCTAATTTGGACAACGTATTGATTATTCAATTGGGGTAAGGTTTTGATACAACTCCAAAAACATCAAGTCTATTAAGCCTGAAATCCAGAACCTGAGTCACCACCATGAGACCTCCTACTCCAATGCAAAGTCAAAGAGTCTTTATTTGCGAGTTAACTCAGGATGATAGTAGCGAGTGCTGCAGCTGCTGCAGAGGAACAGAGCAGGAGAGACCCAGATTAGTGATGGAAAGGGGTTTATATGTAGCCAGGCAGGAGGGCTGGGCTTGGGGAACTCTAAACTAGCCTAGCTACAGGCTTGTGATTGGCTCAAACCCTCCAAAACTGCATAGTTATGGCCTTGAGACTGGCTCAAGCCTGGACTGAGCTGATTGGCTACCCTAGTCTGGGGCATTCCAAGTCCTCTGGATGATGATTGCCTGCCCCCATGAAGTGGCAGCAATTCTCAGTCTAGGGGAATCCCCAGCTTGAGGAGCTTCCTGGGATTGGTCAGTTTTTCTAGCTCAGGGATTGGCTAGTTTTGAGGCAGGAGCAGAGTTGGTTCCGATTCCAGAGCCAAACTGTGTTTCTTTCTATGGTTCTTTTTAACCCATTGGCTCCAAATTTAGGGCCTGGGCGAATTTCTTTTACAGTGTCCTGTTGTCAGTATGGAGCCAGTACAGGGGATCATTATTTATTTAGAGACAGGCTTTCTTTGTATACCCTCGGCTGTTCTAAGACCAACTCTGTAAACCATGCTGGCCTCGAACTCACAGAGATCTGCCTGCCTCTGCCTCCCAAGTGCTGGGATTAAAGACGCAGGCCGCCACTTCAGGCCCTATTTCCTTTTAAGGCCACCACAGGAAAGCCACCTCCATCAAGTTACATAGTCCTAATGACCTCCCTGAAGTGCCACCTCTAAACACCACAGTTAGTTTGAGCATTACCCCCGCCCGCACCCCCCCCCCAGTATCCCAGGACAGGTATCTACGTCACCCCAAGGTGAAGTTTGAAGAATGCAAGCCTCATCGGAGTCTTAGCGAAGGTTGCTGTCTTGTGTGAATTCTAGGTCTTCTCACACTCTGCACATTAGCCCCCGAGCGCAGGCCTCTGCACTCGCTGTGTTAGCCCTTTCACCCACTGAGCCGTCTCATCCTCCCCAAAACAAGAGATTTTAATTCGGTGGGAAAGGAGCACCTCAGGATTTTCTTCAACTTGTTTGGCAACCAATCTCTTTTCCATTTCATGGAGCATCCGGTGAATGCTTAGCGAGATCGGAGTCGTTGTAGCAGTCATGAAGCCTCTCTAAAATCATTTACAGAAAACTGAGGAGACTGGGAAGCCATGTAGGAGGGGAAGGGCCTGAGGAGCTGGCGGCCAGCAACTATGATTCTGACCTCGTGTGGCCCCTCAACCATCCTAGGAGACTTAAGTGATACATCCTGTCACTTCTGACCCAGTGCACTGAGCTACCCCACTCTGATCAAGACCAAAGCAGCTTTGGCCTGTGCCCTCAGGAAAGAATGCCCAGGTACACAGCTAGCAGAGCTGGTAAGACCAGTTCCTTACAGGCCAATCCTGATGGGACTTTTCATTGCAGATTTCCAGATCCCTTTCTGACTGGCTTCCTGCCTCTCACAAATATAACTCACTCTTCATCTCACGTTTTCCTATACTCCAGCCTCGGGTAGCTAAAGGACTTCAGAGGGTAGTCCGGCACAATATGCTGGCGCTTTGGGACGCGCATGAAACCAGGTTGTCTGCGTTGAAAGCGAGAATCCCAGTATGCTTGGTGCCCCCTAGTGGATCACTTTCACTCCTCCTAGCCCAACTCCCCCTTCATCTTCGGCCCTCGTCGCTTTTAGGTGCCCCTTCCAGCTGAGCTTATACAGTCTGACCTCTAGGGGAAAGGTGGAAAATGGTTCTCCAGGCTTGAGGATGCTCCCATAAAGGGCAGACGGGGGCAGCTAGTGGGGATTGGTTGACCTGTGCAAAGCTTTACAGAATGCCATAGGAAAAGGTCCTGCACTGAAGGTGCTTATTTGCCCCAGCACAGTGGTCCCCATGCTGGAGTCCTAACCACGAGCGAGCGTACTCTCATAGGTTGCTCCTCAGACTCACCTACCATCTGCAGGGCCCCAAATTTGAGGACAGGCGCCTTAGCCTATAGACTGTGCTTAGGGCTCAGTGTGAGTACTCTACATGACCCCATATTAGTAGACCATAAGTGAATTTTTTGAGGTGATATTTTTAACTTTTTTAATATAAATTTTTATTTAAATTAGAAACAACCTTATTTTACATACCAATCCCAGTTCCTTCTCCCTTCCATCCTCCCATGCTCCCTACTGACCCCCCCATCCCATCCCCCATCCACTCCCCAGGGAGGTTGAGGCCTTCCAGGGGGTGGGAGATCATCTGTCATTTGATGCAGGGCCTAGGCCCTCCCCCATGTATCTAGGCTGAGATAGTATCCCTCCATAGGGAATGTGCTCCCAAAGTCCATTCGTGCACTAGGGATACATCCTGGTTCCACTGCCAGAGGCCCCCTAGACTGTTCAGGCCTCTTACCTGACACCCACGTTCAGGGGGCCTGGTTCAGTCCTATGCTGGTCCCCCAGCTCTCAGTCTGGGGTCTGTGAGCTCTCACTTGCTCAGGTCAGCTGTTTCTGTAGGTTTCTCCAGCCTGGTCTTGACCCCTTTGCTCATTACTCCTCCCTCTCTACAACTGGATTTCAGAGTTCAGCTCAGCGTTTAGTTGTGGCTGTCTGCTTCTGCTTCCATCAGCTACTGGATGAAGGCTCTAAGATGGCATATAAGGCAGTTGTCAATATCATTATAGGGGAAGGGCATTTGAGGCAGCCTCTCCACTATTAGTTAGATTGTTAGTTGGGGTTATCCTTATAGATCTCTGGATATTTTCCTGGTGCCAGATTTCTCTTTAAACCTATAATGGCTCCCTCTATCATGGTATCTCTTTTCTTGTTCTTCTCTATTCTTTCCATGACTCAATCTTCCTGATTCCTCATGTTCTCCTCTCCCCTCCTCTTCTCCACTTCTCTTTCTCCTCCCTCCCTCTCCCTTCTCCCCACCACGTGCTCCCAATTTGCTCAGGAGCTTTTGTTTCTTTCCCCTTCTCTGGGGGACCATGTCTTAGGGTCTTAAAATTTATTTTTATTTATTTGCATGCATGTGTGTGCATCAGGTGTGTGCAGATGCCCATGGAGGCCAGAAGGCATCAAATTCCTTACAGCTGGGCTGACAGGCAGTTGTGCTGGGAACTAAACTCTGGTTCTCTGGAAAAGGAGCAGGTGGTCTTAGCCACTGAGACAACCTTTCAGCCACTGCAGCACCTTTGGTTTTATGGTCTGTGCATTGCTCCTCTCAGATCATGTACTGACTGCTGCCTGAGCCCCCGGCTCACGGGCACATGATTGTTGACACCTTCGTTCATCTTTTGTTTCATTATTTAGTTGATAACCAGGCCAACATTCTGATTGTACCCATGGGACTCATTTCCATTGCCATTTAGTATTTTCCCTCTCTCAGGATTCAGTGCCTTCTCTCCTGGACATTACCACAGTCAGTTCAAAACAGACATCTCAGTCTGCCACACCCTGTGTGTATCTCAGATTCAGATTCACCATTTACAACACAGGCCTCAGGAGAGCATCAGAACTGCTTGGCTGGTAAAATCTTCACCTCCCAGAGACAGCATCAGAGTAAAAGAAGGACTGTGGGATTTGCTGTGTCGTACTCCATCCACGCCATGGGTCTACCATCTAATTATTGCAATCCTGGGCAGCTAAGTTAATTTACAGCCCAGTCTTGGGCTGTAAATTGAACATTACTGGAGGCAATTGCAAACATTATTGTAGGCTGGGTGGTGGTAGTGCATGCCTTTAATCCCAGAATTTTGGCAGCAGAGGCAGGTGAATCTCTGTGTGTTTGAGGCCAGCCTGGTCTACAGAGCAAATTCTATGACAGCCAGGGAAACACACAGAGAAACCCTGCCTCGAAAATCAAAAAGACTGCAAACATTCCTGTATGTTAGTGTTTGGCAAAGAGGCAAAGTTCAACCATTATGCATCCACCCCTCTTTCCTTTCTTTTGGGTAACTGGATGCTCACATATTTCCAGCCTTATTTTCTGTGATTCCTCACAGGAAACCCACACACAAGCTACCCCTGCTGTGTTCTTACACCAGATAACCACTCCTTACTCAGAGTAGCCTGTCTAAATTAGTAACTTCACTAAATGAGTATAAATTAGTATAGCAGTTGAGAGGTTGGACCCTCCATGATCAGACAAGTGTGAAATTTAGTCATGTCACTCATATCATGAGGCCATGGTTTAGCATGCTTTATAAAGTTGGCTCTCTGGCTACATGAAATAAACTTTGCCAGGCTCTTAGCACAATGCCGGGGAGGTTTACTAGTCTGGTGGCTCAGATTTGTCCCTAAGCACCAGGTCACCCCAAACTTGCTAACTTCAGTGGTTCCTAAAGGTCTTCTAGGGAGCATTTTTGGGTAAGTGTTGCCAAGTGTCTGAGGGGACTTACGACCAAACAGAGCTAATCAGAGCTGGTGACTACAGAGCTCCTGACAGCCCCGAGTTGCTAAGAAGCAATTTCCAAGAGGTGGCAATAATTGCCATCATTTTCTAAAGTTGTGGGGCTGCAGAATCCTTTTGACCAGTCTCCCTAACACTCCACCCTACTAGGATTACCTAGTCTACAAAACTCACTCTGAGTAAATGCGGGCATAGCAGCTTGTGGCTCATTCAATATTGACTATGTCATCATGCTTGCCATCTTGGAGAGCCACCAGCTGGGAGCTAAGGATCACATTGACTTTGATCTTGTGGCACCTGGCCGACAGGTTTGAGGAGCTGACAGAATGTAAATCATAATTCAAAGTCTCAAAGTCGAGTGTTGGACCCTGTACTTGCTCCCACCATATGTTGGCTTATTTTGCAATCTCCGTGAGGTTTTTGTTTTGTTTTCATTTCTATTTCATGTACATTGGTGTTTTGCCTGCATGCATGTCTGTGTGAGGGTGTCAGAATTACAGACAGCTGTGAGCTGCCGTGTGAATGCTGGGAATTGAACCCTGATCCTTTGGAAGAGCAGGCTAGTACTCCCAAACGCTGAGTCATCTTTCTACCCCCTTCCACAAGGTTTGTTGTTGTTGTTATTTTTTGAACACCCTGCACTCACATGACCCTTCTGCCCCACGCTTCTTGAAATATCTACTTTAAATGCTGAACTTGTTCTGTCTCACGGTTCGAGTACCACTTCTTAGTCTGCCCTTTCCTTCTAAGTTGTCAGCTTGATTCCCAGCCAGGTTTTGCTGTGGCAGCAACATGGAATTCAGGCTTCCATAGCCACACAAATAGAGTGGCATCATTAGCTCCATATGCCAGGAAAGCGCTACTGTTGGTGTTACACTGATAGACAGCTCAGTTCCCGTGCCCTACCCGAACCCAAGAGTGTGGCATGGGAGAGGGAGAGCCATCTTCTGGCTGCAAACACCAGCATCCCCACAGCTATCCATGTAGCCAAATGCTTTTGCACAAGACCAAAAAGAGACCAGTGCAGGTGAGGAACCAACCCAAGACCTGGCCCTGGCCACCGGCAGGAGAGCAAAGCTGCGTGACCCTGGGATTATCTTCACCACCAGCTGGGTGACATAAAGAAATAACCACTCGGAAATAAGGGGAAAAGCACAGCTATAACTTACCAGCACCAAGAAACATCTGAAACTAAGGAGGAGGACTAAAACCAAGGCTTGGACATTAGAGACTTTTTTATTATTCTTTAGGAAATGACTAGTTGTTCCCAGCAAGTGGAGATCCATGAACGCTGGCACTGGTCCCCACCCAGCATCCTTTTTCCAGTTTCAGCATCCAGCAGATCTGCTTTTCCTGCCTAGCCTCTCCCCGTCCTGTTTTCTGCAATACGAACTAAAAGAAAAAATATTAGTATCTCATGGGAGAAAACTCCAAGCAGAGGGATCCAAAGTGCATAATAAACACTCTGCTTTTGTTCCTCCATGCTAAACCTCCAAATGTGGAGAATTAGAGGAACGCTGGCCTCTGCCTTCTTGAGTGCTGTGCAGCTATGATTGCCTGCACAAGGATAGACCTAATAAGACCTGTCATGGATCCTGGAAGACATATGGCCGTTTGATAGATGCTGGTGGGGAAGGGGTCACAAGCGCCGGCCCCTCCCTAAGAATATCTAGGCAGTTAATGGATGCTAAGTGACAGTTTCTTCACTGGTGTAGCTACTTGTGAGTTACCCACACTTCAGTAACTAATTAACTCCTTGGTTCACCAAGCTAGACTTGAGTAGAACCATTACTTGGGTTTGTCATGGTACCCTGTCTGAGTGGACAGATATCTGTCTGTTCATCTCAGCAGGGAGAGTTCACACAACATTTAAGAAAGTATATGCTTTTGTCTACTTGTAGGATGGGGGAAGGCTAACATTATTTTTTCTTTTCTTACATAGCTCTTTGAAAATATATAATAAAGAATTCCTCAAAAATAGTATTTTCAACCTTCAAAGTCAAAAAGAAGCCTCAGGTCCTGAAGTCAGTCACCAGATTCTGCTGCTTGTTTTCTGTGGACCCTCAAGTGAGCTACCCGTCAGCTTTGTCACTGGTAATGGTGACTACATCTTATGAGTAAGGATTAAATGAGGTAGCATCAATGACAGCATTTGGCCTGAGGTAACCAGGAAAGCCAGATAGCCATGGAAAGAGGAGCCAAGTGGACAAAGACTTGGTTAGCCATGTCAGAACCACTTGGGGGCTCTGGCCCCCACGAGGGAGACTCAGAGGGATAGCTAAGCTTGGGAGATTCTGGCACAGAAGAGAACACCCCAAATTTGGGGTAAGAAGATAGGGCAGAAATGGTGTCTCAGCCATGGCCCAATGTGGGGTTTTCCTAAGATTTTATTTTCTGGTTTGTTAAATGGAAGATTTTTAAAGCGTATTTTATGTTGTGTGACTGTTTTGCCTGCATTCGTGTCTGTGTACCATGTGTGTGCCTGGTATATGAAGAGGCCAAAAGAAGGTGTCAAGGCCTCTATAACTGCCATGTGGGTGTAGGGAATCAAACCCAGTTCCTTTGTAATGACAGCCAGTGCTCTTAATGGCTGCACCATCTCTCCAGCCCCCACCCTGAAGATTTAAAATCAATCCGTTCATTCAGTTGTTGCGGGGGGGGGGGGTCAGATAGTCGACATCATTTCTATGGGGTCTATGGGGAAGCTGGCTTGCCGAGGTGAATAGAGCAAAGACTTCAGAAAGGCAGGGATCTGGATGCCTGCAGAAGACAATCCAACTTGCTGGGACCATACCAGCCCCATCTTCTTCCTACCACTGTGCCAGGATGAAGGAACTCCAGCTCCAGGCCAGGGAGATAGCCACCAGAATCCACGGTGGAGGAGAGAGCTGATGCTGAAAAGTTATCCCCTGACATCTATCCATGCTCAGTGGCATAACATGTGTGCCTGCATTCCCATATATGTCACCATACTTAATAATAAATAACAATTTCAAATACTCAGCTTCCCAGACTTTCTTACAGTTGGGCTGGCCACTTGACACAGTTTATACAGATTCAGTTAAGGGGTGCTGGGAAGGTGTTTGAGGGGCCTGGCCAGGAGGCAGCTGTCTTCTCCTCATGGGTGGGAACAAGCTAAGTGTGGCAGACCCCAAGGTGACAGGACTATGGGCTTTCTCTGCCATCACTAAGCAGCTGTCAGCTCTGGGTTGCTGTCCCCTGGATATTCGATGTAAGACAAATGAGTCTGCCTAAAGCAGGGGAGAGTTTGTGTCAGTTATCTGTACCACAGGCCTCACAGAAAGAAATGGAAAAAGACAAATCCTAGGAAATGGACCTACAGTGGACATTCATGTGTTGTCTCCATTTCTCCAACTGTGAATCACTCTACACTTGTACAGCCAGGCTTCTAAATCCAACATCCTTCTTTTAAAAAACAAAACAAAACAAAAAACAAAAAAAGACATAGAATTGAATTTAATGGACATGTCTGTGATTAATAAAATTTCAACAAAATACAATATACAATACACAATTAACACCAGCCAGGACAAGATTTAGCAATTATACAAGCTAAAAACCCCCAGTTCTGAATGGTACAACATTAACCTCTTGAGGAAGCCTGCACACAAGGGCTTGGTAGAACTCTGTCCAATATGATCAGAAGAGAATCACCTGTTCCCAGCCACTTAACTGCTGGACCTAGAAATCCCAGCCCTTATCCACACAGTCTCTGAATGAAAGTGGAACATTAATGGCCAAACGTTAGCAATGGCTGGGGCAGAGCCTTGAAAGCAGTCAATAACCACATGATGGAGGTTGGAAGCTGGTGGATTAAGAAACATGAACCCAAACCAGGACTTCACCTGGGAATCCTCAGGACTAAACAGGTACCGGCCCATAACCACTCCTCTAAGATAGAGAAATGTCCTGGGCCCCACCTTTTTACAATGGTACCTCTAATTTTTATAGTAATGTCTTCTCAAGGACCAAATAGTCCCTAGAAATAACCTCTGGGTGAGTAGCGCTGGACACAGTCAGGAACAGTACACTTGGGAAACAATACATTATCTAGGGAGATGTTGATTCTCTAGAGAGCATAAACCAAGAAATGGTCAGGAATTGCAGGTGTGCTGTGAGCATCATCTCTGTGTGGGGCTGTGGCTGTGGCTGTGCCTGCAGCCTGTACCTTTGGTAGTAGTTTGATCTGTAGCTGAATCTATAAGGGGGAGAGGTTCTAGAGTTTTGGTTGGGACTGGATTTTATCACTGGAGCTGACTCTTGTGTCTTGAAATGCTACTTGAAATAGGTCTATGGCTTTTCTTGATAGAATGGGCTGGTGGTTCCCGAAGCTGGGTCTTGGCCAACCAGCCCCATACCCTGAATTTTCCCCCAAACATGACCAAGGAGAGAGAAAGTCTGAGGCCATATTAGAGGGGCTGGCTTCAGGAAGATAACTACCATCTGATAGGCCTGATCCCTCATGACCACCAGTGGTAGGGTCATTGATGGAGACACGAGCACTTGTTCTGATGCTCTGACAGCTGGGTTCTCCTCCTCGATTCCCTGGCATTTCTAGATGTTCTTGTGCATGCTCCTAAACCACACTATGGGAAAAGTTTGACCCAGAAGCAGCTTGAGGGTTTCTCTGGCAGTCCTTCTTGAACATTCTGGGGATTCTTCAGTTTGTACTTAGCACGTTGGTTCATTTTGTTTTGTTTTGTTTTTCCAGGCAGGGTTTCTCTGTGTTGTTTTTGGAATCTCTCTTGGAACTAGCTCTGTAGACCTGGCTGTCTTCAAACTTACAGAGATCCCCATGCCTCTGCCTCCCAAGTGCTGGGACTAAAGGCGTGCACCACCAATGCCCAGCTTAGCATGTTGGTTCTTAAACCAGAACTTGGAATCAGTAGGTTCCTGTGTCTTTGGACGCTCTGTTCTGGTGTTTAGGATTCTGTCAGAGGACCTGGGGCTTAAGTCACCTCTGATTACTGGTCCCTCCTGGTCCCTCCTTTCATATGTACTCCCTAGGTCCCACCCTGCAGTCCTCACATCCTACATTTTAATTTTCAAACAAAATGTGTTTGTTTTGTTTCTTGAGAGTCACATGCATGCAGTCCCTACAGAGGCCAGAAGAGGACATCAGATCCCTGAACTGGAGTTACAGATGGTTGTGATCCCATGTGCTGATGCTGGAAATTGAACTCAGGTCCACTGAGCCATCTCTCTAGTCCCCATTTTCTTGATTATAAGGTGGAAGAATAAAGAACTTCCATCTGGGGCCAGGCATGGTGGCTCACATCTTTAATCCCAGCATTTGGGAGGCAGAGGCAGAGGCAGGCAGATTTCTGTGAATTTGAGGCCAGTCTGGTCTACATCATGAGCCCTGGGACAGCCAGAGCTATGTAGAGAGACCCTGTCTCAGAAAAAAGAAAAACAAAAACTGGCCTCTGGGATAAAGGAGTCAGAATTAGTTCAGTAATATTACATCCTAACCAAAACAGGTGTTAAAATCTCCATGTGCCTCTGTAGGGAGGAACATGGATCCTCAGTGCCCTTTTCCTGGGGGCCCATACATTTGGGAGTGGGGCTCAGTGTTGGGTGCCATTCTAATATGCCCTCAGCATGGTTTTTATCAGATTAGGCTAGTGACTCTTGTACCCCCAGGAAGGCCCATGAGGCATCTAGATCAGCTTCCCTCCCTAGTCACTGTTTCCTACAGGTCCCGTTGTCTTCCTTGCACAGCCAGTTTAATGACATTACTTCTCATTGCTCCATTGCTGGGTCCAGTTGCATCAGAGCCCTACACAAAAAGCCCTGGGAAACTTCGCAGGTCAAAATTAGCAAACACAATAGCAGGCAGACACAAAGGAACTTTGCTGCAAAGACAAATGTATTCTCCCATATTCTAAAAAGTTTGTATACATAAAGTAAAAATGAAATAAAATCTTGGGCTGGGGAGATTGTCCAGGCGGTAAAGCAAACCTAAGCTAAATTTGATCTCTAAGAACTATGCAAAAATGGAAGGCATGGTGGTATTGTGTGCAATCCCAGTGATGGAGAAGTGGATGCAGGAGAAGGAGGATTCTGCTGGCCAGCCAGTTCTCACCTAAATGGTAAACTTTAGATCACTGAGAGACTGTCTCAGAAGAGGTGGTCGGTGTTCCTGAGGGCGACACCTGAGGTTGTCCTCGGGCCTGCACACACACACACACACACACACACACACACACACACACACACACACCGTACACAAACACATAAAAATAAAAAAGTAAAATCTCCTTTTACTACAAAGTGAAATCACACAATGAGTAGACCCTGTCGTGCTTCTGGCGTAGACACGGCTCTCTCCCTTGAGGCTTCCTGAGTCCAGAGCAGGAGTCTTCTCCCATCCACGAGTGCTTTTCTCCTTCACTGTGCTGTGACCTCTCAGCCCTTCCAGTCCACATGGTCCTCCCTCATGGCCTTCACAAGCCAGTCCCGTTCTGACCCCTGCTCAGAGTCGCTGCTGTCACTCCCCTCCATAGCTAGCAGCTTTGAGTAGTTGATCCTCTGCTCTTGGGGCAACCTGGGCTGGGTGGCCAGGAACAAGGCCAGCCAGAGCAGTAGGACCACACAACAGGCTTGGTAGAGCACCGCTATGCCAAAGTGCATTACTACGAAGCCCCCCACAAAGCTGCCTAGGCTGCAACCACTCTCATAGAAGTGACCTCGGAACATGGCACTGAGAGACCTCTCCATGCCAGAGGTGGCCAGGTCCTCGACGGAGGTCCCCACAGCCCACCACAGGGCCCCACTGCTGATGGCACTCAGAATCTGAACCGGGAGGACAGACCACCAGCTCCAGATGAAAGAATAGTAAAGCAGCTGCAGGGCCAGGCAGCTCAGCCCCAGTCCCAGCACACCCACCCTAGACAGTTTCCTAAGCAACCAAGTTCTGAACGGATGAAACAGAATTTCTCCTAGTAAGCCGAGAGCCACTGAGAAACCCATCACCAGCTCGCTGCTGCCATGGTCCTTCATGTGCCAGAACAGAAAGTTCTGCACCGTACTGCCAGTGGCTCCTATCCAAAACACAGTGAAGGCCAGGAGGATGAGGCGGGAGTCACCCCGAATGAGGGACAGTGCTTTGATGGCTTTGTAGCTGGGTCCCTGCTGCTGGTCGATGGGGACAGGAAAGGCAGTGCTCACCGCCAAGGCCAGAGTACTGACCAGCGCGTAGCTGTAGAAGTGGATCACGCCCCGAGGACCATTGGTCACGAGGAAGCATTCCAGATGCCCCACCAAGGCTGCGATGCCACACACACCTGCTGACATCCCCAACAATCTCCACATCCACAAATTCCTGTTCCGGTCAGTGGCGTCTACAAAATCCAGGTATTCATAAAGACTGTCATCTGCCACCTGCTCCAGAGGGGCTGTCAGCAGTTCCCAGAATGACACGAACCCCAAGGAGAGGATGAAGGTCCACTGCGGCCCTTTGGAGGAGTGGTCAGGGGCCTGGTCCTCCCCCTGAGCCTTTGACAAGTTGTCTGGACTTCCAATGGCTGCACTTCCAGGAAGTGTTCCCAGGGTAGCATTGTCCACCTCGAAAGTACCTTCCTGGGAATTAGCTCTCAACCCAGAAGTGACAGGATGGAGAGCTTGGGTAGTGGTCCTGGCTCCTTCAACAGAGCCAGCTAAATAGGCCTGCAGACCGTGAAGTATTCGTTCTTGATTTTTACCAGATTCGTTGTTTGGAAAGGTAGACGTGTCCAGGACTCTGGTGTGTCTGCTACCAGGAAGGCTGGGTGCTCCTGCCCAGTGGTTTGGGACTGACCCCTGGGAGGAGATCATGGTCACAGCCCATGTGACCGCCAGGGGTAGGACAGTGGTGGTCACTTTGTTGCTTCCATTACAAAAGTGGTTGCCCAAATTTCTGTCCACCGGTGGGACGAGGACCATCAGGAGGCTGGCTCCTGCAGAGCCCAGCAATGAGCCAGTCAGAAACATTCGCCTTCTCTGGTAGCGTTTGGCCAGGAAGGCACAGAAGGGAGTCCAGCAGGCTGCGACCAGATGCTTGGTTCCCATGAGGATGCCCACCCAGGGTGCGGCCACACCTAGATGCCTCAAGTAGAGGGTCAGGAATGGGGTCACACAGGCATCCCGGACCCCGCACACCAAGTGGAAGAGCTTGGCTACCCCCAGTGCCCTGGGGACGTCCCACTGCGGGTTGGGGCTCATGGCTGCGGGATTCTGTCAGACCCGGAAGAGCACAGGACCGAGCTGGACGCAGGGCGCGCGAGACTCCATGTCCCGGGGAGGGAGGATCTCGGGCTCAGGGTTCCGAGCAACACCGACTGCGTCTCTAGCCCCCGGCGTCGCCTCCGGTCACCTAGCCAACGGCTGCTTCGCCCCCCCCACACACGTCCGGCCACTGGCCCGGAAGTGACCCCGCCCCAGGAGTGAGGCACGGCGGGGGCGGAGCCGGCGCACCTGTGGGCCTCAGTGCTGCACCTGCGCCCCACCTGCGCCCCACTGGCGCCACCTGTGAGTAGCGGTCTGTGATCCCCTGGCGCTTTTGGAGCTTGGCATGATAAAAGGTCAGGGCCAGGACAGGGAGAAGGGTGGGGTGAACGACATCCGCACACCTCTCGTCCTCAGGTCTGTATTCAGAGGCCCACTGGTCAGTGGCCATCCACAGAGTTGGTCCTGTCCATTGTAAGTGAAATCGCAATCCCACCCGGTCATCACCGAGACTCACACCTCCCTTCTGCTTTGCTATTATCAAGTGCGCTTTTGTCTATATATTCCTTTTGTTCACCCTATTGTTTTTCATCAGCACCAAAACTCCCAGGGAGGCAGGTATTTTGGCTCCCAGACCATAGCACTATTTCACCATAAGCAAACAGCCCCTAGAAGAGGTGTAACCTTGGATCATACTACATGTATGTTTATTTCCCCCCCCCCCCCCGAGGCATTTCCTATCTTAGAAGAACCACGATTCTAGCAGTTCAAATCATTTGGAATTGTGTCATAAGATTTCCTCCAAAATGGCCAATCATCTAGCTACTGATTTAGTAATTTATTTTTTTTATTCTCACACCCAGGGCTTCCATGCATGTTAGGCAAGCACTCTACCACTGAGCTACATCCCAGACCTGATTTGGTCAACTTTTCATTCAAAGCTTCCTCAGTGAACTTAATTTGGCTGTGGATTGGAGGGTGTGGGTGTTTGCCGACTGGTATATATGTATGTGTAGCTCAGTTTGACTCAATAATGGCTTTCACCGTAAGCTGGTAGAGAGCTATGATTCCCCAGGACTTTCACTTAACCTTTCTGGCTGACAGGCTTATAATGGTTACTTAAAAACTAAGGATTGAGCCAGGCGGTGGTGGCACACCCCTTTAACCCCAGCACTCAGGAGACAGAGGCAGGCAGATCTTTGTGAATTCGAGGCCAGCCTGGGCTACAGAGTGAGTGCCAGAATAGGCTCCAAAGCCACAGAGTCTAGGGAGAAAGAGAGAGAGAGAGAGAGAAAGAAAGAAGAAAGAAAAGATTGCTAGGTGGGTATTAGGTGGGTATGGTGATGGTGATACATGTGTGTGAGTCAACACTTGAGGGCTGGAGGCAGGAGAGCAGAGCTTAATATCAGCTCCAGCTATGTGAGGCCTTGTTTACAAAACTAATCAAAATCAAAACAAAAAACCCAAATGATTCATGGTGTGTGGAGGCTTAGTCATATAATCCCATCATTTGGAGCTGGAAGCAGGAAAGTCAGGAGTTCAAAAATAGTCTTAGTTACATGAGACTCCGTCTGCAAATATCAACCAATAAATTAAACACACACACACACACACACACACACACACACACACACACACACACACCTAATTATTGTGAATGTTCAAACTGGTATGAAGCTGTTCACATCACCTCAGTGCAGAAAACACAAACTCCCAGCTCAAACTCAAACTCAGTGAGATTGCAATCATTACCAGTTTCAAAACAGAGACTGCCCCTAGCCCCGCTGTCTCCTTCAGCAGTCAGGCGTTACCCTCACTTGCCAGACTCCACACTCACTCTTTCCCACAGCTGCATTCTTTTTTCTTGAGACCCCCTTGGACTTATCTGACTCTGCCTACCTGAGAAAATATTCCCTGCTTCCCATGCCCATGGGGGAGCAGAGGCTTCCTGTAAGCCTAGACTGTCTTTGGGTCGTGTATTAAGCTAATCCCAGAGCCCTACTTACATCATCCTTGTATTGTGAATGGGTCGTGGGACTTTGCCCTATTCCTGGGATAATGAGTTCAGAGGTAAAATGCCAGTGCCAATCCCCACCCTGTATTGATTTGAATGAGACTGTCCCCTGTACACTCAGATGTTTGAACAATTGGTCCTCAGTTGGTGGCACTGTTTGGGGAGGGTTAGCAGGTTTTGCTGGAGGAAGTTTGTCACTGGGTCAAGCTTTGAGAGTTTGTTGTTTGTTTGAAGACAGGATCTTGTGGCCAGGCAGTGGTGGCACATGCCTTTCTTTAATCCCAGTGCTCAGGAGGCAGAGGTAGGAGCTGACATGGCCAGCTGCTTGTTGCCATTCCTTCTTAACATGATGGACTCATATTCCTCTGGAACCACAGCAGTAAACTGTTTTTTGTTTTTTGTTTTTTTGTTTTTTTTTTTCCCCCTCCTGTAGCTTTTCGGCCATGATGCTTTATCATTAGTTACAGAAGAGTGACTAGATTCCCAGTTTCAAAGGGCTCCTACCACCTTCTCTCTCACCATCCTCTGGGGCTCAGTCAAGCTGACGGGGAGGGAGGGGCTCAAGTCTAACTCCCCTGGACTCAGTTGTTCTGTTTCTCTTCCACTCTGCCACTGGTGATGGGCCCAGGACACTACAGCTTTGTTTGTCCTTGATCTTTTGTACCTAAATGTACATTTTTTTTCACTTGAAACATTTTTTTTGTCTTTAATCTCTGGTTTCTCTGAAGCTACCCTGCATTCCTGCCCCTGCTTGAGGAAGGCCTGAAGTTCAGAAAGATGAGCTGAAGAAAGAGTAGGGGAACAGACCACAGCAGTGAATATGACATGAAACTGTTGCCAGGCCTGAGTGATGCCTGTTAGAATAAGCTCTGTCCTCTGACCTCTTTTGCAGTATAAACAGGGTCATGGGGATGGCAAAGGTGCTTGTTGCCAAGCCTGACCACCTGAGTTCTGTTCCAGGACCCATACCATGGAAGGAAAGAACAAATTTCTACAAATTGTTCTCTGACCTACATACACATACTGTGGCACACCACACTCACACACAGATACACACATATACACATACTCACAAACAGACATTCACACACTCACACACAGACATACACACACTCACACAGACATACATACACACACATATACTCACACATGCACACACACACTTAAACATAGACACACACACATACTCCACACTTAAACACAGACATACACACACACACATATACTCACACATGCACACACACACTTAAACATAGACATACAGACATACACACACATACACTCATACACTCATACACACACACACACACACACACACACACACACACACACACACACGAAGCACTTTAGTGTGCTTTTATTAATGCTAACATTCTCTCCTCTGCTGAGACAGACCCACCTCGGCACCAGTGAACCATGTGTGGCCTGAGAACTGGAAAGGATGGTACAGACTCAGCAGAAAGCAGATACAGTTTCTTCTTGAGCCATAACACTCTGTATAAAAATGGTACCCATTTCTATAGTGCTGGAGTCAACCCCAAGGCCTCTCATACACTAGGCAAGTGCTCTACCATTGAACCATCCAGCTATACCAGACTCCGTAGGGAGCTTGAATTGGTGATGAAGACAGTTTGAGAACTGGGAGATAGACATCAACACAATGAAGTTTCTTGAAGAAGCTGGGTTATGTGTGCTTGTGTTCATTCCATCCCAGCCTTGTCCAGCAATCCATCAGCCTTGGAATGGGTCCTTCTTCATCATATGACCCCTTCTTCATCACAATTTAGGCTCTCTCAACTCCCAGGCATTCTCTGGATCCTGGTCCAAGCAGAGCTGCCCAGTGAGGCTGTCAGTGTGAGTGGTATGGGTGGGTAGGTAGTGTTTCCTTCTTCTTGGATCCTGATCTTCTACTGTCCTGGCAGGCTCACTGGATGATGCCAGAGAATGTGTTGATGGGCATCAGAAGATGATTGAGCTTGGTCATATTCTTTTCTGCCTCCTGCCCATGTGAATTGAGCCCCGGCATCTTGGATTTCTGGGCCCGTGAGCATGGCTCTGGGCAGGGACTAGCCTCAAATCTGCAGTGGGGAGAGACCAGCTTAGAAGACTAACCTCAGGGACCAGATTCATCCAGCACTTTTAAAAGGCAGACCAATTGTTGTAGGGTACAGAGGAGGGATCACAAAGAAGACAGGACAACTCAGAGAAGAAGGTCATCATACACCAATCTTCTCTGATAGTGGTGGAGATGTTTGGATCGAGGTCACTGTGTCTTTGTGTCTACCTCTCTGTGCCAAAAGTCACAAAATGGGGGTACAGGTTCCCCAAAAGGGGATCCTTTGATGAAGGGTCAGAGCCAACAGATGGGCTGGAACAGGAGGGCTTGCAGGCTGTGTGTGTCCCTAGGAATCCTGGGAACATTTAGCACTAGCCTCAAGTCATAGGGCAGTGGTGTAAAACCTGCCTGGCTACAGATCTGACTCTGGTAAGTACCCTGGGCCAGAGACGAGACTGGGAGTTTAGATTTTTCCCTGTGGGGACTGGAGTCCTAGGGGTAGAAAGGGCCACTTACCTGACCACATTCCTGAAAGTTCGCCGGCTGTCCTTGTCCAGCCACAGTGTCAGCAGCCTCTGGTCTTGGCTCTGGACTTGAATACTGGATGTCCGGAAGGTGTTTACCACTGTCTATATCCGAGAAAGAGTTTGTGCAAATGTCATCCTTGCTCAGCAGCTAGCTCTGCCAACAGGTACTACCTTGGGATCTGGTGTGTTTCTTCCATCTATCCCAAGGGGTCCCTGCTCTTTTCCTGCTGGTGACTGAGCAGTGAGTGTATAAACTGCCTCCACGTTCCCTCACTCTGGAATACCGCTTTAGTTATTTTCTTGACCTTTTATGCTTCATTATGAATACAAAATAGAGTGCTGTGGGCAGTACATGCCCGGTTATCAAGTTAGAGTGCCCACGTGTGTCTTGAGCATCTCCTATGGCAACCAAATTGCGAGGTGGCCCTAGTTCTCAGCATTAAATCATATGCACAGTTCTTTGCCTGAGCCAAACATAACCAGGGCATCTAAGAAACAATCAAATAAAACTCTAAGCCCGTGAGAAGCAAGCCCTAGGCATCCTTCTGACTCCAGATACAGGGGACTTGAGAGAGGCCTTTCCCATGGAACAGAGAACCTTGGGGTGGCAGGAGGACCTTGCAGAGTCCCCCACACATAGACAGGAACTTTTGGTTGTATGCAGTCAGCCCTAATGTGTCAGAAAGCCTCAGCATCTGTTTCTCCTAAGTGTTTTCAGCCTGGATGCTTATAAGAATCACACAAGCAGTGGAAAAGGGCGTAAATGCCAGGTGTCGGGGAGAATGGGGATGTGACAGGACCGGTGTTCTCACAGCAGCTGTGGCTGCCTGCACAAGACCTTCATAAGAGCAAGCCATTCAGCATTCTGGCATGGAAGCAGAAGGGGTTCAGGAGCCCTGTGCTCCTTAAGGTTTTTTTTTTTTTTTTTAGTTAATGATTGATGTGGGAGGGCCCAGTCCAGTCCACTGACTGGTCCTGGGTAGTATAAGAAAGCAGACTGAGCCTGTCAGTAACAGCATTCCTCCATGGTCTCTACTGCAGCCCCCCTGCTCCTCCCCTTCTTGCTCTGGTCAAGTCCTTGGCTTCCCACAATGATGGATAAGCTGAAATAAACCCTTTCCTCCCCAGGTTGTTTTTGGTCAGCATTTTATCGCAGCAAAAGAAATGCAAACTAGGACATGTTCCCACTCCCAGGAGGAGCTGTGGACAGGTGATGACTTATGAAGGGGTGGAGAGTCAATCTTATTGAAGGGTGTGGCCCCTGGGAGGTCCATAAGTCTCCAGTGGGTGGCCCCACACCCAGCAGAGTGTGAGGCAGGTGGATCTCTGAGTTCCAAGCCAGTCAAGGCCACACGGTGAGTACTTAGAATAGTGTGTGTGAAACAGCACCGTGTTTGTGTTGGAAGCTCATTCTCATTGTTGGTTGTCATTTTCCCAGCAGAGCATGAGTGAACACGGAGGCTGGTGAAGCCTCCGTGTTCAGAGGAAGAAGGCAAACTCCTGTATATCCTTTCTCCTTTCTGTATATTTGTCTCCCAGCCTAAACCTGGTTGTGCAATAGAATCTGTAGCAGTTTGGGTCCCCTGGAACTCTTGACTGTGAGGGAGGGGTGTGTTGTGGGCTGGTGAGCCCAGTGGGCTGTGACTAGACCGTTAACCAGATGGTTGTCTGCCCTGGGGAGCCACTGGTTACCTTCCAGAAATACCCAGAGAAGCTGCAGAGGGTTGAGATCCTGCACAAGGAGGGGCCTAGGGGTAGCCTGGGTTATTCAGCTTACAGACTGCTCAAACCGACTGTACCGGGGTGAGGGCATGGGGGTCGCCTAAGTAAAGAGGCTGAGGGCCAAGGAACTGGGTGTGGCCTGCTGAGTACAGGACTCAGCCATCTGATTCTGATTCGTGTTCTTTCCCCTGCCCCACACAGAGTGCTTCAGGCGTGGCAGGACCCAGACCCACACTCCAGACCACCAGAGGCCATCTACCAGCCTCCTCCCACACACCAGCTTGTTGCAGGTGCCTTTGGGGTCTACATGCCAAGGCACACCCCATCTCCACTGTGGGCTGTGGACTTTGAAGACAACATGCATCTATCTATAAAGCAGCCGTGGGGTCCAGCTGCAGGCTTTGCAGAGGATGTCACGCTGCAAGATGAGAGAGCAGGCAAAATGCCCTCTTCCCTGTTGGCATTGTCTTTATTCCACGCCCCAAGCACCCTTTCTTCCGTCCTTGCCTTGCAGCTGTCACTCCCAGCTGTCAAGCATCCAACCCAGCCCAAGGCAAGTCCATCATGCAAGCCACCGGGCTCTTGCTGTTCCCAGCTGGGAGCACCCCCCCTCCTGCTCACCGAGGACTTCCCCCCTGTGGCTTGCTGTTTACCATCTGATAAAACGTGGGGTTTGGGGGAGGTTCCAGGAGAGGAAACACAGCTACTGGAATCTCACGCAGCAGGTCAGCAAGAGATAAAAAAAGGGAACTTGCTGGTTTGATTGGCTTGGATAGCCAAAAGCCCCTGGCCAGGCTATTTAATGAGGTCAAATGAGCAGAGGCTGGTAGAAGGAACTGACTTCAAAAGAGAAGTTGCAGTCAAGGGTAACCAGGCCCACCTTACACACCACACTGTCCTACTCTAAGGCAGACTGGAGCAATCAGAGCTCTCCGGCTGTGGGTAGATTGCCGTAGAGAAGTGAGCTTTGGGTTCAGGGTTGAGATGTTGGAGCTCTAGAAGACTAGTGGGCATCTGTTGAGGCCCTCTGTGTGCCAGATACACTGAGTGCTGGAAACCCCAACCGGCCCCAGAGCCCCAGCCCCCTCCACCATGCCCTTTACAGAACTGCAGTGTTCCCATAGCTGTGTCCCAGATTCTGGGAGAGCACAAAGGTGGGGTACCCAGCTCACCAGAGAGTGGGGGTAGGGAAGAACTGGGGCAAAGGGAAGGAAGAGTATCAGGACAGGCCTCCCAGGTAGATAGCCCCCCCCCCCCCCCCAGGCCTCTCTCAGGATATAGAAGCAAAAAGGATAAGGGACAAGGACAATGCACCAAAGCCAAAGGGGTGACTTCTAGAGCTCCCAGGCAGGGCTTTAATATATACGGTTAAAAAAGAAAGAAAGAAAGAAAGAAAGAAAGAAAGAAAGAAAGAAAGAAAGAAAGAAGGAAAGAAACTGGGAAAATATTTTAAAAACATGAGACAAAAGGATGATGTCCTCATATAAAACAAGGATATCATGGTGTCTGCATGAGTGGGGAAACAAAGAAATAGAGATTATTGGTAAATATGAGAAGAATCAGCTTCACTAATTTTGAGCGACAGAAATCCAGATTAAAACAATGGACATTTTGATGATCAGATTCACAAAGATGAAACAAGTCAACCAGTATACTGACGGCCTTCCCAAACTGGTGACTGCACATGGCAGTAGGAGGGGGACTGGAGACCAGTGTGGTAAAATGTCCAGATGTGCTGATGCCAGCTCACTAGGGGAGGTTTTCAAAGGCACAGTCATGAGTTTTAGCCTCTGTTTAAGCCTAAGTGTGTTCCCCCCAGTATGCTTATAATAGTGAAAGAAGATCATTTAATCTTACAAAAAATTTCAATAATCATATAGGTATATGCAACCATTATGAAATACTATTTATTTACTGACATAAACAAGGTCCCATCAGGACATATGCACAAATCTTTCATATATATTAAATATATATGTTATATTTATTTATTTTGATTTCTTGAGACAGGGTTTCTCTATGTATCTTTGGCTGTACTAGAACTCACTCTGTAGACCAGGCTGGCCTTGAACTCACAGATATCCACCTGCCTCTGCCTCCTGAATGTTGGGATTAAAGGTGTACATCACCACACCTGGCTTATTTTATTTTTAAAATAGAGTCTTACTATATAACCTTTGTTGGCCTGAAACTCACTAAGTAGACCAGGCTGGCCTTGAACTCACAGTATTGCTTTAGAGCATTATCCACTGTGTTTACCAATTATAAAAAAAATATACATAATGAAAAATGAAACAAATTATTAATATTAAAAAAAAAAGAAAAGAAAAAGTCACCAGTCATTCTAACTATGCACTGACCTTTTTGACTCAAACTTTTCATCTAGAGATGAAAACATTAAGGACTGAAAGGAGACCATCGGCTTTGCAACATGGAGGTGACTTTGCTGCCATGGGGTAGGCTCACAGCAATAGCCTGGAAGCAAGGGAGTCATGGATACAGACCTCAAACTCCTACAAGTGCCTTTTTAAACTAGACAGGAGAAAGGAACTGCAGCTACCCAGGGAGAAAACACGGCCAGGGTAGAGTTTCTTGTCTTTTTCTAGGATGGAGAGGAGATCTAAGCCTGTCTAGAGAGGAAGAAACAGGGAAGAGGGAGAGGTCACAGGCAGAAAAGGATAAAAGAGACTCCAAGGACCACCAGGAAAGGGACCGAACGACATCAGAGCTCTGGCTGGGCAGGAGTTTGCTGGGGCCTGGCCAGTGTGGGTGCAGGATTTATTTCAGATGATATCGGCACACAGCCTGTCTGGTGGGTGGTGTATACGAGTTCGTGTCAGCAAGAGCACACATAGTTCAGGTGGGACCACGGGGCTCTGAGGTCAAGTTAAATGTAAGTGAGAGTCTCATACCTTGATCACTATACATCAAAGCCAAGGGGATGGGGATGGGGGGCAGGGGTCAGAGAAACAATGAGGGTGGGAGAGCTGTAGGGGTGTCATCCCTCATGTAGGAGTCTGGCTGCAGGGCAGTGGCTGGGATGACATAGGTGGGCACATGTGGTTGTCAGGGGATGCCTTAGTGGTCAATTTGTAGATGGAAGGCGGGCTCAGTGCCTCCTCGTTTCACGCCCTGACTGGAAAGCCCCACAGCAGGAGTTCATGAAGGGGCATCAGTCAGCTCCCTTTTTTTGAGCACCTTCCCCCTTGTGCTCCCTCATGAGCTGCCTGTCCCCCTCCCTAGTCCACCAGAACTCACAGTGAACGACCTTCCTGCCAGATTGGAGGACTTGACAACCTCAGTCACACTGACACGCAGACACATGCAGTCTGTAGCAGAAGCAGCATTTGGGGAGGTGCAGTGGGAGAACCCTGAAACCAAAGGAAATGGGGGAGGGGAATAGGTGAGTGGGAGCTGGAGATTCTGGGCTCTAAGGAGCCCGCCATAATCCCTGTCTTCCCTTCTGCTTCCGGTTCGCCCAGCCCGGTGGCCCCGCTTCTGGGTTCCATGTTGGCCCTAACCACACTTCTTTCTTCCTCTCTGTGGAGAAACAACCAGGTTTCTGAACCTCCGGTGATCACCACACCAAACCCCAGGGCGACATATTGAGAAAACAGTCTCTTGGTATAGCTTCAGAGATCTACCTGCCTCTGCTTCCCCAGTGCCAGGATCAAAGGCGTGCACCACCACACTTAACTCTCCTTTCTTAGTAAGTTTTCTTTTTTAAAAAAAATTCATTCAGTAGTGTTAGGAATTGAATCTGGGACCTCAAATGTACCAGACAAACATTTTATCAGCAAGCCCCATCCCTAGTGTCCACTCCAATCCACTTTTTTTTAAAAAAAAAAAAATGTATTTTTATTACATATACAGTGTTCTGTCTGCATATCTGCCTGCACACCAGAACTCATGATAGATGGTTGTGAGCTACCATGTGGTTGCTGGGAATTGAATTCAGGACCTCTGGAAAAGCAGTCAGCCCTCTTAACCTCTGAGCCATCTCTCCAGCCCCCAATCCACTTCTTTATAGAGTATACTGTATCAAACAGTCACCACGTGTGGCTGCTGTTAGGCTAAAACTCCCCCTGCTTGGAGGAGTCTGTGTTTCTTGGGTGGCCTTGCCTGATGTGATGGGCTCAGGGTTGGGATGCGTGTGATAGTCTTAAGAAGGAAAAAGAAGGGATCCAATACCTCACCTCCTCCTCTCTCTCTTCCCCTCCCCCTTTCCTTCCCAGCAGGGTCTCCTATAGTCCTATCTGGCCTCAAACTTTCTGTGTAACCAAGGGTGACCTGACCTGATCCCCTTGCTCCCTCTCCACCCCCCACCCCCCACCATCCTGAGCTTGCTTGGGTTACAAGTGTGTAGCACCAAGCTCACCATGGCAAAGCTAGCGTTTGTAGTTTACTATGTGCACATAAACTAGTGTCTATTACCTGAATTTTCTGTTTAAGAGTATAAAAGTTGCCCAAAGCTACACAGATAACAAGCTGCAAAAAAGGGGTTTTGGGCTCTGCCTACCCAGCTCTGCCCAGCCTCCTCTAGATCATGATCCACTGGCAGAACTACGAGTCTCCTTCATGAGGCTAACATACTAGAAGGAAAGAATGTCTCTCTAGAATATGAATGAGTGTCACACATCACCTAAAAGTTCAATTTGCCTGGAAGTGGCCTTATCAGAAAGTGCTATTATTTCTGGAGTTTCTTCTTTTTGTGTCAGATGCCTCCATAAGAACACTAATGCAGGAGGCTGGGCAAGAGGATGCCAAGTTCGAGACCAACCTGGCCTACATTGCAAGATACCATCTCATTTTAAGACAAATCTGTGGGTATAAAACACTACTTCGTTTACTCAGCAAATGCTTATTGAGTGTGTGTTTGTGGACAAGGAATCCTGATGTAGCCCCGGCTTTGAATTCATGATCTTTCTGCCTCAGTCTCCCAAACACTGGGATTGTAGGCCTGGGCCACTGTACTGGCTTCCCGAGCAGCTGCTGTATGCCTAGGTATGTTGTAGGTACTGTGGGGAGAGTGAACGGTTATACTTCTGCCTAGGTGAATTTCCTTGTATGCTTGGAAATGATCTCCCCCAGGTTTGTGTGGGCCACTGCCCTGAAGCCTGAACTGTGGAATTTAGCAGTTCTCAGAGACAGTGTAGGACAGCAGAGAGGAGTGTCTAGTGAGGGTGCCTGTCTCTAAACCCTTGCAGAAATGACCCTGAGGAAGCTATTTTCTTGCTTCTGTTTCCTCTGAGGAAGGAGTTAGGAATGCTGATAATATCTATCTCAGAGAGTTCACATGTTCAGAAGTGAGGTCCTGCATCTAACAGAATGCTGTTAGGCTCCTGGGAGGTATTGCCATCTTTTCATCCTTCCGTGGGACCAGGGAGCTCTTGGTGAAAGCTCATGTGCTCTTTCTATATGAGCTGGTGGTCTCTTTACTGGCACTCCATGTCATTCATTCATTTATTTTTATTTTGGAATAATATGCAGAATCCAGTATTTCCCAGCAGAAAGCTGCCAGCTCTGTAGGCCTAATTCAAAGTAGAAAGGCCTTCTGCTCCCATCCCTAGGTCCCTCTACCTTCCAACTATGGAGGTTCAGCCCCAGGCTGAGATAGTCTGGGTTCTTTGACAGAGGACCACCCAAGGGCAGGAGTCTTGCTTTACTCAAGGCCTCAGCTCGTCCCCCAACCAGAGCTCTTTGACAGCAGGGAAGAGACCCCCACCCCAACCCCATTTCCTCAGCTTCTATCAGCCACCCTGTTTCCCCTTGTTCCCTGATTCCTCCTCCTCCCTCACATCTCTTCCTTCACTCTGCATTCCCAGCTCCTCACCTTCAGTGTCACCAGCTGGAAGGGCCTTCAGGACCAGCCCGGTGGCCCTCAGAGAAACAGTGACTTCTCGGGGCCTGTGGCTAAGCAGGGCCTGGGGATTGGAATTGAGGAGTAAAGAGGGGGGTTCTGAGAACATGCCCTCCCCCACATCATCAAGCCTCACTTCTCCCTGCCCTGGGAGTCTCCCTGAGGTATACTGATACCAATAAGGGAACCGTGGGCAGAGGCTTAGATGTTCCTATCCCCCAAGGATCCTATCCAACATCTAGATGGGTAGCTCATAAGGAAGAAGTTTTTGAGCAAGAAACCAGCTTCCTCTCCATTTTTTTTTAGAGACAAGGTCTCACTGTGTAGTCCTAGCTGGCCTCAAGCTCACAAATGCTGCTTGGCTCTGCTTCCCAAATGCTGGGCTTAACTACATGCATAGTGATGCCCACCCCACCCAACTGTCTAATTTCTTAGAGCACATTGCCTCCTGGTCTGTATATAAGGTCAACTTCACCCCTACTCTATCCTTGCAGAATGTTCTGGAGTCTGAAAGAGTCTGAGGCTATCTTCAAGAAAGGGGTGGGGCTTCTTTTGCCTCTGTCTACAACCCCCATATCCCAGAGGCTGGCTTTCATTCGCTATGTCACCTGGGTCCCAGATGGCTATGCCGATGACACTGACCTTCTGGTAGCACACAGACAGCTCAGCTCCTGTGCCCTCAGCTGCCCCTTTCCTTCGTGGTGAAGAGCCCTCTGAGGAAAGATACGAGGAGGTGTAAGGTGGGATCCCCTCCCCTATGTTACTGAGGCATAGCTGCTGGGTAGACCTAGCAGCTGTCCCTGGATGGAGAGGTAGCATCTTGGGAAGACTGCCTTTCAGTCTGGGAGTGCTCTGAGGTAGAGGTAAGTGTGGGCCTGGCATTCAGCAGAGGCCCATGACACAACAGGGCGACCATGGGGAGTGACATCTGGTGAGGGGCAAGAGAGTGAGTGTGGGGTAAGCTGAGCCAGGCTGGGCTCTGGGAAAAGGTGGACAGAAACTCACCTTTGGGGGACTTAGAGTCTTGGATCTTCACCTTCAGCTCAGTGAGGAAAATGTCCTCCATAGGGTCATGACTCAGGTTGGTGAAGATCTAGAGACAAGAAAGGGCAGGGAGGGACGGGGAAGGGGGATTTAGAGACAGGCTCTGGCCCACAGCCTGAGGAGTCCTACACACCCACCTGCCCATGCCAGGTTCTGAGCTACACAGAGTGACGGCCGCATCAGTCCTCACCTTTCCAGCAATGTAAGCTGGAAATAGATGCCCCCAGCCCTAAGCTGATTTGAAAAGTTCTTGTCACTTGCATCTGAGTCCTTCCCGAAACCAAAGCATGGAGAGGAAGAATCAGGTGGTACTGATTCTGGCCAGGCCTTTTTTTTTTTTTTTTTTTTTTTGATAGGTAAAAAAACCTATCTTTTACCATGTACTTGTAAAAGATAGAAAATCACAGCTACACAGGAGGAGCAAGGTCAGCCGAGCAACTGTACAGTGTGGTGAGTGTAGCGCATAACAACACGCACTCTTACTAAAAGCTATAAGGAGGTTGTGAGTGTTTGTGCCATGAACTGTAAGGGGGAAGTGATGTGCACTTGAGCTAGCCCAATTAACATAGTTTCACAATGTGTACATATCATAAAAAGGAAGGCCACAGCCACATACACATGCACACACACACACACACACACACACACACACACACACACACAATCTTGTATTTGTCATTTTACTCTTTAAAAAAAAAAGATTTATTTTATCTGGGCATGGTGGCACACACATTTGATTCCAGCACTAAGGCAGAGGCAAGCAGATCTCTGTGAGTTCAAGGCCAGCTTGGTCTATAATAGGAGGTTCCAGGACAGCCAAGACTACATAAAGAAACTGTCTCAAAAAACCAAGATAAATATATAGGATAAAAGAAAAATAAGAAAGTAATAGACTTATGTGTCTGAGTGTTTTGCTGGAACGACTGTCAGTATCATGTGCATCCTAGAACTGGAGTTGTGGCCAGTTGTGAACTGCCCGGTGAGTGCTGGGAATTGAACCCAGATCCTCTAAAAGGACAGGTGCTATTAACCACTGAGCCATCTCTTTAACACCTCATGTTCCTATTCACATGGGAAGTGAAGGCATTGATGTGACCATTTGCGGCTGTGTGTTACACATTCTAAAGCTGTTTCTTCATGCTTCAACCTACCAAGTGCTGGGGTTACAGGTGCGCAGTGCTTGTCTGGCATGATGATGAATCTCAAGATAATCCAAACGCTGACTCTCTTATGTAAGTTTCTAACTGTCTTTTTTTTCTTGTGACCTTGACTAAGTTTTGAGCCTGAAAACCATTTGAACATTCTGGGTGAAAACAGATACGGCACAAAGCAGAACAAGAAATCTGCAGTAGGATTCTAAAGGATCGACTGAGTCCAAGTTAGGTAGGGGACAGTGAGAGTCTCTCCATCCCTGGCTAGGGACTCAGGAGTCCTACCCTGCAGCTTGGCTGTCTGCTGGACCCCAGCAGACTGAGTCCAGGATGTACTTCAGCTTTAGGCCTTATTTGTAGTTGTGTGCCAGCCACTTCCTGTGTCCTACAGTAAGGACCACTACCAGGGCTACCATGGAATGCTAATTCACCTTTGAACAGAAAAGGAAGAAACCACAGCCTCCACAAATGGCTCCCACCTATCGGCATCAATGATAAGAGATGGGTCATTTGGGAAACTGAATGAAGGATTTGAAAGCTAAATTCTCTTCCACTGTTTAATACCGTCAAAGATATGGAGCTTGGAAATACAGTAGGAGATGAAATTGAGACCTGGAGAAAGTTTGAGCCTTGAAGTTAAATGTTACACACAACCTGAAGGGGAAAATGGACGGAAATTTCATGGGTTCAGAACATTGTTCTGGTTTTAGGTGACTAAGTGCAAATGTTGGGGACAGGTAGAAGAGAATGGCTGAGAAGGAGGGTCCAGGAGGGGTATCAGTCTGGTCAAGGACCTAGACTGAACTGGAAGAGGGTCATGTGTACCAGGAGAGGTTCTGTGAGGACTGAAATGGGTGTGGTGCATTCTGGGTACAGACAGGACATTCAGGGGACCTAATGGTAGGAAAGTCACTTGCTGAAGGGAAGGACTTGGGGAAAGTGATGAACAGATACTGTCTCAGAGGAAGAGGAAACTGGCCAGAGATCTCCATGGGCCAGGATGAAAGTGTGTCAAATGGTCTTGATTCTTTTTCCCAGGTAGGCCTCGGAAGGGTATGTGGTACTACTGGGCTTGTGTTTTGCTAGGAAGAGAAAAGGAAAAAAGGAAGCAAACAAAGCAACAGAATAGTTCGGATGACGAGCTCGCTAGAAGGAAAGGAAAAGAGGCAATCGTATCAGAGGTGAGGATGGATGTGAGAAAATACAGGGATCTGAAGGTCTCCAAGAGGCTGAAGAGAGGGGTGGTGGGAGAGAAATGAGTGCCTTGGCAATGTGTAACCAGAGGATGGAAGACAGTCCAGAGCAGTCTATCCCCGACTCCCAACCCATGTGTAACCAGAGGATGGAAGACAGTCCAGAGCAGTCTATCCCCGACTCCTAACCCATGTGTAACCAGAGGATGGAAGACAGTCCAGAGCAACCTATCCCTGACTCCCAACCCATGTGTAACCAGAGGATAAAAGACAGTCCAGAGCTACCTACCCCTGTCCCAACCTTCTGCTTGAATTTGAGATCTTTGAAGTTAATAATGAACTGATTGGTCCAGACAAAATGAAGACAAAGTTATTAGAGCAGCCAGGAACTGATTTGCAGCCTAGTGACCAGTATCTCCCCAGAGCCAGAGGATTTACATGGTGGTGAACAGGGTCCTGCAGGCTGGCATGGCATCCTGGGAACCCCAGGGGAAAAACTTACCTTAACCTTGTAGAGCTGGAAATAGATGGGTTGGGTGCCCATGCGAACATAGTAAGTGATTACATCCAGGATAAAGGGGTCCACAGTCCGGGATGTGTCAAAACAGGGAGGCTGTGAGGAACAAGGACAGTGTGTTCAGCAGCCACTCCCTCCAGGCTGCTAGGGGAGGCACCATTGTCTCCAAAACCTCCACACTCCCTGTGATGACCAAATCTGGTCAATCCTTCAACAAGCTCCAAGCCTTCCTGGACATCTGGGTTTTACTTCTAACCAAAATATAAATCACTTTTTTTTTTTTCAAGACAGGGTTTCTGTGTGTAGCCTTGACTGTCCTGACTCACTCTGTAGACCAGGCTGGCCTCAAACTCACAGAGATCTGCCTGCCTCTGCCTCCTGAATCCTGGGATTAAAGGCGTGTGCCAGCATCGCCAGGCTACAGAAGAGACTCCATCTCCTCAGGTGAGCTGGTGAATTTCGTGTGGGCAGACTTAGTGAGCAGTGAGCCGTTTGAGGATATATAAGAGATGAGGAAATAGACCATACAGAAGTTTAGGCTTGGATTGGATACACACTATCTAGAAACCTGGGGCAAAACTTTTCAAGGCCTGAGTAATCTTGAAGGGAGAAATAAGAGGATGAAGTCCCTTTTGACTCTTGCCACTTCTGAATCTATTAATAAACTCACTAACAAACCAAGTGTGATTGCATGTGCCTGTAATCCCTGCTCGTTGGGTGGCTGAGGAAAAAGAATGTTGAGTTAAACTACACAACAAGGCTCTGTCTCAAAATAAATAAAGCAGTGACAGTTACTGTCACGGGGCTAAGGAAGCCACATTCCCAGCAAAGGGAATGATCTTCAGGTACACAGAATAGAATATCTATATGAAATGGGATACAGGCTGAGTGCCCCTTACCAGAAATGCTTGGGGTCCAGAGGTTTCTAACTCCACGATTTTTACCCATCAGATTTTGAAATATTTATGTGTAGATGATGAGAGATCTTGACAATGGGACTCCAGTGTAAACATGAAATTATTTCATCTCATATGTACCTCATCCTCTAAGCCCAAAGACAGTTCCACTCATTTTTGGCGTGCCTATATTTTGACTATGATCTATCACATGGGGCAGGTGTGGAATTTTCCATTTGTAGCATCATGATTTTGCTCAGAAATTCGTGTGTTAGAGCATTTCAAGCTTTGAATTTCCAGGTTAGGACTGCTCAAGCTGTGACACCAGGGTTGGCAAGAGGCTCAGATTTGTTTTAAGCATTGCATCGCCTGACCCCAAATCCCATTGACCCCAATGTCCGGTTCACTGAAATGTTCCCTTCAAAAAGGTCATGCTTGGTCAGGCATGGTAGGCATGCCTTTACTCCCAATGTTCAGGAGGCAGAGGCAAAGGCAGAGGGAGGTGAATTTCTATGAGTTCAAGGCCAGGCTCATCTACTTAGTGAGTTCCAGGCCAGTCAGGGCTACACAATGAAACCATGTCTCAAAGCCCCACCCCCAGATATTATGCTGATAATACAGTATTGCTCAGTGTCTCCCAGACTTTCACATGGGAGCTGTTTTTGGAAAGGCCAAACACTGATTATTATAAGAGAAAGCACAAGGAGAAATCAAGATGAGTAATTTGATAAATAAAATCTATGAATCAGTAGCTTCCTGCTATATTGGCAATATAGTCTTTCTAACTGGAACGAGAAAAAGATGCCCTCACCATGACAAGAAGAGCACTACAAGATGTGAGGAGTAAACTGAGCAAGAAATGGGTAAAAGCTATATAAGAAAAACTGCATAATCCCCATAGAATAATAGCAAACTCTTATGAAATTATATTATGCCTTCAGAGAGGGACACATAATATGTGGAAGAGGCTGACTCTCTTTAATCAAAGCACCAATAGTTTTCTTGCTTTTTTTTTTTTTTTTTTTTTAAATCAGGTCTGGTGAGATGGCTCAGTGGTTAAGTGTACTTGCTGTTTCTTTTGGAAGACCAGAGTTAGGTTCCCAGCATCTCTGTAGGAAGCTCACAACTGGCTGCAACTTGAACTCCAGAGGATCTGATGCCCTCTTCTGGCCTCCGCAGGTACCTGCACACACGTGTGCATGCATATATACACAAAAATTTTAAATATTTAATATAAATAAATAATTTTAAAAATGACATGCAAATTCTAAAGTTTATCAGGAAAGATAAACTGGTATAGTCTGAAAAGTTCTGTAAAAGAATAATAATGCTGTAGGCTTACTCTTCCAGATATCAAAATAGAATCATATATATTTGTACAGAACTGCATAAATCCATGAAAGCACAGGTCTCCAGAAATAGCATCACACAGATATAAGAGCTCAGTCAAGGCTATAAGCAGAACATCAAATGGATGAGGTGGGGTGGTTTATACAACTAACAGCTCTGGGATGGCTGGCTAAACCTTTGGAAAAAGCAGGATTACACGCACACTTCAGATAAAAGACAAAAGTTATTTGGGTGGAGACTCATTATTTAAATATAAAAATCCAGACTATAACAGTGTTTGAGTATTTCAATCCCAGGCCTTAAGAGGTTAAGACTCAGGCCTGATGAGATGGCCTAGGGGCAAGGTGAGTTCTACGAGCCTGGAGACCCAAGTTCAATCCCCAGAAGCCATGTAAAATTACAAAGTTGTCCTCTGACCTCCGCATGAGTGCTGTGGTACCTATGCCCCACCCCCCAAACACACATACAAAGACAAGAAGAAGAGGAGGAGGGGAGGAGGAAGAAGACACTTTCAAAGGCAGAAGTCGCAAAGAATAAAAGTTCTATCAACAGAAAACATTTAACTCTAACTGAAACACCTGATGGGAAAATGACAAAGTGGAAAGACAAATCTAACTGGGGTCTCCTTCTGACTCTACCTTCTTCCTCATCTGAGCTTTTAAAACTTCTCCACCTCCATTCGTCCCATCAGACTCCTCCCACACTCTCCCTTCCCCATCCCTCCCTGCCCTCCCCACGGCTCCTACCATCTCGGCCAGCTTGAGGATGGCAGGACACAGCGTGTTGACAGTGCTTTCATACCACAGGTCTGCTTGACCCAGGAAGGAAGCGAGCTCTCCCAGCTCAGGCTTTCCGGATACCTCTGGATCCTGGGGATTTGGGGAGTAAGGGGGCAGACACACCTCTCAGGCCCTCCCCTCCAGATACCAAACAAAGCCCAGTATTCTGTGACCGTGATCAAGTCTTCTAACCTCTCGGGCTCAGTTTCTCTACTGTGTGAACACACACCAGTGTTCTGTATCATAAACTGGAGTGGAAGAGCTTTTGCCAAGGGTCACTTTCCGTGACACTGCAAAAACACTGTTGTCCTTTAGAGGGCAGAGATAAGTATTGCTTGGCTCTTGCTCTGGGTAAGGATGAGCATGGATTCATTCCCCTCCCCAACCCACCACCAACACCAATGAACTCTGGTCATCATCTGCCCCAAACTGTCTCTCCTGTGGAGGGAGAGCGAGAGGGAAGGGAAAGTCTCTCATCAGCTGAAAGCAAAGAATTCCAGTACAGCTAATAAGTACCGTGAAGATAATAGATTGTCTAAGGAGACAATATTCCCTTTTCTAAAATAACAAAAGGGCATGCTTGCTTAGGGCGGAACGGGTGTGGCCTTGAGTTTTAGCTGCATCTGTGCCTGTGTTGAGCGCATCTCTCAACTCTACGTCTGAACAGGGCAGCTTGGAAAGCCAGCTTAGTGTCTCATTACTACAGGAAATTCTCAGAAGGGTAAATAAAACCACTCAAGAATTTTTTTCTTACTTTTAAAACTTTGTGTAATTGTTTGCTTCATGTTTAAAACCACTCCCTCTGAGCAAGATAGCAACACTCATGTGGTTAAGGCAGGTGATGGTCTTGAGAAGCCTGAACCCAAGCCTCGGGTATGTGACAGCCTTTAGTCTCTCTCTCACTCTCTTAAAGCATGTGCCTTCTCATCTCTACCTAATAAACTCACTATCCCTGTTTCACTCAGGCTCATCCTGTGGTGTCGACAGGGTCTGGCTCCACACTGTGGAGGTCCCCAAGGGGGAAATGCCTGTTTCTGATCAGCACTGATAATTAGTTACAAAGACAAGAGGGAGCCCAGCAGAGGGGAGGCTGCTGTGGCAAAACCTGTGTCTTAGCCTCTGATCTGGAAGACCCCTCCAAGTCTCTCTCAGCTCCACATTCTAAGGTTCTGGTCCCCGAGCCAGGGAGCCAGGCTGCCAGTGGTCCCTACCCCTCCCTCTCTTCTCTGATGGGACCTCTGCTCCTGACCCTCCCCTGTCCAGTCACCTGAGGCGTCAGCACAGGGATGTAGTAGAGCTGCAGGCTGAGTCTAGGAGTGAGGCAGAACTTCTTGGTTTCCCGTTTCCTGGCAACAGGCAGTAAGGTAGAGTGTATAAGAGCTCAGGGTTGGGTAAGGGCATCAAGTAGTCTCCATGCCATTTATCATGTATTGACTTTGGGAAACTTACACTATCTTTATGAGCCTCTGTTTACCCATTTATGAGATGGGAACAGTTGTCATTTCCTGTCAAGCTGATGGCTGGGCCCTGGGGATACTCTGCAATGCCTTCCTTTACCCTCCCCAGCCTTTCCTCCTGTCCCTCTAATACCTGTTTGGATCTTTTACAAGCTCATTCCAGAGCCACCCATACTCCTGACAACCCCAATCCCTCCTCAGGGCCCTACCTGAGTCTGTAGTAAGCCTGGGCCAAGCGTCCAAGCATCCTGTCATCTCCCAGCACGAGCACGCGGGCTGTGTGCACCCTGGAGACTCCAGGCAGCAGCTCCCCGTCCCCACTGGGCCTGCCGGTCCTCCGATGCAACCCTGGGGGCCCATCCCAGCTGCCAGGCATGGAGAAGTCAGGGGGCCACACCCGCTTCTTGATGCCCCCCTTGCGCTGTAGTGCAGCCCGCTCCATCTCAGAGCTGCTGGGTTCCGGCGGCTCGTCACTCCCCAAAGGAAGGTCCCGCTCAATACCGCTGTCGGTGGACACTCGGGCCAAGTCCCAGTCTGTCCTAAATCCTTGCAGATCCAAGGCCTCCAAGTCAGCACTGAGGCGCAGCTGGGAGTGTGGACGGAGGAAGAGCACCAGTTCCTTCCCTGAGGCAGGAGAGCAGGGGAGCGTCAGGATGGCAAGGACAACTGATGTCCACAGGACCGCTCCCCAGAAATCTGTTTCCCAAACACTGTCCACCTGAACAGAAGCCCCATGGGACATCCCACAAAGGGCAACAGTCTTGTGGTCAACAACGGTCCAGAGTTCTAAGCACTCCTGCTTCTTTCCACTGAGGCTGACCAGTAAACACATTTCTTTTTCTCTCTCTGGCTCTCTGAAATAGGTTCTCCCTGTGTAGCCCTAGCATTCCTAGAACTCATCATGTAGACCAAGATGGCCTTGAACTCACGAGATCCGCCTGCCATTGCCTCCAGAGTAGAGGGATTAAAGGCTTGCGCCCCCCCCAGCCAATCAGTGAATGGATTAAAAGCTCCAAAAACCCCATCATTAAAGAGACCAGTTTAACCCAGAACCTCCCACATTTAGCAGACCCTCCTGGAACCCTCCCACCTTCCCACTTCCTGTAGCTTCGAGGGACACAGATTCGAGACCACCAGCCCCAGGGAAGAGTTGCATGTCTTCCTAGCCCATTTCTAGGTCCAGAGAGAGAACATATCTAACATGACCCAGCATTCAAAAGGAAGTGTCAAGACCCAGTCATCCAGCACAGTACTTCCTGCCACGATTGGTGTCCTTGTCCTCACTCTCTAAAAGAGCCAAGAAGATTGGAACAGAACGCAAGAGTAGAGGGAAATGTCTGCTCTGTAAGGACCCTCCAGGTCTGGGTACCATAAGGGATTCTGCTGGCCTCCCTTGCAGGAACATTGATGGCATTGTCATGAGCATGGGACCAACGGCTAAAGCACTGGGCTGTTCCAAACCGGAGAAGTTACACTCTTTGTCCAGGCACGTCAAACGACTCAGAGAACAAAACTTGGACACAGACAGGAGCCCAGACATGTGGACACACACAGACATACGCCACTGCTCTCAGCCATTTCTATGGGAGCTCAGCGGCTCGGGCACATACAGAGCTGCTCCTGGTCCGTCCACAGGTGGAAGGTGATGTAGGGGCTGGGCAGGGGGATGCTTGCTGGTCCATCTTGGAGGAGGTCACCTGGAGAAAGGAGCAGGCTGTGGGGACTGTGGTGAGGATGGCTGCAGGAAAAATTTTAAAAAGCCCAGGGAGACTGAGGAAGGGGTGTCAATACAGGGCTATCCTGCCCACTTTGTCCAGCTTCAGTGTATCAAAACTTTAGCTACCAAGTTCAAGCTTTCCTGTGCTCTGCTGTGGTTTCTAGCACATTTCCCTTGCACTTTGTGACTGTTATGGCTGAAGAAGCTCCATTTTTTAAAATTCTAATTTAAAAATTCATTTTATGAAGCAACCATAGTACCCCCTCCTTCCCTTCCTCCTTCTCCCCCTCCCACCTACCCCCACCCCACCCCACCATCTACTCCTCAGAAGGGTAGGGCCTCCCTACCTGGCACTTTCAGTTGAGGCTGGACCAACCTCCTCTCCCCCATCAAGGCTGAGCAAGGCATCCCACCATAGGGAACGGGCTCCAAAAAGCCAGCTCATGCACAAGATATAGATCCTGGTTCCACTGCCAGGGCCCCCCCAAACAGACCAAGCCACACAACTGTTGCCCACGTGCAGAGGCAGAGTCCAGTCCCATGCAGGCTCCCAGGCTCCCATTCAGGCTGTTGGCCTAGAGTCCACGAGCTCCCATGAGCTTGGGTCAGCTGTCGCTTTGGATTTCCCCCATCATGATGTTGGCTCCCTCCGACTTCCCTTGCTCAAAGTATCGTTCCTCTCTCTTTTCTACCTGACTCCTGGAGTTTGGCCTGGTGCTTGGCTGTGGATCTCTTCATCTGAAGAAACTCCATTTTATGCTAGGCATCCATCTTGGTACCCACCAGCTGTTGTCTCTGACTCTAGACTCAGTAACCCTGACTCAGTGGCCCCTACCCAAAAACGTACAGCTGTGACTGTCTACTTGTCATGATATGACTGACTGCTTTTGTTGGTGTTTTGCTTCAGTAACTTGCAGATACCAAGGATTGTTTTGAGTTGTGTTAATCACTTAACTTGGCAGAACAGAACAGTTTTTACTTGCCTGCATGGATATGGAAGGTCTTCCTGTGGGTTTCCCCTTTAAACGTCCTTCCCCACACCCCTCCTTCTCGGCAACGTCAAGTTTGTCTCAGAGACTGTCGGTCCTACTAGCAGTTAATCAATCAGTCTTTTAATTATAATTGGATTGAGGCTATGGTCTTTCCCCAGGGGTCACAAACTCCATAATAGTAAGTACTATGGGCACACTCAGCAACCACATGCTGTGACACACGAAGGCTGGCACCTTCCACGGAAGCTGAGTGACTGGACACACGCCGGAATCGTCCCGCCACAATCAGGACCCACACATGCTAGGTTGTTGAAGCCCACTCAGGGAACTTGCTCCTGTGGGATGTGGCATTGCTTTATCAACTAGCTGAGTGACAGTCTGCAGGTATTTTCATCTTTTTTTTTTTTTTTTTCTTTCAGACAGGGTTTCTCTGTATTGCTTTGGAGCCTGTCCTGTAACTAACTCTGTAGACAAGGCTGGTCTCAAACTCACAGAGATCCGCCTGCCTCTGCCTCCCGAGTGCTGGGATCAAAGGCGTGCACCACCAATGCCCGGCTTTAATCTCTTTCTAAATCTCATCATAGATTTAAATACATGTTAAATGCTTAGAGCAGCTAATGGGATAAAGCAGGGCACTTTGAAAGTGTGGGTTATCATGATCCTATCACCAATTGCTTAGTCGTCCTCCCATCCCCCACCCCCCAACTCGCTAGGCTCTTCTCAGTACCCAGGATCCTGGGATCTCTGGTGTCTGCTGCTTCTGAAATCTCATTGTCTAACCTAGCTCTTTGGCGCCCTCTGTGGTCAGCAGTCCCTTGGCCAGTCCCCACTGGTCCCGGCTTACCCACGAAGCGCCTTCTTGTGGCCGCTGGCCCTAGCAGTGAGCAGTAAATCTCCTCTAGTCTCTCCACGTGTCCCAGCCGGCTGGGGCTGTCCTCACTAGCCACTTGCTCTATGGCAGCCACTACGGCGTGGAAATAGTATTCCAGGACTCGACGGGAGCTGGCCTGGGAGGAAGTACGTCAGAGCCTGAGTTCTATTCACCATCCTCTCCATCAACCCACCAATCCCACACCTATGTCAAATTGGGCAGGACCACCAACAGGCTAACATGGCACTACCCTTAGGCTCCTAGGGGCTGGGCAGGAGCTTCCTGGTGAAGAATTTGGGATTGCAGAGCCTGTGTTTCTGCCGGGCTATGGCTGTGGACCTTTGTTGCCTGTGGGTAGGTTGTAGGGTTTCTCTCTGGCTTTCATACCCCATGATGGGGAGAGTGTTATGAAGAATCCACCAAAATAAAGGATTCAAGATGTGGGGTTGAGACTGGACAATTACAGATGGAAAACAACAGATGAGCAATGCTCTGATGCAGATGCATCAGATGGGCAGATCCAGGTCTGAATAATGGGGCTGAGGGGGAAACAAAATCGCTGACAACCTCCCCACTCCCTGAGCCAGGGCCTCTGGGCGCCTGGTTCCTCCTGCTGCAGCGGTCCTAACCCCCTCCTCAAGCCTCTCCATCTTGAGCCTGCATCCAATCCAGCCTTGCCCAGCTTTCCCTGCTACCCACAGAAGGTCACTTGTATGGCACAGGTCCTCCCATAGCCACATCTGCAGGAAGTTCAGCCCCCGGTGCCTACTCTCAGCCAGAAGGATTTCTTGGCTGAGGCTGAATCATTGGATGGTGGTGGAGTAAGTGTTGGGAACAGCCCACATGCCCCACTACAGGAGTCAGGCATTGGCAAGTAACAGCAACTGCATACCATGTATCATTAGAAATACATGTCTCCCAAGGAATATGTTTGCATAGGCCATGCTTCTAATGTCATAGGAAGAATGTACATTATATGAAGCAGTTGCAGAGTTCAGTAGCTCCCTGTGTGTTGAAAAGGAATCAGGATGGGAGCCAGTGGACAAGGGATCAGATTTTAGCTCAGTCTCTTTGTTTTTGTGTGAGCATGAGTAGATGGCTGTTTTCTCCATGCCTTAGTTTCCCATCTATAAAGGTAGATGGTAACTGCATTTCACAGTGCTGTAGGAGAACTTCAAAATGTGATCAAGTTTAGCAGTGTCTGGACCAACAGTCATGAACTTGCTATTAAATCATCAGTGCCATCATTATTAAGGAAACTTACCAAATATTCATTTCTGTTATTTCTAAGTGGAGAGGTTTCGAGCGATTTTTATTTTTAACCTTTAAGGGTCTTGTCTGTATTTTTCATATTTCCTTTAATAAACATGTATGAATTGTTGATTCGTGGGGGGTAAGGGTGGCAGGGACCAGAGCAGGAATAGTCTGGGAGTGACTATGGTGAAGGCAGGGCGGGAGAGGTGGGTGTGTGGGGGTGTTTGATTACCTGCAGCTTCCTGTTCAGAGCCCCTATGTGGCAGGCGTCCCCCAGAGCTGCCTGCAGGGCGTGGGAGACCACATGGCGCATGCAGGCCTCAGGTGTCTGTTGCTCCTGGGCTGCCTCGATCTCCAGCAGCAGGGCGCTGCACACGGAGGGAGAAACCAGCTCAGGGTCCACAAACAGGAACACTCTGGGGGCGAGAGCAAGATGCTGGATGGACACCCCCGTTATGTAACACCTCTGGTAACAAAAGCAGTTTCTAGTAGTTACTTCCCCTAAAAAGGGAAGCTTCCCGTTCAGAAGCCTCTAAGTGGGATAACAGTCAGGAGAAGCAGGGACTCTGCAGGCAGGCAGGCGTGTCATAGCCCTTTCAGAGGGGCAGCTGCAGCTCCCTCAACCACACGGTCCCATGTGGAGGAGCAGGATATGTCCTTCATCCAGGGATGCTCCAGCCTGAGTTCTGTTTTGTGGTCCTCATCGTCCTGGTCCAGTGCTCCTCACCCTCTGGGGAGACCTTAAACCTCTCCTAGTACTGGAGCACAGGACCCACATAAAATTCATCTTTATTCATCACCGCATCACTCCAGAAAACTGACTCACCCACACTTTCCTTCCTCAGGAAACTTGCCATGCTCTCTCTCCCTTCCAGCACTAATCCCCCTACCACCCTTCCCCTCAGCACCCTTCCTGAGCATCTCAAACCCACATGGTGCCACTCAGCTAAATCCACAAACTTGCCTGCCCCACAGAGAGGCACTTACTCCCCCCTGCACCTCCCTACCATTTTTCTTCACTCTTCCATCTTATCTAAGGGCTGAGAACTTATTGAGGAAGGCCCCCAGGTCCAGTCCTTGCAACTACCTCTGGCTTGATTGGAGGTGGCTTCTTGGTGGCAAGATACAGGATGTGGAGAGGCACAAGAATGGAACAGCGGCATTGCCTTGGGCCATGTGGTTCTTCTGCACAGGGTCACTCTGTACCCAGGCAAAGCAGAAAGGCCCAGGAAACGTATCAATGAGCCTTGAACTGGAAGTGTATGCCACTGTTGGGCCAAAGCAGCTCTGTTAAGTTATTCTTTATCTCGCCTCCCCTTTTGTTTTCCTGTCAGTGAATAATTTGCAAGGTACCCAACACTTTGAGGGACCTGAAGGTAGCAGCCACTCCAGGCCTCTTACCTCTCCTGGTAAGGGTATAGTTCACTCATCAGGTTCTGCTCTGCAATGACAGTCCTTTGGTACAGTGTACCTGCAAACCAGACCACATCAGTGAGCCAGTCTCTGAGGGCCTCTGGCTCCAATTCTCCTGGAAGGAGCCCAGAGTTTTGAGCTCTTTGGCATCCCGGAGAAAACAGCCTGATGTTGGAAGGTGCTGCATTGCAGCATGGGAGGCCAGGATGCCCTGCAGCTCTCACCTGGGATGGCTGCCTCTGTTTTCAGTCTTATGGCACAGTCCAAGGCGACTGTGGAGTAGGGGGCAGGCAGGGTCAGCAGCCTGGTGCAGAAGGTATATGCTCTACGGTAGAGCTCTTCCGTGATGCCCGTGGCCTGCTGAGAGGGAGGGGTGGACACTCTAGGTCTTGAGGGTCTGAGACAGAGGGTTGTGACTGAGCCAGACTGGCTCCATGCTCTTCACATCCTCAGGTTGAAATCTCTCCTCCCTATGATGCCTTAGCAAGACAGAAATTTATCCCTGCATTCTCAGCAGGGCAGTTCTCCCCCAGCCTTAATGCTGGAGCATCACCAGGTTTGGAACCTTGGAGCTACTTCCTAAGCCTCTGCACTTCTGTGAATCTCACAGGAATCAGGTATCCCACAATGCCCAGGGGCTTCTTTTCTCCCACTCCTGCTTGATTCCTTCGCCAGAGAGCCCAGCCATCCTCATTCCAGATGCTGCAGTCACACTCCCCACACCCCACCACCAATTCCTTTAACAAAGAGTGTAAACCATTGTTTTCTTACACGAAGACCGGCAATGATAAGAAATCAATAGTTTGCCGGCCAGTGGTGGGGCATAACTTTAATCCCAGCACTGGTGAGGCAGAGGCGGATGAATCTCTGTGAGTTCAAGGCCAGCCTGGTCTACAGAATGAGTTCCAGGACAGCAAAGGCTCTACAGAAAAACCCTGTCTCAAAAAACAAAAACAAAACAACAACAAAAGAAATCAATAGTTCTGGCCATTTTTAGGATGACGTGCATTTAGAGTTCATCCAAGAGTCACAGACAGGCAGCAGGCACTAGGCCTCTCGCTCCCTCCCCTAACTTGTTTCAGAACTCAGTTTCAAGCCCTAAGATATCCATTAGATAAGGCTTTGCATCCTGAACCAACAGCATGGGGAGTTGGGAAGGGGACTATGCTAGAGGAGCTAGAGGAGCTGCATAGGAGAAGAGGATAGGGAGTTTTTGGAAATCAGGGAAATCAGGATTGTTAAACCTCTGCCGTGCACCAAAACACCACACCAGCCATATTTGCCTTTTCTCTTTGTTGGAATTCTATTCTTCAGAACTGAGTATTAAAAAGCAGTTTTGTTCCAGGCAGTGGTCTCACATGCCTTTAATGCCAGCACTTGGGAAGCAGAAGCAGGCAGATCTCTGTGAGTTCGAGACCAGCCTGGTTTACAGAGCTAGTTCCAGGATAGCTAGGACTGTTTACACAGAGAAACCCTGTCTCAAAACAAATAAACAAAAATCAGTTTTGTTTTCTCTAGTCTCTTGAATTTGTTGTTACAGAGAGAGGGTCGTGCTACTCAAAAATGAACAACCCAAGGACCCACCCACTATCAAAGATTACTTGTTCTCCACACTGTCTCGACTACCCTATTGCTGCTCAATTTTACCTCTGGGTAGAAAGGAAAGCAGAGTGTATGGGAAGGCAAGATCAGACTTGCCCTGGCCTAGATTAGGTGTCAACTAGGACAGGGCCCTGTGGACTTGAAATTCCTATCATATGGGTGCTGGGAATTGAACCTGGGTCCTATGGAAGATTAGCAAGTACTCTTAACCACTGAGTCATCTCTCCAAACTCAGCCACTCATATTTGATCCCAGAGCAAATTATTTCTTAATCCCATTGAGAATTGTGATTCCCTCCACCACACCCCCCCCACCGGCCTCATGTGTGTCACCTTGACCCCAACCCATCTCACCTTAGTGAGCACGTACATTAGAGTGAGCAGCAAGGGAATGATGACACGCCGTATATCCTCACTTTCTGCCTGGAAAACAGGAGATCCTAGCATAATGCTGGGCTGGTTGCTCCAGGGACCACCACATCCTAGCTCCAGAGGGCAGGTTCAGCTGGGGGTGATGGGGAATTAGGTGGAAGGAAGTAATATATTATGCCAGAGGGAGTGGCCTGCTGTGGAGAGGGGAAGAAGGAAATAGGGTAGAGAGTAGCAAGGGCAGAAGGAGGACTCCTTGTGCAAGGCAGAAGGAGGAATTCTTGTGCAAGGCAGAAGGAGGAATTCTTGTGCAAGGCAGAAGGAGGAATTCTTGTGCAAGGCAGGTAGGATGAAGAAGCAGGCAAGGCCACAGCTTGGAGTGGCATCATCCAAGCAGCAACATGCAGGACATGAATATTATTTTGAAGATGTGTTTATTTATTATGTATACAGTGTTCTGTCTGCATATAGTCCTGAACACCAGAAGAGCACACCAGAACCAGATCTCGTTACAGATGGTTGTGAGCCACCATGTGGTTGCTGGGAATTGAACTCAGGGCCTCTGGAAGAACAGCTAGTGTTCTTAACCTCTGAGCCATCTCTCCAGCCCCAGACGTGGATAATTTTAAATAGTATAAGGATAAGCCTTAACAGTTGCACACATGTGTGCAGAATATATACATCTTTTATTTCTGCCCAGCAATGTAGGTTTTCCATTTATGGTCATGTTAATGGGGATTCTTTTTTTAAATATGCTAATTCAAGTAACAATTGGAGTGGATAGATAGAAAACAGTATTGAGCTAGAAGTCAATGAAGAAGATGAGCCTGGGAAAATCAAGCATATGGCTCGTAAATGACCCAAGTTTGGGAGCACAGAGCTACACAGAGCTGCACAGGTGGACTCCCAACCTGACGGGGCTCCTCTCTTCACCCCCCCCTTCTGCACCCCTCAAGCTCGAGCACCAACCTTCTCCAGCTCTCTGAGCAGAATTCGTACCAACACAGAGCTCCTTCCTGGATTTCTCTCCACCTTCTTGTGTAGAGACCATCTCCACATGCCTGGGCCGGGAGAAAGGAGACCCGCCATGGCTGAGTAGGCCGGAGGCTCTTAGAGGCTGTTTTCCTGAGCCCAGGCCCTGGAGTGTGACTGGCCAGCCTCATCTGACCTGTAGTCAGTGCTGACTCAGGTGCACGTGGTGAGCTCTTTCTAGACAATGAGCTCCCATAAAACATGGGGAGGCGCTAAGGAGGGAACAGAGGGAGGTGTGTGTGTGTGTGTGTGTGTGTGTGTGTGTGTGTGTGTGTGTGTGTGTGTGTGTCTGCAGTATGGCAGTCCAGTCCCCTCTTACCTGAGACCTCAATTTTTTATGGTTTCAATTACCCACCACCATCATAGTATGATCTCAACATATTAACTCTGGGAGGGTTGACCAGGAAGCAGAGAAGCCTTGGATAGATTTTCAATAAGAAGATAGCTAGGCTGGAAGCCCCTCACCTTCCAGGAATGCCTGGAGCAGTGCTGGCAGGATGGGACCAGGGGTGGGGGTAGGGGTGGGGGTAGAGGTGGGGAGATAGAGTGGGGAGGTAGGGGGTGTCTGGAGTGGTTGCCTACCCCGGTTACTCTGGAAGGCCCGGGCTGGGGTGTTGAGCTCTCTGAGCACAGCCTGTACACTTCTCTGGAAGTCCAGCTCCACATCTGAAAGTGGGGGAACCATCAGGTCAGGAGCTGTGGTGCTCACTCCACCTGTCCTCACAGCTGGCCCCACCCCTATCCTCGGGAGAAAATTCTTAGCCCTTCTATAAACCTTAAGAGGTTCCGATGGTAAGCCATCAAGAAGTTAGCAACAAACATACTGCTCTGAGCTGGAAGACAGGATTTCTATCAGTATTTCTGTGTTCTTTGCAAAACCAGCATTGTAAGGCAATTCAGTCCTTGCTTACCTTTTTTTTTTTTTTTTTGTGGTTTCAATTACCCAGCACCAACTATGGTCTTAACATACTAAATGGAAAGTCCACATATAAATAATTTATGTGGTTTTAAGTTTTTGTTGCTCAGAGGAACATGGTAAAATCTCTCAACTTCCTCCTCCATTTGTCATTACTAGTCATATCAATTACCAGCTAAACTATCTTAGTATAGCAGTGTTTGTGTTCTGATAACTTTAAAAAAAAAAAATTGGTGTGCGAGCTGGGTAGTGGTGGTGCACACCTTTAATCCCAGCACTTGGGAGGCAGAGGCAGGGGGATCCCTGTGAGTTCAAGGCCAGCCTGATCTACATAGTGAGTTCCAGGACAGCAAAGGCTACACAGAGAAACCTTGTCTTGAAACCCCGCCCTCATAAAAATGTTTTTGGTGTGTGTGTGTGGGCATATGGCATGTGCATGTGTATGTATAGCATGAAGGCCTGAGGAGGATGCTGAGTATCCTGCTTTATCATTCCTACCCTATTCCTGTGACTTACCCGGGATTTCCCTGAGGTGTTGTTGGAGATGGAGTCCCAAAAAATGACAATATTCAAAATCTTGATTCCCTTCAAATGATGACCTGCCAGTTTTCAAGGCAGTTTCTCTCATCTGCCTCTTACATTGGCCAGACAGGTTAAGACTTAAAATTAAAACACTTGCCTCATTTTCTAATTTTATTTTATTACGGTGTGTATGTGTATATATGTTGAATATACTTGGGTGTAGGCACATGTGTGTGAAGGTGTGTTGTGGACTATTACTTTAACTAGGCTGCATTTGTTTAATTATGTAAATATGTGTTGCTTCTGTTTCACCTTGCCTGCCTACAGCACCAGATTGGTCTAATAAAGAGCTGAATGGCCAATAACTAGATATAGAAAGGATAGGTGGGGCTACCAGGCAGAAAGAATAAAGGAGAAATGAGAGAAGGGCCAGAGAGACGCCCAGGACAAGAAGCCAGGACACCGCCAGCCAGCTAGACATAGAGACATCAGGAAAGATATAAAGAAAGTAAGAAAAGCTAAAAAGCTCTGAGGCAAAGCATAGATGAGAACGAACAGGTTAAGTTATAAAAACTAGCAAGAAAAGAACTAAGCTACAGCTGAGCATTCAAAACTAATTAAGTCTGTGTCATGATTTGGGAGCTGGTCGGTGTCCCCCCCCCCCGAAAAAAAAGCCTGGTACAATGGTGGGCATCAGAGGTCAGAGGGTAATCCTAGACAATAGTGGGCATCAGAGGTCAGAGGGTAACTTCCAAGAGTCTATTCTGACCTTCTATCATGGGTTTTGGAGATGAGGCTAAGGTCATCAGGTTTTCAGGCTCTTTTGTTTACCATGCCATCTTGCCAGCCTAGGACGAGAGACTTTGCTTGTTTAGTTTCTTAGTTTTAGAGACAGGTTTTCTCTGCAGCCCTGACTGTCTCGTCTTGGAACTTCTTTGGAGACCAAGCTGGCCTTGAACTCACAGAGATCCACCTGCCTTTGCCTTCCAAGTGCTGGGATTAAAGGGTTGCACCATCATGCTTGGCTCAGGTGGAAACTTTTGATCCCTAGACAGAGAGGGCCTACATCCTTGTTCATCCTGGAATAGGTCATAGAAGACAGGTTTTGGGGGACATCTACAATCCTTAAGTAACCTTACACTTGAGAGAGAAAAATGAAAGCAGAATAGAGAGACAGAAAATGATGGGAAAGTGAGAGGGGAAGGAGCCCTCGCCCTGACGTGTACTTGGAGTCGAGAAGCAAGAATTCTTCAAGAGTATGTGCCGAAAAGCTGTCTGCACAGACCTCTCTTCCTCTCTTACACAGACACTTCCTGTGACACTAGCGATGATCCAGGTTTAGGACCTGAATGTATTTGGTCTTGGGTAAGCCTTACTCCCTTCCCCAATCAGAGTGAGAATCTCAAACAAGACTATTAACCTTGTTGACAAGTGAAGATTCCAGACTGATCATATGGATTGTAACCCTTCAGGAGCTCTTTAGGACACCCCCACACCCACCCCATGAGCACATTTAGATTCCTTAGTCACCATTTAAGGGTAATAGCTTCAAAGCCACCAAAATCCTATATGTGACAATTGTAAAGACAGTGGAGCGGGGCTGTTTTGGAGACTCTCACGCCATGCTCTCGGGGGTGTCTTATCTTTCTGGGCATCTCTTTCTTGTAAACCTCTATGAAATAGCTTTATTTTTTTAAAAGCCATATAAATATGGTCCCTGGTCATGACAGCAACATTGCTTGATTTACACTGTCCCAGGTGCTGCTAGTGACATTGTTCCACACTTCTCTAAGCCTTTCTTTTCTGGGCCTCAGTCTTGGCCTCTGTCCTGTTCATCCCACTTTCCTCAAAAAACAAAACAAAACAAAACAAAAAAAACCCCACAAGTCAGCTTCGAGAGAATCCCTGGCCTATATACTCCTTGTCACCTTTGATGTATATAGACCTGACCTGCCTTTGGCAAGGACCCTGCTAAGTCTTTCTTGCCATTTTGACAAGTGTCAGAGTGAAATTTTTTTTCCTTAATAAGGATATATTGACACAGCAGACAGATGAAGATGGAAAATATGCAAATGACTTAGCAAAGTGAGGAAGCCTTGAGGACATGCGCCACTGGTCCTCACTGCTGGGACTTTAAATGATGCTGTCCAGGTGGCTGGGCTGCACTGTGAAACCTGCCAAGCTTCTCGCTTGCTGGCCAGTACAGAGCTCAGCAGGGGTTTTCACAGTTTCTCCTGAGAGACATTCTTTGACTGCTAATTTTGGCCACACACACACCACACACACACACACACACACACACACACACACACACACACACACACACACACACGCACGCACGCGCTAGCCCCCACACTCAGACACTTCCTCCTGCTCTCCATCACTTTGTGTCTCACAGGTGTTTCCTTGAGCAAACCCTTTCACATCTTGGTGTCTGCTTCTTGGAGGATCCAGACAAGGACAGGAAGGATGGGAAACACTCCCACAAGCACAGATTTCCCTTGCAGTAACTTCCAACCAAGAGTGTTTTTATACACAAGTAATTTGTCTTCTCTAGTCAACAGGCAACACAGACCACATACCTCAGGGCTTCCCTTTTTGGTTTGGCTGCCAAGAAACTCACGGCCCAATTAGAGTCCAGTCCCAAACATCAGCTCATGTCAAAGGGCTGGGCCTCTCTTCTTGTTTCCTCTTTGCTGCCTCAGCTTTGTGTTGGTTTGTTTTATACTTTAATTGCCTTGGGTTTCTTTAGAAGGATAGGAGCTACATATGTAAACATCAAGAGATGGTAGCTCAAGTTGAACCATTGAGGCCAAGCTATCCTCTGCCCTGGTGGCCATCAGGCAGGCCCCCTCTATGGCTCTGAGGTGGACACAGGTAAAGCCTCTGGAGGATAATTACCATCTCTGAAGCCCCCTCCCCCTTTCCTCCCAGCTGTCCCTGTGAGACACCTGTCACCATCAAGGCCTAATTCCCAGCTCTCCCCAGTCTGAAGGTATGCAAAACACAACAGACAGGTAAGGACACCTGGACACCCTGCTGAGCAGGACTACATCTCTCCAAACTTACCAGGAATCACCAGCCTGGCATGAAGAGTGGTCCAACCTGACCTCCCAACTAACCACCTCTTCCTTGCATGAAGACTTAATGAATTAATGCAAGGTGAGATATTAGTAAACTAATTGGTATTTGTCTTTCTCCTCTCCCTCCTTTAAGCCTCTTCATCTTTGTTTCTCTTCCTTTTCTTTCTTCCTTCCTCTTTCCTTCCCTCCTTCCTCTGTTCCTTCTTTCCATGGCTCCTTCCTAATTTCCCTCCCTTGAGCTTTTCCTTCTTTCTTTTATCCCCCATTGTCTTTCCCTCCTTTCTTCTCTTCTTTCCCCCATTGTCCTCTTGATATGGACTACATGAAAAGATTTAAACCAGTGACAGTTCTGATCTTTCTCTTTGTCTGTCTCTCATGATTCAGAGAAAAACAGGGAAGCTGCCAGTAGACTTTGGAGACAATCCCCAACAAAGGCTGTTCTTTTTTGCTTGTTTGTTTTTTGTTTTTCAAGACAGGGTTTCTCTGTGTAGCCCCGGTTATCCTGGCCTCAAACTCACAGAGCTCCACCTGCCTCTACCTTCTGAGAACTGGAATTAAAGGTATGTGTCACCACCACTCCAAATGCTGTTTTTGAAAGCTTTAACAGACTCAGGCTTTGGCCCACAGCTGGCTTACTGATAGTCTGTTCAGGATTGTGAAATTGCAGTATTTCCTGGAAATGGAATTAATTGCTGATGTTGAAGTACCAGGAAGTTTGTATAAAAGTTTGTGTGCCTGCCTGGCATTTCTTGCAAGTCAGAAAATCTGTTGACCCTGGGAGTGCCTTTCCAATGTGGGATGATTGGCAGGGGCTTGCAAACAGTTGGACCAGGATGCGGTGCAGCATCTTTGCTTTTTCCCCAACTCATATCTCTGTCTTCACTGGTTTCCATTCTCCGCCTGACCCCGAAGACCCCAGTTATCTAACTGAGCTGACTTGAGTTGTTCTAAAAGAGGCAGAGAGAAGGGTAATGTTCTCAGTTCAAAGAGGCTAGACTCCTCAAGGCCAGGAAAGAAAAAGGGTTATGGGGCCATAGGGAACCAGGCACCTGGACACCAAGTGCTCTATCTTTGGATGCCATACATAAACCTCCTGAATCAACTTTGGCAAGAGCACAAGAATGGCTCCCAAAGTAGCCTCCATCTCCCCTTAGGCCACACAAGCCTGGCCAGCTGATTCTGGAGGCCCCAGCCAAATGGACAGAAGAGCACAGCTTCTTCCCAGGCCTTGTAAACCCAGCTCCAAGGAGGAAGAACACACCCTAAGAGATGACACTAGAATTCACACTGATCTTGGTATTAGTGGATATTACAATTAGGCATTATTAACAATTCAAGACAATGCTAAATGTTCATCAAATCGAGATAGACAGGAGAACTACATTTCCCAGATGCCCTTGCTGAGAGCTATACAACAAATTCTGACCAATGGAATGTGCTAGAAGTGAAGCCTGTCATTTTCAGGGCTGGTGATAGAATTTCCTACATTATACCTATTCTGTTCCCATTCAGCAGTGGCCTTAAAGGACACATGTTAGGTTAGAGATGATGGTGCCACAAGATTGAATTCTCAGACCTCAGAAGACTGCTTAGAGCCCAGATTGGACTATGATTAAGTGTAAAATGAGTATTGTTGTGTTATTCTGGTAATTAAAGTAATTTGTTATAGTAGCTAGCATTCCTTGACTGATGCACAGATATAAAAAGTATTTCCCAATGTGTAATTAATATGATTCTGAACAAGAGTCCTGTGATGTTGGTAGGCAAAATGTTATTTTGTTTAATAGATTCCAGGTCTTGTCCTATTTTGCCTCTTTAACTGCTAAATGTCATATCTCCAGGGACCCTAAGAAAGCTGGAGATGTAGCTAAGTGATTAAGAGTGCTGGCTCTTCTTTCAGAGTACCCAGGTTCAATCCCAGCACCCACATAGTGGCTCACAACTATCTGTAACTCCAGTTCCTGGGGATCCAATATCCTCTGCTAGTCTCTGTGGACACCGCACACTTGAGTGGCATGCAAATATACGTTTAGGAAAAACATCTGCACACATAAAGTTAAAACTTCAAAAAATTTAAAAAAAAAAGCAGTCCCCTAACTTATAGACAGGATCCTAGAGCCCCACTTCCCACTTTATAGGTTGGGCAATGAGGCTTATAGGGGGAAGGGTTATTTATTTAAAGCCACAGAGCTGTTAGACGTAGAACTTGCTTGGCCAAATGTTCTCTTTGAAAGTCGAAATCTTCGACTTAAGTCAGACTTAGGGAGACAAACATTGCATGTTTTCTCCTATAGGCAGAATCTAGATCTAAATAGGCATGTGAGAGAGATGGGGGTGGGGGATAAAAAGGGAATTATGAAAGGGGAAGAGTTCTAACAGGAGCGGGGGGGGGGGGGACAAGAGTAAATAATGGAACATATATAAACACGTATGAGAGGAGCAGTAGGAGAAACTTAAAGAACTTGGTAATAAACCTTAGCAGTTCTTTTTATTTTTTCAAGACAGAGTTTCTCTGTATAACCTTGGCTGACCTGCAACTCACTCTGTAGACCAGGCTGGCCTGGAACTCACAGAGGTCCGCCTGCCTCTGCCTCGAGTGCTGGGATGAAAGGTGTGCGCCACAACCTCCCGGCTGCAGTACCTATTATTCACTGTCCAGCTCAACAACATGCAAGCAGTTGAGGATGCACATAAGTGTGTGTTTGTTCCTCTCTCAAGAAGTTCTCACACTCAGGGTGGCACATCCCCTGGCTGGGCAGGTGGTTGGTCTAGGCTTGGAAACATGCTCATCCCACAGCATTGGCTTTCCTCCCTGCGCAGCCAGGCCTTCTGGACATACCCTCCCCCAACCCCACACACTGACCTGAGCTCTCCATGGGGCTTGTCTGGGGTGGGGAGGGTGTGGTTGTGTCGGCAACAGAGTGGAAGGTAGAATGGTGGTTTCCACGCAGAGATTGTTCTGCAAAATAAGAGGCAGCTTGTAAATGTGAGTTGTAGGAAAGGGAGGAGTGGATATCCAGGATACTGGCCTGCCAGCTGCAGTTTAAAACTCAGGGTAGTAAACATGGAACAGCTACACCAGCGTTGCAAACCCCAAACCAGAGCAGGAAGAGTGTAGAAGGAGTCAGACCTAGCAACAAAGTTTCTGTTAACCCCCAGCCAGCCCCAGCCAGCCCCAGCCAGCCCCAGCCAGCCCCAGCCAGCCCCAGCCATTAGGACCTGTACATTGAAGGCTCTCAGAAAGAGTTTCGGTGGGGACAGCTGAGAGAGGTGACTCGGGAGTTAAAAGCACGCACTGCTCTTTTGCGGGACCAGAGTTTAGTTCCTAGCATCCTTATCGGACTGCTCACAACCACCTTTAACAAGTCAGGCTCAGGGGATCTAGTATCCTCTTCTGGCCTCCATGGACAGCTGCCTTCCCAGGCATGGCCACAACCACACACATACACACCACTGAAAATAAAACCTTTCAAAAAGAAAAAGAGCACTCTGTTGCTTGTCTGAGCTGTAGAAAGGAGCTCTTTAAGTTGGAGAGATGGGGAGTGTAAGGGAAAAGGGCCAGCTGAAGTAACACACCCTGCGCAGAGCCAAAGAAACTCACTTTGGCCCTGGAATCAGAGCCAAAAGGCTAAAAAGGACCAGTGAAAGAAACACACTTTGGTCCTGAAACTAGAGCCAAATCTGACCCTAAACCTGTGCAGAAAACCAACCAGTCCCTGAGCACAGTATCTAGCCAATCTGAGCTCAGGGATTGAAATCTGACCAATCCCCACCCTGGAAATCTCCCTGTTCAACTTGAGGCTGTTCCGTCTGCACTGCTGTCCTCTGCCAGAGTGGCAGAGGGTAGGCACACTTCTGGATTTCTCCCTCCCAATAAATCTCTTGAGTGAGGTTTGGGTGAGACCTTTTGCTGGAGCAGAGACACAGAGATAACCCTGAGCGAGAGAACAGGTCTGTAACACTTTTCACCAGGGAAACCTTCCCTTGGCAAAGAGAAGTTGTTACATTCCACTCTCCCGGGGACTGGAGCCGAACTGTAACATCTTTGCTACAGAAAACCACTCCTGCCAGAGTGCCACTCCTCTGCTCAGAGGTGAGGATTAAGCCTGGCACAAAGGGAGCAAGTGGGCACTTGTCCAGTTCAGGGCATCACTGGTCTTTCTGTAATTTAGCCAGAGGGAAGGTGAGGTTTTGTACTTCACTCTTCCAAAGAAGTCCTTGCAATAATTGTCTGCTCAGAGGAATGCCATTTCTTACCTAAACAAGTGCCTTCTATGCTGGCTACAGCTCTGCATCAGTCATCTGCCTCCTTCCACCCAAGGACCGGTCTTCAGAAGACATCAGATGAATGCACAGGCATCTTGAATGTAAACCAGGGGCCGAAACAAGAGATAACTGGCTATGAAAAGGGCATGGAACATCTTCCCACCCCAAGGACTTAGAACATACTCTCATGTGACTCAAGGGCTCCTCCAGCTCTTTACTCAGTTCCTGAACATCTATGGAATACTATACATATTGCAATGCCCAAGAGTTAGAGATAGATGGATGAAATACAGCCTTAACGCTACAGACTACTGGTCTACCATTTGCAACTTTCTTTTCTATTATTGTGGTGTGTATGTGTGTGTGTGTGTGTGTGTGTGTGTGTATGTATGTGACAGTGCATGTGGAGGTCAGATGACAACTTTGTGGAGTCAGATCTCTCCTTCCACCTTTTCCTGGGTCCCAGGAATTAGTCAGGCTTGAGTGGCAAGTGTGCCTTACCCACCGAGTCATCTTGCAGGCCCAGTCTATAACTTTTTAATGACCGCAGTTTTTCTCTATTTGCCAAAGACTCTCCAAACAGGCTCACATGCTCCTGGTCCACCATTTAGCTACTAAAGGTAATTTACAGACCTGAAAAACACAGCTCACTTGTTTTGGCTAACTTTTGTTAATCTGATTAGGCTAAGTGATGCCCAGCTAGCTGATAAGATGTTGTTTCTGGGCATGTCTGTGAGGGTGGGTATTAGTCAGCCTTCCATTACTTTAAGAAAGTGCCTGAGGAAATTAACTAATGAATAAGAAATGTCCATTTTCTCTAAGGATTTGGGAAGTTTCAGCTCACGATCATTGCCCTGCTGCTTTGGATGAGGCACCAGCACATTATGGCTGAAGCAAAACCACTAACTTCACAATCCAGACAGCAAGAGATGAAGAGGAAGTGCCAGGGAGTGGTGGTGCACACTTGCAATCCCAACACTCAGGTTGCTGAGGCAGGAGGACCTGGAAAGACCAGGGAGAGGGAGGAGAGAAAACAGCCAGGATGCCACCATTCCTTTCCCACAATGCCTCTAATGAACTACATCTCTCAGTAGCCCCCACCTCTTACAGGTTCTACATTCTCCCAATAGCAAGGACCCTAAGGACCAAGCCTTTAACACATGAGCCTCTGGAGACACTCAAGATCTAAACCACAGCACTTAACTCAATGGACTCAGTAAAGAAGATCCACCCTCACTCATAAGGCTGGGCAGCATCCAGTGCCTTGATTGCCTAAACAGAACCCAGTGGCAGAGGCAGGGTAAATGTGTTCTCTCTACCTGAGCTGGGAGTCCAACTTCTCTGCCCTTGACATCAGTACTCCTGGTTTTCAAACCCGATTCAAATAAAACTCATACCACCAGCTTCTTTGCTCCCCAGGTCTTTGGACTCAGACTACAGCATCAGTTTCCTTGGGGTTTTGGCTTGCTGAGGGCTCACTCTGGGACTTCTTCACTTTCATAGCCACGAGCCAATCAGTCCTCAAAAGTGCTACTACCTGCACATCTGTTCATATCCTATTAGCTGTTTTTCCCTGGCACCCAGACTCCAGTGGTGCTTACCCAGCTCCTTCGCTTCATAGAGTCACATGGTGGTAGCAGGGAGCCTGGACACAATGCTTTCCCTAGTTAATGGTTAAAATTCACATTTTACATGAAAATCACTGTATGTGTTCAAAATCTGAAGGCACAAGTTTCTCTAAAACAAAAGCAAACATCTTTCTCAATTATCCTCTGGTCCATCCATTTTCTTCCCGAGAAACATCCTGCAGCTTTTGAAAAGCTGCATCCGTGGCCAGCATTGAAAACTCAGATTTAATATATACACATCAAAATTTGAACTTTTATTTGAAACAAAGGGCCGGAAGAGCTTACAACATTGGGCTCATAGTTCCACACACCAACAATTGGGTGGTGTTGAAGGAAAGCCATGTGCTCCCTGGGGTCTTAGTGACCCTTGTCTGCCACATTCACACTACAGAGGCCTAACTACCATACAAGACCTGTTGGTTCATTCATGCTGTCTTGCTTGGGTCTTGACATGGACTCATGGCCAGGTAAGAGCTATGTCAGTGGTTTAAGTCTCAGTACTTAAACAGTAAACAGAGCAGGTGATGCACGCCTTTAACCCCAGTATTAAGGGAAGGCAGAAGCAGGTGAATCTCTGTGATTATGGGGTCAGCCTGGTCTACATAGCGAGATTCTGCCTCTCAAAAAAAATAAATAAAAAGGAAGAGAGAGGATGGAAAGGAGAAGAAGAAGAAGAAGAAGAAGAAGAAGAAGAAGAAGAAGAAGAAGAAGAAGAGAGAGAGAGAGAGAGAGAGAGAGAGAGAGAGAGAGAGAGAGAGAGAGAGAGAGAAACACCAAGGTAATTATAGGCTGCCTGATATGAGCTGGGCTTAAGTATGGTCCCTCCGTGCCTATGTAAATGTACATATCAACCAGCACTGATGGTCACCCAGCATTTCTATATAGCAGCTGATTTATTACATTCTGTTTGTTAACTGTCTTGTCACCTCCACTACAGTACAGCTCTTCCAAGGCAGGAACTCTGTTTTGCTTGGCACTATGTCTCTAACATTACCTCATATTGCTCATGCCACATACGAGGTCCCTTTACCAAAACTGAAAGCCTGGTGCTTTAGGAAAACAAGACAGTGTCACCATCCCCAAATAGCACCAAGGTTAGGAGACAAGCCTTCTGGCACAGCTGGCACAGCAAATGGCATAAGAAATCGATTGTGGTGATGCTGAGAACAGTAGCAAAGAAGACTGCAGCTCTGCAGGGTGGGGAGACAGACACCATATGGGGAAAGGATGCTGTGCTTTGCCACACTCTCATGGTGTCACCTCCAATGGTCGATCTGACTCTGGCTCCATCTTTGACGACTCAGGCTGCAATACCTGGCTGCTGTCATGAGGTAGGAAGGTCTGAAGTTCAAGACCTGCTAGGCTACAGGATGAGCTCCAGGCCAGCCTGGAGAACCTGGAGAGACCTTGGTCTCCAGGTGAAAACATAAAGAGGGCTGGGGGTGTAGGGAAGTAGTAGAGTGCCTGCTTAGCTTGTTTGAGGCCCTAGGTTCAACCCAAAGACTATGGGAGTGGGGTGGATGTTCCATTGAAATGAAATAGGTAGACGGATTCATCCATTCGCTCAGCTGTTCACTAAGCATTGTCTGTACTGCACTAGATTCTGGGCACATGGAAATAAAATAAAACTTATAGTGGGGGGACAGAAGGCATGGGCAACAAACTAAATAATTAAATTGTATTTTATGTGTCGTTTGCAATAAAAGTGAAGTTTAAAAAGGAGAAATGAGAGGTTACAGAGTTAAGGAGGGGTTTGAAGGGTTGATATTATGTTAAATGTTTTTCATTTTTATTTTTCATCACAAATGGACAGTTTGCAATAAAGTACATTTGCCATTCACAAAGTGATGCTAGACACATGTGCAATGTGGAGTGATACCCACCATCCTGTCTTTAACACTTCCTGTGCTGAAAATACTGGGTTTTTCTCTTAGTGACTCCTTCCTTCCTTCCTTCCTTCCTTCCTTCCTTCCTTCCTTCCTTCCAACCTTCCTTCCTTCCAGCCTTCCTTCCTTCCTTCCAGCCTTCCTTCCTTCCTTCCTTCCTTCCTTCCTTCCTTCCTTCCTTCCAGCCTTCCTTCCAGCCTTCCTCCCTCCCTCCCTTCCTTCCTTCCTTCCAGCCTTCCTTTTTCCTTCCTTCCTTCCTTCCTTCCTTCCTTCCTTCCTTCCTTCCTTCCAGCCTTCCTTCCTCCCAGCCTTCCTTCCTTCCTTCCTTCCTTCCTTCCTTCCTTCCTTCCTTCCTTCCTTCCTTCCAGCCTTCCAGCCTTCCTTCCTTCCTTCCTTCCTTCCTTCCTTCCTTCCTTCCTTCCTTCCAGCCTTCCAGCCTTCCTTCCTTCCTTCCTTCCTTCCTTCCTTCCTTCCTTCCTTCCTTCTTTCCTTCCTTCCTTCCAGCCTTCCTTCCTTCCTTCCAGCCTTCCAGCCTTCCTTCCTTCCTTCCTTCCTTCCTTCCTTCCTTCCAGCCTTCCTTCCTCCCAGCCTTCCTTCCTTCCTTCCTTCCTTCCTTCCTTCCTTCCTTCCTTCCAGCCTTCCAGCCTTCCAGCCTTCCTTTTTCCTTCCTTCCTTCCTTCCTTCCTTCCTTCCTTCCTTCCTTCCTTCCAGCCTTCCAGCCTTCCTTCCTTCCTTCCTTCCAGCCTTCCAGCCTTCCTTCCTTCCTTCCTTCCTTCCTTCCAGCCTTCCTTCCTTCCTTCCAGCCTTCCAGCCTTCCTTCCTTCCTTCCTTCCTTCCTTCTTTCCTTCCTTCCTTCCAGCCTTCCTTCCTTCCAGCCTTCCAGCCTTCCTTCCTTCCTTCCTTCCTTCCTTCCTTCCTTCCTTCCAGCCTTCCTTCCTTCCTTCCTTCCTTCCTTCCTTCCAGCCTTCCAGCCTTCCTTCCTTCCTTCCTTCCTTCCTTCTTTCCTTCCTTCCTTCCAGCCTTCTAGCCTTCCTTCCTTCCTTCCTTCCTTCTTTCCTTCCTTCCTTCCAGCCTTCCAGCCTTCCTTCCTTCCTTCCTTCCTTCCTTCCTTCCTTCCAGCCTTCCTTCCAGCCTTCCTTCCTTCCTTCCTTCCTTCCTTCCTTCCTTCCTTCCTTCCTTCCAGCCTTCCTTCCTTCCTTCCTTCCTTCCAGCCTTCCTTCCTTCCTTCCTTCCTTCCTTCCTTCCTTCCAGCCTTCCTTCCTTCCAGCCTTCCTTCCTTCCAGCCTTCCTTCCTTCCTTCCTTCCTTCCTTCCTTCCTTCCTTCCTTCTTTCCTTCCTGGTTTTCTTCTTGTTGTTTGTTTGTTTTTCCAAGGCAGGGTTTCTCTGTGTAGCCCTGATTATCCTGGAACTCACTGTGTAGACCAGGTTGTCCTGGAACTCACAGAGATTCACCTGCCTCTGCCTCTCGAGTGCTGGGATTAAAGGTGAGTGCCACCACCACCACCCAGCCTCAAGGACTTTCAAAAGCAGATGGTCCTCGACCTATGATGAAATCGTATCCTGGTAGACGTGTCTTAAGCTGAAAACATGTGCTGGCCTTAATTTACCCAGATCATGGCTCAGCCTCTTGAGTCTTACTCGTGCTTGGAACTTATACCAGCCTATATATAGTTGGGAAAAAACATGAAGCCAGCTTCATAATGAAATGCTAAATAGCTCATGAGATATATTCCGCACTGAAAACAGGGTGGCTGTGCAGGTGTGCTTCCATGCCCCTGTAAAGTCAGAATTCATGAGCCAGGGACAACCTGTGCACAAGACACCATTTGTTAACTGCAGTCACCATGCTGTGGGGTCGTCGCCAACTATATCTTGTTCCCAACTGAAGCTTTCTACTCTTCAATCAACATCTCTTCCTTCCCTACCCCTCAAGCCTATGTGCTGCTCTTATTAAGAGGGTAATTAGAGATCTCCTGGGGGGGTCTCATATGGAGAGAATCAGGGGGGAGCCATCTGCAGCAGACCATGTAAGCAAAGAAAACAACAGAGGTCAAGTCCTGAGGAAGGAGGGAGGCTGGGGTCTAAGAGGGAGTGCAGCCAAAGAACAGTAAGCATGGGGACAGTAGGAGATCGAGAGTCAGTTCCCTGCGGGTTTGTGTTTATGTGCAGCTTGGGAGCTTTCGAGAGAGTGCTTTAAAATATATAGAAAACACAGCTGGCCTGGTGGATGATGTCTGTCATCTCAGCACTATTTTACTATACACATAATGTCTCCTTTCAGGGTAAAGGCTGGCTAGGTGACTTACGGTTACGAGTCCAGGGTTCCTCAAGCCCAGGGTTGCCCAGTTGTGGTTCAGTAACCCCTTTGGGTCACCTCCATATTGACTACATGAACTTGGGCAGCCAGGGGAACCGGTGAGCAAGACAAGCACTGCTCACTTTTAGGAATATGTGAGGAATAAAATCCTTTGTCTCTGGCTGTGGAGTCTCATGCCTTATGCCGCACCCCCAAGCAGCAACTTGGACCAATGAGATGGCTCCTTCACCATGCTTGGACCAATGAGATGGCTCAGTGGGCAAGGGTGCTTGCAGCCTTTTAAAGTTGATCTTTAAAACCCAGAAGGTGGAAGGGAGAAGCAACTCCCCACACCTCTGACCTAGAGTGCTTGCTACACACACACACACACACACACACACACACACACACACACACACACACGTAATGAAAGCACAAAAAAGATCCCTCACCATTTTTGACAGAGGGATGAAATCAGAGACAAAAAAAAAAAAAAAAAAAAAAAAAAACCACAGGCCTGTCTTTTGCTCCACTCCAACTGCAGTGCTGTCTCCTAAGGTAGGCTGTCTAGCTGTCCAGTTTATTCATGTGCGACCTAGTATAGTCCCACCTGCAAAGCGAAAGGGACCAAGACTCTCAGACAGCTTTTCTGTTTTCCTATGACCTGCAATTGGCCCCTCCCACCCAGAGGCAGAGACAGAGACAGAAAGAGCAGGTGGAGGCCATGTCACCCACTTCCAGCACCTCTCAGCTCTCCATTGGGCGTCCCTAGCCGCCCTTCCCTCCAGAGTGTCCTCATAGAGTTCAGGGGGAAGATCACAGTTAACAGACAACAGAACTTTTTTCTTTTTTCCTTCTTTTAATTAAACAATAGCATTTGACTATTGGGCAAGCAGAAGTGAGAGGCAGAGCCCTGGGTTTCTGAGACCCCTGTGTAAGGATTCAGGCATTACGCTGGCCCGCCCCTTTCACCTGGCAGCCCAGGGTTCCCTGAGGACTAGTCTGCACTCAGTGGAAAGGACCCCTTTAAAAGGCAGACCCCTGCCCACCTAAGCTTTTTTTTTGCTTTCTCTTTTCCCCTTTCCTGCTTTCAGCTGGCTATCAGCTACCCCCTCTTCTTCCCTCCCCTCTCTTTCTCTCTCCCCCCTCTCCCCTTCTGTTCCTGGAGCCTCTATGTCTCTTCTGTTCTCCCTCACTCCCCTTTCTAAATAAACTCCTCACTTAAGCTCTGTCTGCCTGGCGTGTTATTCCCTCCCGCCTGGGTCACCCTCACCTGCTATGGAACCTGCTATGCTCTCCCACGAGGTCCCTCACGTTGGGACCCCACTGACCTGGGACCCTCACTCAGGGCCACCACTCACCCCCTTCTCCAGCTTTTATTCTTATAACTGTAACCAAAGAACAACACCCTCAGCCCACAACCCCACAGGGCCAACCAGGACCTGGCCTCCCTGGATGGCTCTGTGATGGCCCTGTAGGCTTACTTCCTTGGGGTGTCTGTCCTGGGCTGGAAGGAAACACCTGGATGGGACAGAACATTGAGGGCAGCGACATTGTTCCTGAGGAGCCTGGGAGAATCTGAGGGTCCTGGCTGCTGAAGGGACCACAGGAACTGTAGCCTGACCTTTGTGTACCGTTCGCACAGTGTGGCCAGACGTCATGGAAACAGTGTGAGGGTGTTATAGCAGGCATGGGGGGGGAGGGGAGGCCCTGCATCCTAACCCACACCGCCTGGGGTCTAACCTAGTCTATCACTGGGGCTATTGGTCTGGACGGCTTACACCTCTCCCCTCTGTTTTTATTCTGTGTATTCACATTGCCCGGGATGAAACCCATGGGCTTTGTACCTGCCTGGCGTGGTGCTCTGCCACTGAGCTGTGCCCTCAGCCCTGCTCACTTTTACATGAGACACCTACCACACAGGATGGCAGGGGGACTAGGCCAGGTAATGGATGAGACCTGCTCGGAGCTAAATCAATGAGTGAGGACAGGCACACCGGAGTCCTCCACAGCTCTGCACACCTTCCGCCACACAGTGTACCCAGTTCTTTGCCCTCTCATCCTAGGTCATGCACCCACTATCCTGCTGCTGGGGTTCACACCTGGGCTCTCTCCCCTGGGGGTATTCCTGGGCCTCACCTCTATGTGCAAGCCCTCTCTATCTCTGAAGCCTCACCCTGGTCTCACCTTACCTTCCCCATATCTACCCCCCATACTTGCCTCACTAGTGACCTAGTTCATTTTACTACCTGTGTCAGACATCCAAGCCAGGGGCCAACATCTCAAGAGCATAGATTCCCCACCCCTCTGTAGCATCAGCCAGCCCGGCATGATAGTCGCGAAGTACCCAGAAGCGAGATGGACAGATGATGTCCTGGAAGCGGCACAGTAGGGATTCCGGGATCTCTTAGGGACTCTCCCTGCACACTCATCCATGCCACAACCTGCTGCAGTGTGCCTCCCTGTGGCCTCCATCTGTCACTAACCTAAGATGGCTAGTGAAGCAGTTACCCAGAAAACTTCGGGTTGCTGGGAGAATTGCATCCACACAACATTGGCATTAGCCCTGCTACCGCCAGCAGGTACAGAGTTCAAGGGGCAAAACAAAAGAGGTCTCCTCACAGGACCTTGGGAGCCTCTCCACATCTGAAAACAGGTTGAACAGAAATAGCTGGGGCTCTTAGCAGTTGTCACATCAGGATAGGCCTTCTGAGACATGGGCTCCTGAGGCTTCTCCTTCCAGGATTCTGATCCCTGGCTATCATCTGGGTTCAGTATTGTCTCTCCCAACTCCTTCCCCAGACTCCACCCCAGCCAGCACCTACCTCTGCTGGACTACAGGTGTCCACTGTCCCAGGTCCTCCAGCCAATGAGGTCCAGTCTAGGAGGCTAACAGCCCCAAGAGACCAGATGTCCCCGAGAAGCCAACGAGAACCTGTAGATCTGACTCGGGACTTGTGCAGAGAAAGCTCTGTCTCACATAGCCAGCCCTGTCCCTCCCCTTCCTTCCCCTTCCCCTTCCTCGTAGCCCTCAAAGCCCCTCCCAGGCATATCCTGCTGGGTTTTTTTTTGTTTTTTTTTTTTTTTTTAAAGAAGTGGGTGTGGTCACCCACTGTCCCTGGGGTTCCTCATTCTGACCTAATACTCCTGACCCTGTCTGGAGGGATGGGTATCTCCACACAGGTCCACTCTCATGCTTATGAGGTTGTAATGCAGGAGCCTAGGTTTTCCAAAGATCCAGGGAACCCAACCATGTCCTACCCCACACTGGACACCGTGGGCCAAATGTCCTTTAAGCTCCTCCCACCCAACATGTTCGAGCCAAACTATCTCACTCCAACTTGCATCTCTGTCTCTCAGCTCAGAACAGAAACTCCATGTCATTGAAGCACCTGTCCCCCACATTTGCATCTAGACCACACCAAGTCCACTCAGCACTAAATCCCAACAGCGGACACTGTGGGCTTTGTCCTGAGACGAGGCAGTGATGTTCTTGATCTGTTTTCCCTAATCTCACCCTAGCATTGATCTCCTCACTGCAGCCCCTCCACAACCCAGTGAAGTTTCTTAACCACCCAGGCTGCTAGGCGTGGTGGTGCACACCTTTGATCCCACTGCTTGGGTGGCAGAGGCAGGCAGATCTCTGTAAGTCCAAGGCCAGCCCATTGAACATATAGAAGTACGGGCCAGCCAGTGCTACAAATTGCAAGCCTACCTGAAACATGACAACAACAACAAAAACAAAGCCAACTCAGACCATGGGATTCTCTTCCCAATCTCTTTCCTGGGTCACCACTCATCCAATAAGGGAGACTAGGAAACAGGTCAGTGAGGCAGGAGGGAAACCTGGGGCAGGAATGTCAAGAAGAGACCAGAGGTCAATGGGGGAAGATGTCAATACAAGGGAAAACAGACAATCGAAGTACTGGGGGTTCCCCCTTCTCTCATTCTGCCTCCCTCCTCTTCCTCTCTCTCTTAAATCTGAAATCAACACACAGGAAAGTCTCCAACACAGTTTTAGATCTTTAGGAAAAAAGTCACAGAGAATTCCAGGCCAGCCTGGTCTACGGAGAGTTCCAGGACTGGCTTAATAGCCACTGGGAAACCCTGTCTCATAAAACAATAACAAAACAAAACAAAAGGTAACAGCTCCCATAGTCTCCTCCTGTTGGTAAACGGCTCTGGAAAGAGGCAGATTGCCAGTGCTGTAATTTAAGCACCTAGATCCAGCCGTGCCTGAAACCCCATTACCTACTCTATTTTTACTCTGCCCAACTATGTGATCCAGTAAGTCCCCTGTTGGAGACGGGCTTCTATCACTTGCAGCCTTGGGGGGTATGAAGTAACAGGCTTTTGTGTGTGTTTCTGTGGGGCCTTTGCTAGGCTCTGTTCTCACCCTCGTTTTGTAGAGGAAGCCCTTAGAAAAACACAGTGCAGGGGATGTGTATCATTTTTCTCTCTGGCTCTGCCCCTCCCCCATTACTTTCTTTCCTGACTCTTCCATGTGACCAAGATCGATTCTATCTAGTGTCTCTTCATTGGCATTCTGAGTCATATGCCTGCCTGGCCCCTCTCCCCCATAAGTTCTGGGGTAGTAGTGGTCATGTGAAGAGAATTGCTTGGCTCATTCAATCAAGCAAATGAAAAAATGAATGTATGAAAGACTGGGAGAATGAAGGCCCAGTGTGTGATGGAAGCTTGAGTCAGCAGCAGCTTCGTGGACCAGTGTAGCCATCCCTGGCAGACACTGGCCTTATCAGCCTCGGCCTAACTGAATCGGAAATCACAAGCCGGCCTCGGCTTTTGTGGCTGCACGGCTCTTATCAGCTGCATTTCTGCAGCTGCTGTGGGTGTGGTAGCCACAAAGGGGACAGCTGGGTGACTGCCGACAGCCCCAGAGCCATCCCTTACACGGAGGACTGGAAACATTTTCCTTTTTTGAAGATGCACACCTGTTAGCCAGCCAGAAAAAAAGGGAGTGGGAAGGAGGTAATAATGAGAAGGCTCTGCCCCCACCCCTGTTCTGTGTACAGCCCCACCCCTCTCCACTGGGGAGACACGGAGTTTGACCCAACTATGGGCTTCTTACTGCCCCTTAGGGCTTGCTTTATCTGAGTCCTCTAACCCATGCTGTTCGGGATCTATCATCTATTATCTCTCTCCCTGCCAATGGGAACAGTGATTCCCCAGACACAGCACCGAGGGTCCTAGTGCAGTTCATGACAGCAAAGGCACCTTTAGGGGACTGTGCAAGTGTGAACATACCACACACACACACACACACACACACACACACACACACACACACACACACACACACACACCACACACACACACCACACACACACACACACACACACACACACACACACCACACACCACACACACACACACACACACACACACACACACACACACACACCACTCCTCCTAGCATGCCTCTGGCTGAGGACCCCTTCCCTTTGGGGCTGGCTTTCTTCATCTATAACCTGAGGTATTGCAGAACATGTCCGAAATGGTTCTTCAACATCTCAGCTCTCCAGATGATCCTGGTTCTGACTCATTTTGCCCAGAGAAGACCTCTGATCCCAGGCCATATGGGCCCCTTTAGGGCTGCCCTGAGCCACCCCACCCTGTCCTCTACCCTTCAGAAGGCTTCGGGGGACTGGGTCAAGCCTGCTGAGCCGGAACCTACACTCAGGCTGCCTTCCTGGCCGCCATCCCCTCAGCTCAGGCAGCACAGACTTGACTGGGGCAAGATAAACGGAAGCTTCCCCTCTCCCACCTCCCCCAGGATGCCCCCACCACTGTTCACTGCTGATGGTGAACAGAACGTCCCTTCCATCATGAGACCAGAGCCGTCTTCTTGAATTCCATCACAATCCAGCCAGCCTCAGAGACATGCACAAACTTTTGCTTTGGGGCCTCGGTTAATCCACCACTCTTGGGAGGCACTGAGAGGGACACATAGCTCCAGGGTTAAGCACGGGCACTCTGGAGGCTACCATCTGTGCTTGAATGGTAGCTTCCTCTATTTCCTGTCTGTGGGACCTTAAGTAAGTTTTTCAACTTCCCTGTGTCTCAGTTTCCCTACCTGTAGAATGGGTATAACAATACCAGCCTCACAGGGTCAGCAGAGGCACACATGAATTCTCATGAGCATGAGGGTCCCGAACACTTGACAAGGGTAGAGTTAAGTACTGATAAGTGTTGTTGAGGTGGATTTAGCCTAGCTGGCATTCGCTTGAGGTCCTACTCAAGTGACCATGTCTAAGAGACTGAGCGTTCCTAGATCTCTCAGAGGCGGACATGGGGTAGCTGTGGCCACAGCTACCTTTCCAGGGAGCAGTCAGAGCCTCAGGTGTGTCTGCAAGCAGAACCCAGAGGAAGAAACTCTACCAATGGACAGAGCCACCTGCTTGCTGTACCTCTGGCGGGGGCAGAGGACACTTTGTCCCCAGAGAGCCAGCTTTCTGTGCTCAGATTTATTGAAAGGGTTAAGCAAAGAGAGATTCAGCAACGTGGGGAGCAGGACCCCCACCCCCACCCCATCACATGCTCGGAAACAGGAAGTCCTCTCCCCAGGGTTCTGAGTGGCTTGCAGTCACAGTTAGGTTTCTCTGTTGCTGTGGTAAAAAGCTGACCAAAACTAGCTTAGGGGGAGGAAGGGAGTGTTTCACCTTAGGACTCCTAGGTCAGCCCATCACTGAGGGAAATCACAGTAGCAACTCAAGGCAGGAACCATGGAAGAAAGCGGCTCACTTTCCCAGGGGTGGCACCCTCCCCCACAGTGGGCTCAGCCCTCCCACATCAATCATTAATCAAAACAATACTGCACAGAGCAAGCCTACAGGACAATCTGCAGGAGACAATCCCCCAGCTGTGCGTCCCTCCTCCCAAATGATTCCAGCTTGTGTTAAATTGACCAAAACAAACAAACAAACAAAAACCCTAACCAGCACATGGCATTTCCTGTGTGTAAAAGTGCCTGGATGGGTCACCCCCCCTCACCCTGCCTTCTCTACTTTAAGCAAGCAGAGAAGCTGGGGCCATCCCTGCCCAGGAGCTCTTGGCCCTGAAGGTGGAGAGGGGCAGCTGGAGAAGTGATAGGCCACTCTGTTTCTGGCCCCAGCTACCTGGGAAGAACAAAGGAGGCCCAGCCATCGTTTCTGAGGTGCCTTCTTTTCAGGAAGCTTTCCAGGCCCCCACTTAACTCAGCAGAGCTGACCGCAGCTCTGGCTTTCAGCTGACAGCACCCGTGGGGACAGACAGATTTCCTGAACTACAGACCCAGTAGCACAATCCCCTTTTATATACTTCCTCTCAGACAACCCACAACACCCCTGGGAATAGATCTGCCACCCCTTTTAGGGGTAAGGAGTAGCTTGCAGATGTGGTGAGGTAGCCAGGGTTGTGCACAGAGCATATCTTGTCTTATCACGCAGGTCCAAAGAGCTTGAGAGACCCGTGGTGAGGACCCGGACTCACCCACAGGTTGCAACCATGCCACTCTAAGCTTGGCTTAGACCAGATGATCCCTGAGTGTCCATGGCCAAGCAGGAAAGAACGAATGCTCTTTTAGCCTAATGAGTTCTCAACATGCATGGCAGCCTGCTGATGCCATTGCAACCTCCTCAGAGCCAAAGCAACTATTCTGGGATGCTGGGACTGGCATCTTCCACTTTCCTTTACCTCCTCGTGACCCGAGTGTACAGGCTGTCCTCGGGTGTGCAGGACCGTCATCGACTTCTCTTCCCTGGCTCTCTTTCCCTAGTAGCATGGATCCAGGTCCTCCATCTCTCATCAGAGACAAGAGCCTCAGGCCCATCCCAGGGGTGGCAGCAAAGGGACATCAGGATACACAGGCCTATGCTTCTCAAGTGAGTGATACACAGAACTCCAACTGTAGAGATGTATAGGAGTTTTTGCTCTGTGGGTGAGCGTGTGCGATAAGGCTGAAATGGAGGGGTGTCGATGAAAGTTTGGCACAAATGTATTTTCTTTAGAGTGCAAAATTACAAGTAAACAAAACAATCTTATTTCTGCTGCACCTGAAATAATTTTTAAAATTTACTTTTTATTTATGTGTGTGTGTTCCTGTGTAAGTGAAAGCCACATGTGTGAATGCCTTCAGGGGCCAGGAAGGGTCATCAGATCCCTTGGAGCTGGAATGCTCACAGCTGTGAGTCACCCTATGCAGGTGCTGAGAATCTGGTCCTCTGGAAGAGAGGCAAACTCTGCTGAGCCAAACCCCAAGTCTTGAATTGATAAACGTAAACCCCAAACAGTTCAGCGACGTGCTCCATAATTGTAGGTCACTGAGTATACAATAAATCAACTTTATTTCATAATAATATTAAATTCCATTCATTGATTCATGTGCATGGAAGAGCAACACGCTCACGCAGCAAGGTAAAGTACACCGAAATACACGACTGGACACTGTTCCAGAACCTGGCAGATACACGGGTGGCTAAAACGGAGGGGCGACAACACAGGGGCTCTGTCCACAGTCTCCCAAGCCATGAGCACTGTGGAGTTTCATGGGCTCCTCTGAGCCCAGAGTCTTTAGTGCAAAACAGGCAGGAAGGGGGACTCTCGGTGCAACTTGTTAAGCTTCCAAGGTTCCTTACCTGCCTGTGCTAGCCCAAGTCCTGGTCCAGCCTGCCACTTTATCACTGGAGCCACATTTTGTCAACTTTCTGAGCCACCTCCAGTCCGGTAGGCTTAACTTTCAGGTTCTTGACCTATTGCGTGCCAGTCCTTTGCCGTGCATGAGCGCCCTGTCTCTACCATTAGATACTCACCCCTCTGTTGTCCAGAGAAGGTGTGAAGATGGAAGCTGCTGCAGTGTGCACCAGCCCTCCCACTGAGAGGAAGTCAGGGCACTACCACCAGTCTGCTAGGGAAGTGGGGGAGGATTCGTACCTAGGTGGCCCTTCCTGACTGCTGCTTAGCCTGCATGGCTTCTGCCCCATGCATGAGTGAGAATGACCTTGAAGCCACAGGAGTCCTCAAGGGCAAAGGCAGGGCACCCTGCAGCAGAGGGCCAGGCACCAGTCTTTCCTGGGCAGCTGCTGGGAGCCAGGCCCTGGGCAAGGTTCTTCAGGGACACTCCCTTTGAGGACTTACTTCCCTTTTCCTTCAATACTGAGGAACCAGAGGCTCAAAGAGATGCATTAACTTCCGCTGGTCATTTAGCTAGAAAGGAACCAAGCATGTCCTGCCTCCCCAGCATCCGAGGACCAGAAAAAAGGGCTTGGAAGACAAGCCGTACCAGGTCCTAGCAATGGGCCACATATTAGTGCTGCTTTTCAAGGGATCCAGGGAGCTTGAGAGAGAAAGCGTGAGAGTGTGTGTGTGCTCGGAATAGTTGTGGTAGGATAAAGAGATGGTACGTGAGGCCAGAAAAAAAGGTCTCACCTGTCTTTCTCTAATCCATGCCTTAGAGAGCCTGGCCTCTAGACAGAGTCCCTGAGTCATGGACAACCCAAAGATGGGCCCAGCCTAGGGCTTGGAAAGGCAGCCTAAGCCACTCCAAGGCTCAGACTTTTCTTCAGGGCCACTCACTCATCTCTCTCTCTGCTCAGAGGAATCTGTAAGGCTAGGCAGCTAAGCCTTTCTTTCTCTAATGCCAGTTTCCTCATCAGATCTCTGAGGCTCCAGATATCACTGGCCATATGCCCCTGGCCCATGCAGGGCCTATAGAGCAGTCCCAAGGCAGCCCAGGACAATTTGGTTCTCCACAGAGAGCAACTGCCCTGAGAGTGGTCCAGGAGAAACTGCATTTTCCAGTCCAGCCTGGTTCCTAATTGCACTAGGGCAGAGCTCCACTGAAAGTCATGATGGGGAGGCAGAGAAGGGAGCACAGGTCAGGACCAGCCTGTGCTGGCTGGTTGACGGGACTCTGGGGCAGCAGGCTGCTCTTCTCTGGCTTGTAGCAAGGTGACACTTCACACCTGTGGGGCAGAGTAGCGTCAGAACAGGGCTCTGAAGGCTTTGGATGGGAGAGAAGAAACACCCTTCCCTGGGGCCACCTTGGCTTAGCAGAGCTGGCCCCCACTCTCACCTAACCACACTCTGTAGGACCTTCCTCTCATCCTGGTCCAGACACACGGCAAAGGGGCAGCTGCTGGAGCCGATGATCTGCACCTTGTCCACTTTGATGTGGGATGTACTGATCTGGAAGGGAGGCTGAGTCAAGCCCCGGAGCCCTGGGCGCTTCCTTCCCCCTAGGAGCGCCCTAGGAGCTGCCCGGAGAGGGGGTGGGGCCGGACTGGCTGGCAGGAACCACTTCCGGCTTCCACAGTTTCTGAGTAGGGAGGAATTAATGCACCGTCCCCTCCAATCCAGAGACCCCAAAGTTCTCTGACTTGATGCCCATCCTGGCTCAGGCTTGGTGAGCCTGAATGACCATCATACAACCACACAACCTTTTCATATATATGCATCCTCCGCACTCCATGCCTATGAATACCCCGCCCCCCAACCACACCCCACAAGCGCCTCTCCTTTCCCAGCGATCCCTTCTCTGCCTCTCACACTCACAACACTTGGCCACTTTCACACGCAAGTCCCACCCCACTCCTGCTGGGGCTGTGCGTGGGCGGTGAGGGAAGCCCTTACCTGGTTAAAGCCCTTCTTGGATTTGGGGTTCTGCCTTTTCAACACTTCGGTCAGGGTCAGCGTCAGCGCCTCCATGCTGGAGTCTGAGGGTCACGGGTCAGGCTCAGAACCTCCCAGCCAGTCCCCCTCCCCTACCCCCAGTCATCCTCTCCAACACTCACCTAGCTCCTCCGACTTCCGGCAGGCCTTGTTGAGGTTAACAGAGGTGCAGACCTTCTCTAGGTTGCTCCAGCGGCTGCGACCGCTGATGGCCCCCTGGAAGGCAGCACAGCCAGACCTTTCAGCCTGATGCCTTGGGAAGGTGTGGATACTAAAGGGTTACCTCTCAGTACCAAGACTCTGGGCTGGGGCTGGTGAGGAAGGAACCCAGCACAGGCTTCACTTACCTTGCTGTAGATAATCTGTAGTGTTAGAGGGATGGCTTCCCGGTCGTCATCAATGCCCAGCCGCTTGCTGCCCGGACCTGTGCCACACACACACACACACACATACACACACACATTTCACTCTTTCTCCCTTCCAGTGTCCCTACTTCCCTGGGTACCCTCTTCCTGTGGCCTAGACTCTTCAGGGCCCCAACTCCCCAGGGACAGGATTCCTTCTGAGCCCTTTCTTTAGTCCTTCCCCTGCTCTCCCTTCACAGGACCCCATCTCCCACCACTCCCTCTTTCTTCTGACCCCATCCTAACCATCTCCATAAGGGTTCCCGCAGTGCCCACCTGAAGCCTTGATGGCACGGGTGGCCGCAGAGTGACCCAGCTCCAGAGACTGAATGAAGATCTCCGTAGTTTTCTGTCCAGTGACGAATGTCAGCTGGAAGGGTAGGAGCGGACGGAGCACATATATCAACATGGACCACTTGGACCAGCACAGGGGCTTCTGGGGGTGAGGGTGGGGTGCTGCAGGCCCAGCTGGCCACAGGCTGGAACCTGGGCCATGGCTACCAGGAAGTCTGGGAGAAATAGGAGGGCGTCTCACCTCTGTCTGATAGACCTGCAGCAACACTGGGCGGGCGGCAAATCGGCAGTAGTAGAGCAACATGTCGGCCAGGATGGGCAGTTGAGTGGCAGAGCCCTCCAGGGGCTGAGATTCTGTCTTCAGGGATTGCTGTGGTAGATGGGACATGGCCAAGTGAAGGAAGCCACCAGAGGACAGGAGGTAAGGACGCACACAGAGTCAGAGAGGACAATTTGGAGGCAGTCGGAGCAAGAGGGAGAGAGAGAGAGAGAGAGAGGGAGAGAGAGAGAGAAAGAGAGGGGGGAATCGGGAGGAAGTATTGGGCAGGGAGCCCAGGGTAGGCTTTGTGCTCCACCTTGCCAGGCACACAGACCTCCCAGGAAATAGCCAATGGATAGAAAGGGAGCTGACACCTAAATTCCTTTGTGCCATTCTGAGGACCTGCCCCCTTTACCACAGCGGTCCCCAGCTCTTGTCCCTACCACCCTGGGTTCAGTCTCCATTCTGCTTCTTACATACCCTTCCTTTCACTCCTGAAGCCAGCCCTGGTCCTCCCTCCATGGATTTCCCCAAAGCCAGAATCTTCAAAGTGAGGCTGATTGACAGCAGCCAGTGGGCTCCGGCCCCTGCCACAGAGTCTACTTACCTGACAAAGAACTTCAGGCGGCAGGTACATGAGGCCCGACACGTTGCGTTCATACCAGGGGTCAAGCACACCGAGGTAGTGAGAGATGTCATTAGTACTGTCCTCCCACGGGGCCATGCCAAGCTCCTGGGAAAAGGGACAAGAGTTATCCCAGCCCCATAGAAGGCCAGACCATCATAGCTACGGAGCACAGGATTCTATCTGCAACCCCAAGCTGAGCATCTCTGTCTCTAGAGAATTATGATAGCATTCCACCTTTGCCATTCAACAGAATGTCATACCCAAGTGCAGGGCAGAGACCTGGAAACAAGGGCCAGGCACAGGGCATGCTCACAGACACAGGGGGTCATTTTGGTTGATTTTTCAACCAGTACTTGGAACCCGCACTTGTCTATTATTCCACTTTCCCATCCCGTTTGGCCCAAGTTTGGGGACATACTACAGGGCTGGGGTGCCTCAAGGAGTCTGCAGGAAGTGGAGATGTCTGGCTCAGAGAGGATGGGCAGGTACCAGAGCTGGTTCCGTGGCTTCGCTTCACAGGTACATAGAAGAACTGAAGCTTGAAGAACCGCGTGAGGAGCGGGTGACTGTCCTCCAGCCTCCTAGCGAGGAGATAGATGGTGGGAGGTGAACCCATGGCCTCCAGCCTGCTAGCGAGGAGACAGCGGGAGGTGAACCCATGGCCTCCAGCCTGCTAGCGAGGAGACAGCGGGAGGTGAACCCATGGCCTCCAGCCTGCTAGCGAGGAGACAGCGGGAGGTGAACCCATGGCCTCCAGCCTGCTAGCGAGGAGACAGCGGGAGGTGAACCCATGGCCTCCAGCCTCCTAGCGAGGAGACAGTGGGAGGTGAACCCATGGTGACTCAAGGACTCTGGGTAGGCTCCATATTCTACCAGAACCACAGTCATGCTGCTGAAAGAGTGACGGCGCCCTGTTCCGGTCCTTACCTGAGCTTGCTGTATGCCCGAGCCACCTTCCCTGAAATTCGATCAGAGCCAAAGACCACAACCCGTAGCGTAGAAGCCTTGGGGTCCTCATCCCCACTGAGGAAGGGGCGGCGGCGCTGGTGGCGTGTGGGTGGGGCCAGAAGCCAGCTGGGTAGTTGGGTGCTGAGCTTGGGCTGGGGTAGGGAGCGGGAGCGCTGAGCCCTGGAGGGGAACTGGGCTGGACAGTCCAAGGGGTTGCAGAGGCTCCCTGCACGCCGCAGGGGCAGGGCTGCGTCTGAGCTGCCCTCCAGGCTCCGAGAATCCCTCCGCAGGACCAGCTGGCTGGTGCTCTTCAGGAGTTTATAGATCCTGTTGAACTTACGGCCAGGCCTGCGGGGACCCTGGTGTTGCTGGTTACCAGTCTTCTTGAGCCACTCTGAGGAACTTTCCTCAGTGTCCTCCACATAGCCACTGTCCACGCCATCCGAGAGGCCTGAGACAAAGGTGGTCAGCACCTGGCGGGACAGCACTGGCCCTGAGGCCTGAGAGGAGGTGAGCAACAGAGTGGAGTCACGAGACACCAGAGAGCTGGTGGACAGGAGCGAGTCCCTTTCAGCACAATGCCTGTCCATCTCCAAGTCCTCCTCTTCCTCTTCTTCCTCCTCTTCATCATCTCCCAGGATCCCGGGCTGCAGCAGTTCCTGTTCCTTGAGAAGAACTTCCTGTAGGATGTCTACAGGGGGACAAAAACAGTGTTTGGGTTGGTGTTTTTGAACCTTTGAGGAGGGTGATGGGCTCTGGAAGCGCCAGAGACGTTTGGTTCAGGGGTCTCATTCCTCCCCTCCCCCCCCAGGCTTATGGTCTGTGCTGAGGGAGGGCCCAGAGGACTTCGAAGCATTCACAGATGCAGCATCAGACACACAGGTGGCAGTCTGGGACCAGTGCCCTTTCTCCGGTTGTCCCTTACCAAAGCTGTCCTGGTTCCAGCTGTAGGTGTAGCATCTAGCGACAGGGATGGGGATCGTGTGGAGTTTTCCAGGATTTGCAGTGTCTGTAAGAACAGGGAAGACAGGAAGAGGGGACTAGGAAGGGGCCTTGTAGAACAGCCAGCCCAGCCCCTGGCCTTACAGGAGGCCAGAGTGGGAACAGTACAGTTAGGAAGCCACGGATGGGCTGAGGCAGAATGAAAGCCAAGGCACCTGACTGTCAGCTACAGGGCCCTTCTTTAAAGAACTATGGAAATGGCAGACCTTTCCTAACTATGTGGGCATGGACAAGTCACAGGCTCTGAGCCCTGTTTTACTGTCAGTCCTGGGGTGGAAAAAAAAATACAAACATTTAAAAGGTTTGCTTGCATGCTTTTGTTTTTTCAAGATAAGGTTTCTTTGTGTAGCCCTGGCTGTCCTGGAACTTACTCTGTAGACCAGGCTGGCCCTAAATTTGGAGATCCACCCACCCCTGCTTCCCAAGTGCTGGGATTAAAGATCTACATCACAGTCTAACTTGCACTTTTGTTTTGAGACAAGGTCTCACTATATGGCTGGCCTCAGCCAGCCTATAAACCTATAAACTTCTTGCCTTACTCTCCCGTGTACTGAGGTTTCAGGTGTGTGCCCCCATCCAGGCTCCTTAAAAGGTTGAATGGGGAACATGGTACCTGAAGCTGCCAACCGATGCTCAGAATCTATGCCACCTGACTTGGGTATGAGTGGCAGGGACACCTCTAACCTCCTTTAGAGTAAGATGTGACTGTGATGTAGGTGGGCCCAGAGACATGTGCAGAAATAAAGAGAGCATCCTGATGCCCTCAGTGAGTTCTGTTCCTCTTGTTAACACAATGGCACCCCAGCCTTGTATCTGCCCACAGGAGCACTGCCTGGGGACCTGAGGAGCACCCAGATGCTGAGGAGCCTGGCCACTGGAAGGCTCTGTGGGGCAGAGCTGCCAGGCCTGCTGGTGTGCATACTCTGGGTACCAGAGAAGATGATGGGGAAATGGACAGAATTGTCCCCCAGCCCTCACCTAGGATGCCAGGGAAGCCAGCTTTTTCTCCCACTGCCTTCAGCTTGGTCCGGAGCCACTGCCGGGCCTCTGCTGCATCCCCAATGCCAGATGCCAGCTCCTGGGCTTCCGCAGTCTCCGTGAAGATGTCCTCAAGCTCTTCTAGCGTCTTGGACTAAAAGTACAGGAGGAGATAAAGTGTGTTCCCAGCCCATGGCCCAGCTACCTGACTCTCCCAGGTCCCAGAACCTGACCGAGGGCAGTAGTGGGCAAGCTGCTCCCAGCCTCCTCACCCTCCTGGCGCCACACCTATTCCGCTGCCTTTCTATGTTCATTTTCAAAAGTCAGGGTGGGGGGTAGCCCAGAGAGAACACTGCGAGTGGGAGGGATTCACACAGAGTGGTGAAGGGTTGTTCATACAACACAGCTAACTGATCATAGAGCCAGGAAAACACACACACACACACACACACACACACACACACACACACACACACACACACGGCCTTTGTCCAAATCTCATCCTCATTCCCAACACCCAGTCCAGTGCCCGGGCAGGGTCAGATTCTGAGATTCTGGCCAGGACTCAGCAGTGTATCAGGGCCAGACCTGCAGCCATGCCTAGCAGTGCCACTCGGGGTTATGGAGGTAGCATATCTTCTTTTGTTTGTTTTGTTTTTAGACAGGGTTTCTCTGTGTAGCTTTGGCTGACCTAGAACTCACTCTGTAGATCAGGCTGACCTCGAACTCACAGAGATCTGCCTGCCTCTGCCTCCTGAGTGCTGGGGTGAAGGCATGTGCCACACCACTGCCGGCGGGGGGGGGTGCCCCTGATCCTTACCTGCAGTTTGTGGTGCAAGCTAGGAAGGTCACAGTGGGCCCCAAACGTGGCCTGGAAAGCGTGCAGGAGCAGGGTGATGTAGGCGCCACGTGGTGACTGTCCAGGTGCGCTCAGCTTGTCTGCCACAGCGAGGAATTCAGCCTGTACCTCAACCGGGTTCAACAACAGCACAGTGCTGGGGACACAGAGGACAGACTATGGTGCCTGTGGAACTCGGCTCCATTCCGGGGCCCCTCACAGGACAGCAAAATAAGGCAAGTGACAGCTGCTGCTTAGAAGGGGCTGGGGGCGTTATGTATCTGTTTCCATGGGGGAATGCTTATGATTATGCTGGACTGTTTTGCAGGTGGAGCTTTCAAAGACTCTTTCAGAACTGAACTTGAGGGGCTGGAGAGAAAGCTTGGCAGTTAGTCCTGAATAGCACTCCTGCAGAGAACCTGCTTTCCCAACACCCACATGGCAGCTCACAACCATCAGTAACCCATCTCCAGGGGATTGGACATCTGACCTCTGCAGGAGCCTGCACAAACGTACCTATACCTCCCCCCCACACACACATACAGAGCCACAAACAATTAAAAATAAATATTAAAAAAAGTTTTTAAAAACTGAACTCAAAGAGCTCATTTAATAGAGAAATTATCTAACAAAGCCCTGGGTTTGATCCCACATAAACTTGGTGCTGTGGTACATGCCTGTAGCCCCAGCCCTTGTGAGGGAGGATCAAGAGGATTAGAAATTCAAGGTCAACCTTGTCTACGTACCAGTTTCTAGGCTAGCTAGGAATACAAAAGATTCTTCCTCAAAAACAAACAATAATGAAACCCTATGTTTCATACTTTTAAACCTATGTTTCACCTTAAGTTTTATTTAAGACAGGATCGTGCTATGCATTCCAGTCTGGTCCATGACTCTCTGCCTTGATTTCTACAGCCATTTATTCCTATGGGAAACTTGAATGAATACAAGGTATTCACAAAAGGAATGATTTGAAGCCAGGTGATTTGAAGTTCAGTGACTGTTTTTTCAGGGGACAGCGACCAGGCCTGCCTCGGATTGTCATTTAGGGTGACCTTGGGTAACATCCGCCCAGAGGCAGAAAGGGTGTCAAGTCTGGCCTTTATCCGAATCCTCCACTTCTGGGGGCATCTTTCCAAACCAGCCCAGAGGCATCAGGCCTAGCTTGGATCTGGAGTATAAAGGCTGAGCCACCTCTCCCTTCCAGCAGGACATCTGGGGCCCTTATGGTGTCAGTGTTCAAATGTCTTTGTTATGGAAACTTTCAAACACATTCAAATATTAAGAGAGTCATGGAACCTGCCTCGTTTCTCTGTGGGTTTCAGAACCTCATAGTGTTAACCCACAAGGGCTGTAGCAAAAATGGTCTGGACCTGCTCTCACTCTCACGATCCCACAATGCATCAAACTCCAGGGCAAAGAGGCACCAGGGAGGCAGGGCTCCTGCCAGGCTCTATGGGTGTCTGTCTGCCCTGGAGGGAGCGGAGCAGGTCAAAGGCCCTATTCATCAGAGAAACTGGTTTTTTTTTTTGTCTGTTTGTTTGTTTTTCTCTACTCAGAATTAAAACAAGGTAAGCTGAGGCCCTGCTGAACATGTGGTCATTCCTTTCACAGATATGTGCTGAACCCCACTGTTTGCAGGACAAGGATAATGGAGCCCCCTGCCCTGTCCAGCCTGATTGTTCTCAGTTATAGACAATGAGAATGAGAACATTTTCTAACCCTAAGCTTTTCCCAGTAACTTTCCCTATTGGAGAATATATATATATATATACACACACATATATATATATATGTATCAATATAAATTATATATATATATATGGATACTTATGAACTGTTTATCTCTGGAAATTTTCATTTCATATATTTGGAGCATGGTTGGCTCATGGTAGTACTGAGGGGCTGGAGAGATGGCTCATTGGTTAAGAGCCCTGGTTGCGTTTCCAGAGACCCAGGTTTGATTCCCAGTAGCCACACAATGGCTAATAGCCATCTGCAATCCAGTCCTAGGGGATCTGACATCTTCCTCTGACCTCTGCAGGCACCAGCCATGCACATGGGACACAGATATACATGCAAGCAAAGCACCCATGCACATAAAATAAAAACAAAAGTCTTAATTTAACAAGAGAATAATGCTCAGAGTGCCTGTACATAATGACAAGGTATGGATGGTCTTCGGGTCTGGAAATACCTTATTTACTTGCTGAACTATTTATTGCACACAGCCCTCCTTACCCAAGTTCTCAGTTGCCCTTAGTCAACCATGCTGCAAACATATACGATGAAAATTCCAGAAATAAACAATTTATAAGTTTAAACCTCAGGCAGCCCAGTTTCATTCCCTGGAGACCTGAATCTCCCTTCTGCCTGGCACATCCACCCTATACACAGTCTGCCCATTAGTCATTAAGTAGACTCAATGACCAGAGAGCCACTCAAGGCACTGCAGAGGCTGTGTTCAAGTGATCCTTATGCTTCTTAGTAATTTAACCGAGGCACATGCTGGCATTTGGGACATGCCAAAGAAACACCAAAATTCTTGTAAGTGAAAGCTCTTGGCATGTAGAGGGCTTGATATTATCCATGGCTACAGGCATCCACGTGTGGTTAGGACGAGATCCACTGCAGGTAAGGGACTAATTTAATTGCCCAAACTTCCTATCCTCTGTTCTCAGCTTCTGCCACAGGCTTTTTGTTGCCTCATTTTTAACTTAGAAGTGTTTCAAGTGCCTAGAGCAGTGTGTGCTCAGTGGTGTGGTGTGTGTGTGTGTGTGTGTGTGTGTGTGTGTGTGTCAGAGAGAGAGAGAGAGAGAGAGAGAGAGAGAGAGAGAGAGAGAGAGAGAGAGAGAGAGAGAGAGGCAGGACGGGAGGGAGACAGGGAGGGAGGAATAGAGAAAGGGAGGAAGGGGAGAGAGACAGGGGAGGGATGGGGAGAGAGAGGTCAATCCTGGATCCCTGGGTTTCTGACACATCATAGTTGAGGCAACATGGCTCATTAGTTAAGAGCACTGGCTGCTCTTCCAGAGGTTCTGAGTTCAATTCCCAGCAACCACATGGTGGCTCATAACTATCTGCAATGAGATCTGGTGCCCTCTTCTGTCCTGTAGTCATGCATGCAGGCATAATAAATCTCACAAACTTTGAGACCATGAGCGGGTCCTCAGCATGGGTCCATTCTCTAGTGTTTTTCCAACTGCACACCCAACAGGACCAGGTGTGATGACTCATCCAGAAAAAGCACTCCACAAACTGAAGCAGGGAATTGACACAAATCGCAGGCCAGATGGGGTTATGTAGTAAGTTCTAGGCTAACCGGAGCTACATTGTAAGACCCTGTCTCAAAAGTAATTCAGAACCAACACTCACACAGACACAGACACACACAGAGACAGACAGACACACACATACACACAAACACACACACACAGACAAACACACACACAGACACACACTGCAGTCCAGGGCTCAGAGGTGGAGACAGAATCAGCCTTGGAGTTTCAATCAGGTCTTGTCATTTAAATGGAATAAAACAAAGCTGTCAACGCCGGCCAATTCATGTCTGCCATCCCCCCAGCACTTAAGATGTGAAGACAGGGAACCAAAGCTGGCATCTGTTACATAGTAAGTTTGGAGCAATAATTAAATAAGTAAATAAGTTAGAACAGTACAGAACCCATTATGTGTGACAGGGTTAAACTTCATGAAACTCTCTCCCCACCCCTATGCCAGGCTGTCAAATATTTTTTTTTTTAATTTTAAAATAGGGTCTCACTATGTAGTTCAGACTGGCTTTTAACTTGCAATCTTCTGTCTTACATGTGGGAATTGCAGGTGTGTGACACCATGCCTGGTGTAAAGTGTATTTTTTTTTTAAATATAAATGCAGATCAAGAATAATGTGGAGAACACTGTTTTAGTGACAGGAGAAAGATACTTAGGGAAAGGTCCTTGAGTATGGCCAAGTCACATCTGACTCAGACACTCACTAACTGTGTGATCCCAGGGAAATTACTTGGCCTCGCTGGCCTCCAAAACTGGAGATAAAGAATGTGATGTGTGCTGGCTCACTTTTAGGCTCTGAAGGAAGAGGCCTGGAGAGATGGCTCAGCAGTTAAGAGCAGCTGGCTGCTCCTACAGAGGACCCGGGTTTAACTCCCCCCTACCCAGCCATGCACAACCATCCATAACTCTGGTCCCAGGAGATCTGATAACTTTTTCTGGCCTGTATGGGCACAGATACCCATGGAGACAAAACACTCATAAAAATAAATATATTAAAAAAAATCAATCTGAAGGAAGACCCTAAGCCTGGATAAAGGAATTGAGGTACAAAATACCAGCATGGACATGGTGGTCCCTTATTTGTCGGTGACTGGAATGTGTAGCAGCGGGTGAGTTCTGGATGCAGGGGGATGGCAAAGGTGGACAGCCTGGTTCTCCCTCCCCAAGAACACTCACACAGTGGAGCTCCGGTGGCTTCTGATGGGCAGGCCCTGTTCAGCTCTCACTAGCCGTTGGTAGGAGATCCCTGTGAACAACACAGAGGGGAGGGTAGGTGGCTTAGGTCCCAGACAGTCCTCTTGGGCTTCCTACAAGCCTGGTTCTGGACAGTGGGGCTAGGAGTAGCCCAGGAGACTCCAGAGGAGCTTTAGCAGACAACTGTTGTTCAGCCTTGTGCAAGGGCTATGCTTCTGTGGACTAGTGACTCCAGATATAACATACCCTAGGGCCTCGGCTCCACATCAAACCCACTCAAGTCTCTCCGGCTGTCCTCTGCCCCTTCTTGACTTTGTCTGGGCCCCAGCCCCAGATAGCAAGAAAGAAAGGGATGTCAACTTAGCACCCTCATTATTGTGGCTCCTCCCCATGACCTCGGGCAGATAGTCACTGAACCCTGGTCCTCAGTTCCTCTGAAGAGACAGCAAAAGTGACACCTCTGAAGCTGCTCATATCTGAGTCCCAGGCCCACTTGAGATGCACCAGCTTAGCCTTTCTGGGATGCAGAGCTTCTTGGGAGGGAGAACTCAGGTCCAGGAGGCTGCCAAGTAGTCCCCAGACCCTTGTGCAGTGTCACTCACGCCAAGTGTCTTCCTGAAGCAGGAAGGATGTGTGTACCAGGCATCCATCTGCCTCCACACTCAGCCTCAGATCAGTCTGTCAGCACCCTCACCCTCCTCTCCTCTACCTGGCTTCCCATACCACCTTGGGGACCTAGGTCTTGCTCAGTGTCTGCTTTTTCTGAAGCACACTCCCCATCACAGCCTGCCTCCCTTCCTCCCTTGTGACTTCACCCTAAAAGGAAACAATATCCAGAAATAGTCACAAGGAAGTCCCGTGTGGGGCCCAGGGCACTTCATGCTGGGACTGAGCTGAGGAGTGGAAGGGAATTCCCCTTGGATGCAGGAAAGCCAAGAGAGCTATAAACAAACACAAAGGCCATGGGTTTTGTTTAGTAAATGACAGGAAATTACCAATACATACTCTTCTAACTTGAGACCTAATTGCTTTAATTGTAGGCCTTTTGTGTGATATTTGGTTTCTGTAATTGTCACAGATGCCAAGGTTAGGTCTATTTCACATCCTTCAAACTGGCTTCTATTCAATCCTTAGAGTCTAAGGATTTGGGCTGCCATCTAGTGGCCATTCCTGTACATTGCAAAGATAAATTCAACTCTGCCACACCTTCGCCAATGTGACACAGCATAGACGGCTGTACACACAGATAGGCAAACAAACAAGTCTTCTGTAGACTTTATTTCCTTTTGTGTGTGTGTGTGTGTGTGTGTGTGTGTGTGTGTGTGTGTGTGTGTGTGTGTGTGTGTGTGTGTGTGTGTGTTTGCATGTGTATGCATGTCTGCATGTTTATGGACCCCATACTTACATATGAATGTGCATACAGTGTACAGTGTATGTGCGCACTTGTGGGGACCAGAGGTTGGCATAGGGTGTCTTTCTCAATTGCCCTCCACCTTATAAATAGAGGCAGGATCTCTCACTTGAACCCAGCTTGCATTGGAGATTCCCTGCCTTTGCCTCCCGCGCACTGGGATTACAGGTAGGCTGTCAGTCCCTCCCAGAGGTCACATGGTGCTGGGAGGCAGAACTCAGGTATTCATGCATGTATGGCAAGTGTTTCTCACAGCCCCTTCAATGCCTTTTAAATGAGCAGTCCACTCCCTAGGAGCTCCTCATCTTCACTCCCAGTTCTGCCTCCACTGACCTAGGATGGACAGTCAGTCACACCCAAAGCCATAAAGTCCCCGAGCTGGGGGACAGAATGTAACGCTCCTGTAGCTTGTACTTACTGCATGTACTGCAGTAAAACTCTGCCGACACTAAACACAACACAGAGTGGGTAAACACTGCGATGGAAAGACAAAGGGATTAAAATGTACAATGTTAACTAGTCAATCAACATCTTTCCACATAAGTTGCTGCTTTTAAATATCATTTTTAAAAGATTTTATTCTGTTCTTCTATTGTGTGCTTGCGGTGTCTGTGTGTGGGAAGGTGCATAAGTGGGTGGCTCTGGGAGGCCAGAAGAGGGCGACACATCCCCTGGAATGTGAGTTAAAGTGGCTGTGAGGACCCCAGTGTGAGTTCTGGGAACCGAGTGCAGATCCTGTTGCTCTTTATTGCAGAGCCTCTCCAGCCTCCATCTTACAAAACTGAGCAGCCTCCAGAGTCCAGAATGTTCTCCTGCGGTGGGGCTGGTAAATGGTGGAACTTAGCCTGCTTGTTCTCTTGATGTGGGTTACTCATCTAGGTGATTGTCTCCGACTTGGATAAGCAATTGGGTGCTGTAAAATTAAAACGTTACCTCTTCTGGATGAAGACCTACTTTTGCCCTCTCTCCCTCTTTCTCTCTCTGTCTCTGTCTCTGTTTCTCTCTCTCTCTTTTTTTACATAGGCAAAATGCATATAAGGGAAACCATAAAGGTGCTCAAGTTTAATGGAAATTCTCGTAGCAGTTCACCTGGGCTGTTGCCATATTACAAATACTTCTGTGGCACTAGTTTCCATGTACCCAGGGGTATTTGAATATCAAGAGTGTTAAAGCTAAGCAAATGTTTCAGAGGCATCTATTGAGATGACTTCCCTGGAATGGAAACATGATGAATGATTCTGGTATGGGACAGTCTCCCAGCAAATCGGACTTGGTTGTTCTTCCTCTTAATCTGCCATGGCTTCCCTAGGATTCTCATCTTAGAACAGCATTTGCAGTGGTCAATGTAGCTCAGTAGGAAAGGGCACTTTCTGCTAAGCCTGATGACCTGAATTCCATCCCCAGGACACACATGCTGGAAACAGAGATCTGACTCCCAGCTGTCCTGTGACCCTCGTGTGTGCACCAAGGCACTCATGCCCACCACCATACCTACACAAAATCAACAAATGTGGCTTAAAGCAGAATTCACAACTTCTCAAGAACTCTTACTTTTCTAATCCAAACATGAAAGAACCTAGAAGCACTAAGTCCCTGTTCACACTGTCAGGACGGTCATCAACCCCTCCGTTCCCAGCGGCGGGCACTGTCCCTGGGAGAGTCATTCCTGCAACTGCCCAGCTGCCCCCAGGCCAAAGAGAACCAATACAGGCCTCTTGTCATTATCCTGGAGACTTCTCTGAGTGACCAGCACAGCCCTGAAGAGCCTCCCTGAACAATTCCTTCTTAAATCACTTCCCACGTTCACTGTTTTAACTGGTGCAAACTCAACCACCTGATGATGGTTAAGAACACCACGAAGAAGGCATTGCCAGCCCCTTAGCAGGGTGTGGGTAAGGGTGAGGAGGACCACATGGGAAAAACTGTCCCAGAAAAGGTAGATATCCTAGTCATGTGATCCCTGGTCCCTCGGTCCTCACCTGGGGCCTTGAGCTCGGCGTCGATGAAGGTGAGCAGCTCTTGGCAGATGCTGCAGTAGGGGACTGGCCAGGTCAGGAAGCAGTGGTAGGTGCTGGCTGCCTGCAGAAGGAGGTCTGAATCCGGTGGGAAGTGTGGGGTCTGGGATGGAAATGGGCCAGTAAGAAGTGAGTTGGGTGAGGAAGAGCTCATTTATATTCCAGAACAGCTTCTGCCCCCTTCTGGAATACCCCACAAAGGACACACATCTCCTGGGAGCAGTATGGCCCAGGGCAAGACCAGGGAAAGTTGAACAACAAATGGACAAGATGGTGCCCAGGCGTCTCTAGAGCAATGGCCTGTTGTTTTCATCCAGCACTTGAGGCAGCTTCTCTGAAGAGCTGTCAGCTCTGCGGGGGGGAGGGGAGGGGGCTCATTATAAATGGTGCCATTGCTTCTACTCATTTTGAGGAACCATCTTCAGCGCATATGCTGCTCGCATGCAAATATCCTCATGAGAGGCAAATAGTCCTACTCTTCTGGTGGACTGAGTTCAGTGTACGAAGTCTGGCGCAACCCAAGGCTGATGACAACAGGGAGAGCTGATCCCAACGCCATTTCTCATGACCATGCTATGGCACAGTTCCTCATGGAAGTCTGGAGATGCCAGGCACCATGCAACCATCTATAGTGACTAGAGGCTTCCCCAGGTGGTGGCATGAGGGGACCTCAAGGTCGAAACCCATCTCAAGTGTCATCATCGCTCCCAAGTTTCTCTGTTTATCCTTAGAGCTGTGAGGCCTGTGGCCCGGATGGAGGCCACTCCTCCCTCTCCTCCCTCTCCTCCCTCCCTCTCAGCTCCTAGCCCACCTGAACTTACGCAAAGGACAGTGGAATAGAACAACAGAGCCAGTGGGACAAGGAGGTCATAGGTGCCTTTCTCCTGGACCTGTGGAGATGACAGGGAGGTCAAGGCCTCTCGGCCACTGTGCAGCCTGACCTTTCCTTTTCTCTCACGACTATTGCTTGAGCCCTTCCACAAGGCCCTCCCTTGCTGCCCCATGGCAGTGAGTCCTTTACACAGGACTCTGGGAGGCTGAGCTCTCCGGGGGGTGGTGGTGGTGGTGGTGGTGGTGGTGGCTATTGAGTTGGTTTGCTTGTGATCATCAAGCAAAGACACCACGTAAATGTGATAACAGGATGATGATCAGATGCTGCAATAAGTAACGGACTTAAGTGATGGACTTTCTTCTAGGGATAACTGGCTAAGAGAGAAAATCACCTTTATGGTTTTGTCATGCATTCAAAAAAAAAAAAAAAAAAAAGACAAACAACTTAAAGAGAATCCTCCGTAAAACAGCTAGAGTCTATTTTGGGGACTTGGTCCCATTCTGGAACCTCAGCCCGGCTCAGCATTAAAAACCCGCACACTCTTCCTTCCACCATGAAAGCCTGCACGCTGAGCTGTCAGAGGCCTGAGTTTCCCTTCCCAATCATTGCCCTTCCTTGTCACTATTGCTGTGGATCTTTCTGAGAGAGGAGTTCAGTAGCTCCCCGCCCCCTTCCTCCCTTCCAGTCCATACCTCGACTTACAAGCAACATCTGTTCTAAGCAGCTTGACCTTGGGTCTTCACAATGCCTGCTCCGTGTTTACACTGCACAGAAAACACCCTTCCTAGCAAGAGTCAGTGCATGTGTAGCTGCTGGCCTCCCAGGGTGGCCATCCCAGTGGTTCAGGAGCCTCAGAGCTGACCTACATCTTGACTCCACAAAGTCAACCCTAGCTGTGATCATCAGCACCTCAGTCACCCTCACCTCTCGGGTCTTCTGCAGAATCTGTTCCAGGAGGATGAGGAAGTGGCCCGGGTCCCTGCTGACCAGCTCCTGTAGGCTCCAGCAGTTCAGACACAGCCCAGCTAGACAGGAGACAAGTTAAGCTACTGGTTAGTTTTGCTCTCTCCGGCTGGCTACAGCCAGGGCTGTAAAGAAGGGGTCTTATTCTGGAATCCTGCTGTGGGAGGATATACCTGAATATTTCTTTCTAAAGAGAGAACTGTCATCATTGAAAGTTCCCAAGCTCCATCAGGACATAACAAAGCCAGACCTAGCGGCACAGGCTGTAGCCTCAGCATTAAGGGTGCTGAGGGCTTGGATCATGTGTTCAGGGGCACCATAGGCTACATAGCTCAAGGCCGGCCTGAGCTACGCATATATATATACACTGAGTAGCAATGACCACGATGACAACAAAAGAAAAAGCCTACAAGACTTAATGACCCATTTCTCTCTCCCATGCTTGCAAGGAGCTCCCTGAGCCATGGGGGCTGCTGATCTGACCTAGGGTCCCTTAGAGGCCAAAGAACCTGCTGATTCTCCGCTCTGACACCTCAGGTGCTACAGTGGTCCCACCATCACCCTCGCCCAGCTCTCCTATGGTGGGTGCCAATTCCTACCAGAGGCAAGGAAGTTGGGCCAGAGGTAGAAATTGCTAGAAGAATAAAGACAGGAGTCATGAGGAGCTCTACCTCATACCCACGAGCGAGGAGTCTGCAACAATCACGGGGCTCCCCAAGACTGCTTGGCTGCAGAGCTCAGGAAGGGGGAGCCCGCTTCACTATGCTGAGAAGCTCCAAGCACTTGTCACCGAGACTTCCCCAGACTTTTTTAATGTGTTGGTCTCTGTTTCCCTGAAGTCAGCAAGGGCAAACCCCTAGAAACTAAAGAGGTGACCACAGGGCTGGGGATGCATCAGTGGGGTGGGGGTGAGCACAACAAGGGTGGGAAGGGATGTGACCTTCATGCTGCTGGGGGCCCATGCCTGTGGACACGCCATGTGAGTGCCTTTCAAACTGCTGGAAGCCTCTGAAAGTATATCCATGTACCTACAGATTCTGTGTCCTTTTTAAAACTTGAAAAAGGGCCAGGGTTGTAGCTCAGTGGTAGAGCGCTTGTCTAGCATGTGTGAGGCATTAGGTTCAACACCCAGTACTGCAGGAAAAAGAGATGGGGAAACCCACAACAGAAACACACAGCCTTGCAGAATCAGATATTTCCATACGTCTTTAAAAAAAAAAGGATTTATTTATTCATGTATATGAGTGTTCTGTCTCCATGTATACCAGAAGAAGGAATCTGATCCTATTATGGATGGTTGGGAACCACCATGTGGTTCCTGGGAATTGAACCCAGGACCTCTGGAAGAGCAGTCAAGTGCTCCTAACCATTGAGCCACCTCTCCAGCCCCATTTCCATGCTTCTTAATTTAATGATGCTTACCCACCCCAAACTCTATGTAAACTTTGGCTCCATCAAAAGCAGGGGAGGAAGGAAGAAGGAAACACATTATTTACTGACCATCTGCTATGTGCTAGTGTGGTGCTAGACCTTTGCACACATTCTCCCTGCCCAGTTTTCCCTCTTCTAGTCATTATTATGTCCATTATCCAGACAAGGAATTGGAGCCCCACAAGGACGAGTGGAACGTACATGGTTGTACAGTCAGTGAGAGTTAATCCAAATTTATTTAATTCCAAAGGATAGAGAAAGCTGTCCACAGAGGTGACATCTGAGCTGAGACCAGCTTAAGAAGGGGATATTTTCCAGGGAAGAGATCCACGCAGCAAGCACAAAGGTCCTGAGGCAGGAAGGAAGCAGGCATGTTCAAGAAGCAGTGTCTCTCAACCTCGGAGCAAGGAGCTAAGTGATGTAGTGTGCAAGGAAACGTTCAGCAGCACAGGGCATCCTTATATCTAGGCTCCAGCCTCCAGGGACACCACGCGTCAGCCTGCAGACACTCTGCAGCCTGGCTGAGGGTCTCTCTTTATCCTGTTTAAGGAAGAGCAGAGTGGGACTGTGGAAAGAACTAGAAACAAGGAAACTGTATCGGGGAGAGCTGTCTGCAGTCCCAGCTGCTCTTTTGGAGATAGTGGCTGTTTCTAGCAGGTTCCATTCTGTGTCTACTGATGCTAAGGAAACAAGACAGTGCAAGGAGGAGGAAGGGGAGGAGGAAGAGGAGGAAAATCTGTAAGAGAAAGCAAGAGAGCCTCTTATGGAGGTCTTTAAACCAGGGCTGTACCTGCCTCCTGCCCAGATGAGGGTCGGGGACTTGCTTCCCTGGCACACAGGGATGCCAGCAGAATCTGCTGGCTGTCATACCTGGTCCCTGAAGCTTTATCCAGGCCTACCTGACCAGGGTGCAGAGCGGCGTCCAAGGCTCAGTCCATGCAAGCATCGCTCCAGGGCGTGCTGGATGCGGTCCTCTGTGCACGTTGTGGCTGCTGGCTGCATCCTGAGTCATTGCCTGAATGGGGGAATAAACACCCATCAGTTTGCTGAACTCCCTTCCAGGAGAATGTCAGCCTAGGGGAGCTCTCACCCAGCAGGGCAGTGATAAGAGTGACAGGGGCTCACAATCCACTTGAATGCTGTGGGCACTGTGCAACCAAGACTCCAGCAGCCTGCAGGGAGGGGGCAGCTCCCAGCAGGTTCATCTGTGCTGCAGGAGAGGTCACCCCTGAGACAGAAAAGCATGGGTGTGGAAGAGAAGAGGGTTCCAGGATGGGAACCAATGGGGACATGGGACATGCCTTCTCACCAGGCAGTAGGATTGTTGCCAAGTGCCCAGAGATGTCCAGAGAATGGACAGACCTCAGACATCTGAGCAGGGGACCTCCAGGTGGGAATCAAAACCATGTGGGGTTTCTTGTGAGTTTCCAGACCTGCGTCCCCTCATCCTTCAGGGTCCCCCCCCCTCCACCTGCTGAACATCCCAACACCAGTGTTAGGGCTAGAACAAGGGTGGAGTTCCATCCTCACTCACTGCCCCACCCCCATGCCATACAACCTCCCCTCAGAGGCCTGGGTCCTTCCCTCCTTAACCTCTTACTTCGCCCAGCCCCCGTCTGCATTTTCCAGAGATGCAGCAGGCTCGGCTAGAAGGCCACAAGGAGGGGACTTCAGAAAGGCTTTTAACACCAGGAGAGAAACAAAAAGCCTTCCAATAGGGCCAATCCCATGCCTTGGTTTTGGGGAGGGCTCCCCGGGTCCTTCAGAAGCCATGGAAGGCAGCTTGGTACAGTGACTAAGTCAGACTGTGACACCCAACACAGTGAGACCCAAACCGGACTCTGATTTTTGCATGAGATTTGTGGCAAATGCCTGAGCTTTCCCCCAAACCTCAGTTTGCTCATCTGTAAAGTGGAGACAATGATGGTACGGATGTTGGATGTCAAGAGGCTGTGGGGAGAGTGCAGCACTCTGACTGAGCATCCATTGTGAGATCTGTATCATGCCACTATCACTGCCACCCTTGCCTGCCCTCAGGGGGTCTATTCCACTGCAGATACTGTCCCTAGCCTGTCAGGCCTGGCCATCTGGGAAACTGAGGGGTTGGAACAGTTTTGGGGATCTGAGGACCAACCAGGAAACCAGAAGAGGAAGCAGAGCCTAGGAACTGAGCCATGCAAATGACATGCAAAGAGGGATGAACTCCCCCACTCAGATCCAGATGGTCATTTAGATCCCAGAGTCCTGACCTAGGCAAATCCTCCTGCCTTCCCAGCCTGGGGGAGTACAGCATTCCCTGAAGCAAGCCCTTTGAGAGCTGCCTGCACCACTGACGTCCCTAGAGAGTGACGCATCATGAAACTGGGATGGCACAGTAGCACCCATGCATCCATGATGCACCCACGCCATCTTTCATTTCCTGACCACCACTGTGTGCCCCAGGGCAGAGCAAGCATTTGCTCCTGGGAGGAGGACACTGGCCGCCATCACCTACACAGAGAGGGCATGGTATATAAAGAGCATGGTACTTGGAGAGGGGCAGCTGGCCAGCCCACACTCGGTTGTTTAGTGTCACCACAGAAGGGGTTTAAAGCCAGATAGGGACACCTAGGGTTAAGTGACAGGAAGGATATTTCAGATGAGATAGTACTGCCAGGGTGAGCTCGCCAAGGACCTAGACCCTGGAGCCCCCTATCAGGAGGACACTGGAATACAGCCTGTCCCAGGTCCCACGGCCCTGGAGGCTGGGATGGTGAACTGAGCTCAGAAGAATTTTCACTTACTATTCATGACCAAGCCCCTGAACGTTAGCCTCGGGGATGCTGGGATACTCAAAGTACCTGTAAGCCCTTTCCTAAAGGCTGTCATATTTGCCTTTGGACCAGGTAGAAGTCACTGTCCCCAGACAGATAGGGCAATTTCCTGTGCCCTGATCCTTTTTCATTTTGGGCTGGGCTGAATGACCTTGGTGTTAACACCTGTGATGAATCCCTGCCCTCAGTAACAGCTCAAAGACTCACAGCTATCCAACCTGACAGCACCTGCTGAAGGAGCTGCAACACTAAGAACCTTCATAAGACGACCTTGGAGACCCATGCCATGACCCAACCTTTGTACTCATAGCTGCTCCACCATCAAACCCAGGCCAAGTTCTTGAGAGAGACAAGAAGTCACCCCAGTAGATCCTTCACTTTCCACAAGGGGCATCTAGAAGCTGGTGTGGATAAGGAGCTTGCTCTAGCCACCAGGAGCAGTCAGAGCTACAGGGAAGTCATATTGCTGTCAACAGCTCAGGGGTCAGGTAGGACTTCCCTTCCTCCATAGCTGTGACCGAACCCTAATGCCAGGTACAAAGTGCTGAATGTTCTACATTCTACAGTTCCTTGGAGAGGCAGCTCAGCAGTTAAGAGCACTTGCTGCTCCTGCAGAGGATCCAAGTTCAGTTCCCAGCACCCACAGCTCACAGCCACCAGCTCCAGGGGGATCCAACACCTTTGGTCTCTTCAGGCACCTGCACTCACACGCAAAATTAAACGAGTCTTTGAAGTATCATTAGCCACTTGGACAGGGGCTGCTTGGTGCTGTTTGCATGGACCTGGACCAGCAGTGTATGCACTCGACACCCTAAGACTACAAAGAGGAAAAGGGTCGTTGACCATTCGGGAAGGCACCCCCCACCTCATCCCCCGCTCCAAAACCAAGGTCTTGAGGGATCTGCACAGAATGCCGGGGCTCCTACCAGGTGAGGTACCACCAAGTCACTCCCGATTCATCAGGAACATTGGCAGGTAGCAGGGCAGAGGCAGAAGCAATAGCTTGCAAGTCCACTGTGTGTGTGTGGGGGGGTCTGGATACTAGGAAG